>JAVLUX010000024.1:38570000-38645000 GCA_032164185.1 Moxostoma hubbsi | reverse complement strand
ATAATACATCTATAACACATCTATAATACATCTATAACACATCTATAATACATCTATAATACATCTATAACACATCTATAACACATCTATAATACATCTATAACACAGCTATAATACATCTATAATACATCTATAATACATCTATAATACACCTATAATACATCTATAATACAGCTATAACACATCTATAACACATCTATAATACATCTATAATACATCTATAACACATCTATACTACATCTATAATACATCTATAACACATCTATAATACATCTATAATACATCTATAACACAGCTATAATACATCTATAATACAGCTATAATACATCTATAACACAGCTATAATACATCTATAATACATCTATAATACATCTATAACACAGCTATAATACATCTATAATACATCTATAACACATCTATAATACATCTATAATACATCTATAATACATCTATAACACAGCTATAATACATCTATAATACATCTATAACACATCTATAATACATCTATAATACATCTATAACACAGCTATAATACATCTATAATACATCTATAATACATCTGTAACACAGCTATAACACACTGTGTACACAAAATAGTTTCACTCGGGACCTTCAGGACAAAAATGTCCCCATTGAAACCCATTAAACTACAATATTTGATCCCAGTGCCATTAAAGCATAAAATCATGAATTATATGATATTTTGATTTCATTACGGAGCTTCAAAATTGAATGTAATATTTTCCACCAGATGGCGCCATTTTCCTCATGTTTATCCTGTGGAGCAAATACAAACTTTTCCACTTTTCTCTGTTTACTGTATTATAGAGACCTGCAGGACAACTGAATAAATTATGCAGATAAAAGTGTGTGTGTGTGTGTGTGTGTGTGTGTGTGTGTGTGTGTGTGTGTGTGGGTGTGTGTTGGTATGGATGTCAGAGTGTGTTTAAAAAAAGTGAAAGTTGAAAATAATATTAATATATAATATTTTTATGGTAGTTTTTTGACGTAGGCATTTTTGTCCTCTAAGGTACCTGTGTGAGATTTTTTTTAAATCGATGCACAATTTATAATTTTTTAATTGTTTCTTTGTTCTTATTTTATTACTAACTGTCTACTTCTACTTCTTGAGAAATGTAACCAATGTTTACTCAAATTACTTTTTTGTTGTGGTTATATATAGTTATTATATATGTGCCCAAATTGTGAGTTGGTGAATCGGAATAGGACCTGGAAATGTGTTTCTTCATACCCAGCACAGGTTTTTATATTTTTGCATTTTTCCTCCTCAATTTGGAATGCCCAATTCCCAGTGCACTCTAAGTCCTCATGCTGGCGTAGTGACTCACCTCAATCCGTGTGGTGGAGGATGAATCTCAGTTGCCTCCATGTCTGAGATCATCAATCCGCGCATCTTATCACATGGCTTGTTGAGTGCATTACCATGGAGACATAGCGCATGTGGAGGCTTTACGCTATTCTCCGCAGCATCCACCCACAACTCGCCACACGCCCCACCGAGAGTGAGAACCACATTATAGCGACCACGAGGAGGTTACCCCATGTGACTCTACCCTCCCTAGCAACCGGGCCAATTTGGTTGCTTAGGAGACCAGACTGGAGTCACTCAGCACATCCTGGATTCAATCTCGTGACTCCAGGTGTGATAGTCCGCTTCAACACTTTTGAAATATATTAAAGTTATGCAGCCAAGAGCAGTGAGTGCTTTTCTAGTTTTCCTGTTATTGTTGTTTGATTTATATTTACAACATACTAGACAGCAGCAGGTCTGTTTGGTTACATTTACATTTAGACTGCAAGTCCAACATTTTCATACAAATCCACTTTAAATCCCACTGAATACATTCATAACTGATTTATCTGACTGCATTTACATTAATAACTCACCAAGACAGAGTTTTGAAGTGTATTTTACCGTTTTGCCATGATCGGCAACTCCGTGAGCACTCTCAGATCACAAACGCACATATTCAGCACACACACATAAGCCGACTGTCAGTCCGTCAAACGGAGCGTGGGAGCCAAAATGAGGAAATAAAAAGTGATTTTTAAGATGAGCGTTATTGGTGTAGTTTCTGTCTCTGCTCTCTTTTCCTTTTGACCCATTAACGAGATCAACCAGTGGTTGTCTTGCGAGCGACTGGCTGTTTGAATGTGTGTGTGTGTGTGTGTGTGTAACGTGTCTCCTAGCCGCTCAGGTACAGCTGAATTCTGGAGTTCTGGAATACATGCTTCATTATTTATATATTCAGGCTTCTGTAGGACCGTGCTTGTGAGTGATGTGCATATGAGACAGGTGAAAGAGAGAAAGCTGCAGACGCAGCTAATTAAACACAGGTTTAGAGCGTACAGAATCATATGTTACACTCCGCCTGCGATATACTGCAGCACTTCCTGTCCGGCTCTTTCTTATTTCCTCTATTTTCCCACACTTTTCTTCCACTCGCTTCATTTGAACATTTTCCAAAAGGGAAGCACAGTATTCCCTGCTATTTTCAAACATTTGTCACATTGCATTCAGGGTCTTTGGAAGCACACTCATGTTACCTTGAAATGTTCTCTAGGTGGGTAGCAAACTGGGTTTTGGAACAGAGCCTCCTGTACATGATAATCTTCCACCCGCTCTCTGAGCCTTATAAAAACGGGTTGCTTTTAGCTACTGTACCTTTAAGATTTCTATTTGTAAATGAGCTGAACTCTGCTCAGGACAGTTCACAAAAATTACTTTTATGTATATAAAGTCAGATGTTCCTTTAGGTCAAAAATTGTATTAATTCTGATTCATTCTGGATTCTGAGTATTGATCCAGATTTTGGAATCTGATTTGAGATTGTGATTTGGGACTGTGATTTGGGATTGTGATTTGGGATTGTGATTTGAGATTGTGATTTGAGACTGTGATTTGAGATTGTGATTTGAGATTGTGATTTGGGATTGTGATTTGAGACTCTGATTTGAGATTGTGATTTGGGATTGTGATTTGAGATTGTGATTTGAGACTGTGATTTGAGATTGTGATTTGAGATTGTGATTTGGGATTGTGATTTGAGACTCTGATTTGAGATTGTGATTTGGGATTGTGATTTGGGATTGTGATTTGGGATTGTGATTTGAGATTGTGATTTGAGACTATGATTTGAGATTGTGATTTGAGACTGTGATTTGGGATTGTGATTTGAGATTGTGATTTGAGATTGTGATTTGGGATTGTGATTTGAGATTGTGATTTGAGACTGTGATTTGGGATTGTGATTTGAGACTGTGATTTGGGATTGTGATTTGGGATTGTGATTTGAGATTGTGATTTGAGACTGTGATTTGAGATTGTGATTTGAGACTGTGATTTGGGATTGTGATTTGGGATTGTGATTTGAGATTGTGATTTGGGATTGTGATTTGAGATTGTGATTTGAGATTCTGATTTGAGATTGTGATTTGGGATTGTGATTTGAGATTGTGATTTGAGATTGTGATGATGGATCTTGAAGACTTCATTTTCAGAGTTTTTATGAATTCTCAATCTGCACCCTGCATTCTGATTTTCACTCTGGTTTTTGTTTTCTGAATCCTAAATTCTTTTAAAAAATCAATCTATGATTCAATTTTCTGAAGTCAGATTCCAGATTCTGAATATGGGTCCTAATTTTGGAATCAGATGTGAAGTTCTGATTTAAATTGAGATTTTGGATCTTGATAATAGTCTGATTTGAAATTCTGATTCCGGATCCTGAACTATGATTTAATTTTCTCCTTTTTCCCATAATGTAATTCTATTTCCATATTTTGAAGAAATTCTGATTCTGGATCCTCTTATTTTATTTTTTCCTTTTTCCATTATGTAATTCTAATTACATATTTTGTAGACAAAATTCTGATTCTAGATCCTGAACTCTGATTTTATTTTTTCCATAATTTAATTCCATATTTTTAAGTCAAATTCTGATTCTAGATCCTGAACTCTGATTTTATTTTTTCCATAATTTAATTCCATATTTTCTAGACAAAATTCTGATTCTGAATCCTGAAATCTGAATTTTATTTTTTCCTTTTTCCCATAATGTAATTCTATTTCCATATTTTGAATCAAATTCTGAATCCTGAATTCTGATTCTGGATTGTAAACATGAAACCCGGTTTTGGAGTCTGATGTTTGGACCATAATTCTGGACCTGAATTCGTTTTTGGAGCCTGATTTGAGATTCTGATTTGATTTAAAATTTTAATCCTTCTGATATTCTGTTTTAAACTTCCAATTCTCGAGATTATCATGTGAGTCTCTGATGATGGATCTTGAAAACTCTCATGATTTCTCAATCTGGATCCTCAATTCAGATTTTTTAATTTAGCAAAATCAAATTGTGTTGTATCCTATCATATTCTGAGAGTCTGTTTTATATATATATATATATATATATATATATATATATATATTAGTATCCTAAATTGTAATCCTCAAATCTGGAATAAGATTTTCACATGAGAATTTAGAAAGGATCCAAAATCTGCACTCTGAAATCAGAATCTCAATTCAGACTCCAAAATCAAAACTTGAGTCTAGAATCATGATCTGAATGTCAGACGCCAAAGTCAACGTTTTTGTGGTTTCTGACTCTGGATCCTAAATTTGGGTATCTAATTCTAATCAGAGAGGGTGTATATTCCCTGTGCACACATACGGGTAAGACAGATCTGTTTATAAGCGATTCTCACTTACATGAAGAAAAGTCTGTTCTCCTGTTAGTCAGCATTTCTGTTCATTTCTGGGCAGGACAAGCAACAATTATTTATAATGTGTAAACAATGTTTACCGTTATTCACACACCTTCCTGAGCAGCAGAGGGGTTTTATTGGCCCTTTGAGAGCCAGGAGAAAATGAGACGTGTCTTTGCTCATTACTCTGCCGCACTGCTTCAGAAAAACAGGGAAAATTGAGTGGAAGAGAGAGAAGGGATGGAGGGTGACAGGGAAAGAAAGACATGAGGAATGGAAGTGAGACGAGCAAGTGAAATGGATCTGGATCCATCAGAGGAGTAGACGAGGTTTCAGAGCAGCTGTGAGGTAACATATTAAAGGGGCAGTTCAATGCAGTCATCATTTACTCACCCTCACGTTGTTCAGGTTAGTTAGTATTTTGTGTTCCGTACTGACGTGCTATGAGGTGCTTTGATGGAAACCCCTGCTAAAGTCAAAACTGCTGCGTCTGGCAAGATCCTGAAAGTTGCATTCTGTATCTCACTCTTTCATAACACTTTAAGGAGAAAGAATGAGCTCTTGAGGCCGTCCGGCTCGAGCTGCTCTGATGTACAAACGATTACACAACTCATTTCCAAATGATTCCCAGCGCTAAGATGTTACACAAGGAAATTCCGCTCCAAGTGGAAGCACAGTCTCCCAGCAAAACATCTACAAGAGGAGCCAGAGATGAGAAAAGGCTGACAGGAAACAGATGGATCAGAGAGTAGATAGAGGCACTGTAAGATGCAGAAAACAGTGAAGGAGATTTTCAAAGGCATCTGAGTTGTTCATTGTACAGTGCGTGTCGTTGCCTGAGGAACTTTTCACATATCTAACATAAAACGGGCCTCTTTGAACCGCAGGGCTTGCCAGCCCCTTAAACCCATCTAAAGATTGAAAATTTTCTAAAACATATTTTGCAACTCAATGATCTCTTCCGCTCTGTTTCTCTTTGTCTAACTCAGGTTCACAAACCTTTCAGTCCCAAATCACCCTAAAATACTGGTGAATTAATCCCACTTGCCCTTTTAATTGTATGATCAGCTCTCAAGTGTAATTAGTAATTACACAAAAAAGTAGATTCAAAAGAACCGACTCGTAAGAGTCATTCATACAGGAATCACTGTTCATGCTTGTTTGAACAGTAGATTAAAAAGAACCAACTAATAAGAGACATTTGTTTAGAAATCGGACTACACTGGTCACTCGGCTTGTTTCATACTGAAGACTAAAAAGAACCGACTCATAAGAGCCATTCATTCGGTAATCGGACTGCACTTGTCACACATATATGGTGTTGTAGATTCAAAAGAACCGACTCAAAAGAACCATTTGTTAAGTAATTGGACTGCACTTGTCACACATGTTTGGTGTTGTAGATTCAAAAGAACCGACTCAAAAGAACAATTTGTTAAGTAATTGGACTGCACTTGTCACACATGTTTGGTGTTGTAGATTCAAAAGAACCGACTCAAAAGAATCATTTGTTAAGTAATTGGACTGCACTTGTCACACATGTTTGGTGTTGTTGATTCAAAAGAACCGACTCAAAAGAACCATTTGTTCAGTAATTGGACTGCACTTGTCACACATGTTTGATGTTGTAGATTCAAAAGAACCGACTCAAAAGAATCATTTGTTCGGTAATCGGACTGCACTTGTCACACATGTTTGATGTTGTTGATTCAAAAGAACCGGCTCAAAAGAACCATTTGTTCGGTAATCGGACTGCACTTGTCACACATGTTTGATGTTGTTGATTCAAAAGAACCGACTCAAAAGAATCATTTGTTCGGTAATTGGACTGCACTTGTCACACATGTTTGGTGTTGTTGATTCAAAAGAATCGACTCAAAAGAATCATTTGTTTAGGAATCGGACTGCAGTGTTCATGCATGTTTGGTGTTGTTGATTCAAAAGAACCAACTCAAGATTGATTCATTTGTAATTCAGACTGTGCTGTTTGCGCATGTTTGGTGCTGTATACTCAAAAGAACTGACTCATAAGAGTCATTCATTCTGTAATCGCACTACAATGGTCACGCTGTATGTTTAGAACTGTAGATTAAAAAGAACCAACTAACAAGAGACATTAGTTTAGAAATCAGACTTCACTGGTTACTTAGCTTGTTTCATACTGAAGATTCAAAAGAGCCATTCATTCGGTAATCGGCTGCACTGATTGCGCATTCATTCATTCATTCAGGAATCACACTACAATGTTCACACTGTATGTTTAGCACTGTAGATTCAAAAGAACGAACTCATAAGAATCATTCATTCAGTAATTGGACAGCACTGGTAACACTTGTTTGATGTTGTAGATTCAAATGAAGCAGCGCTGCCGCTAAATCATGCTGCAGGAAACAAGAGTGTTTTATTACGATGTTCTGAACCACTAACTGCCACCAAAATCATGATAAAGGCAAACCAGCTTCCAAAGGATGACCATAAAACTATAACCTCAGATTAGATAGGGAGAAGGAGACAATGCTAGGGGGGGAAAAAAAGTGAAGTCATAGCAGCAATGAGCTTCACACCAAACGCTCCACTGTCATTAAATCAATAAGTCGTTATCTTTAATGGCATAAGCACTTTGGATACTAATTGAAAACAGTTCCATTTACCCCGCTAGCCCCTTAATGCAAACAGGACTGCTGTTCAGAGCTAGAGAAAAGAAAACAAACAAAAAAAATGTTTGGTCTGAAACATGGTAATTTTTGTAACTAGTTTGTTTTGAAAGCTACTCTAAGAGGCGCTGAGGCTACGCAGATAGCGATTCTCTTCAGTTATGAATTAGCCATTGCTTGTATCCACATTTGAAACCTTGGAAAGGACCAATGAATCATTTTTAAACGTCTTACCTGGTGGTTTAATGCAATCACATTTGCATAAATCTAAGGTAAGTTCTTGGGGCTACAGTGGACGCGAGCATATAAATCGTTGCCAGCTCCGGGCGTCTCAAGTGTTTGAAATCCATAAAGTAGTGGCTAACATCACTTATCTGACAGAGGGGCTTAAAGAAAATATTGATTTATCTTTAAGCAAATGTTCTTAAGCTGAAATCCAATCAAAAGCTTTAGTGGCAGAGAGCCATTGAAACCACAGAGTGCTGTGGAATATTGGAAACTGCCGTCCTTGCAGCTGGAATGGATGAATCTGGAGGAAAATACAGAGTTCACTGTAATGAACTAAAGTTTTCAAGCTTCTAAACATTTGAATCTGTGTACGACTAGTAAAGCAGGTTCTTCCTCTTGCATCAATAGAGGAACGGGGTGAATATCATGAAACCCCTCTCTATATATTTATAGATAATTTATTTACTTATTTATTCATTTGTAGCAAGTTGTTGAATCTGTCTGTCTGTCTGTCTGTTATCTATCTATCTATCTATCTATCTATCTATCTATCTATCTATCTATCTATCTATCTATCTATCTGTCTGTCGGTCGGTCGGTCTGTCTATCTGTCTGTCATCTGTCTATCTATCTATCTATCTATCTATCTGTCTGTCTATCTATCTATCTATCTATCTATCTATCTATCTATCTATCTATCTATCTATCTATCTATCTATCTATCTATCTATCTATCTATCTATCTATCTATCTATCTGTCTGTCTGTCTGTCTGTCTGTCTATATATCTATCTGTCTGTCTGTCTGTCTGTCTGTCTGTCTGTCTGTCTATCTATCTATCTATCTATCATCTGTCTGTCTGTCTGTCTATCTATCTATCTATCTATCTATCTATCTATCTATCTATCTATCTATCTATCTATCTATCTGTCTGTCTGTCTGTCATCTGTCTGTCTGTCTGTCTATCTATCTGTCTGTCTGTCTGTCATCTATCTATCTATCTATCTATCTATCTATCTATCTATCTATCTATCTATCTATCTATCTATCTATCTATCTATCTATCTGTCCGTCTGTCCATCTGTCCGTCTGTCCATCTGTCCGTCTGTCTGTCTGTCTGTCTGTCTGTCTATCTATCTATCTATTTATCTGTCTGTCTGTCTGTCATCTGTCTGTCTATCTATCTATCTGTCTGTCTGTCTGTCTGTCTATCTATCTGTCTGTCTGTCTGTCTGTCTATCTGTCTGTCTGTGTCTGTCTGTCTGTCATCTGTCTGTCTGTCTATCTATCTATCTATATGTCTGTCTGTCTGTCTATCTGTCTGTCTGTCTGTCTGTCTGTCTATCTATCTATCTATCTATCTGTCTGTCTGTCTGTCTATCTGTGTGTCTGTCTGTCTTTCTATCTATCTGTCTGTCATCTATCTGCCTGTCTGTCTGTCTGTCTGTCTGTCTGTCTATCTATCTATCTATCTATCTATCTATCTATCTATCTATCTGTCTGTCTGTCTATCTGTCTGTCTATCTATCTATCTATCTGTCTGTCTGTCTATCTGTCTGTCTATCTATCTGGCTGTCATCTATCTATCTATCTATCTGTCTATCTGTCTGTCTGTCTGTCATCTATCTATCTGTCTGTCTGTCTGTCTGTCTTTTTTAAATTAATTTTTTTTAATTGCAAGTATTGTAAAATGATATATTTATATAAACGTTATATAAAAATTATATTCAATTATTTTAAAAATATATTTTTAATTCTAAAACAAGCTTATTTTAATTACATATTATTTTGTTTCCATTCATTTTTTTTATTGGCTTTAATTTCAATGCAATTGCAGTATTTCCATAATGTTGTATTTAAATAGTTAAATAATTAAACTTAATAGCTGGTTGTGCCACTTTTAGCAGCAACAACCTCAACCAAACGCTTCTGTTAACTGGAGATCAGACTTTCACAACACTGTGGGGGAGTTTTGTCCCAATCTTCTTCACAAAACTGATTTAGTTCAGCCATATTGGAGGGTTTGAGCATGAACTGCATGTTTAAGGTCCTGACACATCATCTCAATCAGGTTCAACTCAGGACTTTGACTAGGTCACTCCAAAACTTTAATTCTGCTTCTTTTGAGTCATTCAGAGGTGACTTACTCCTATATTTTGGATCATTGTCTTGCTGCATAATCCAGTTGTGCTTGAGCTTCAACTCATGGACTGATGACCGGACGTCCTCCTTTAGGATTTTCTGGTAGAGAACAGATGTTTCCCTCAATTATTGCAAGTTGTCCTGAAGCAGCAAATCATCCCCACACCATCACACTACCACCACCATGCTTGACCGTAGGTGTGATGATCTTTTTGTTGAATTCTGTGTTTGATTTACAACAGATGTAACGGGACGCCTGTCTTCCAAACAGTTCCACTCTCGACTCATCAGTCCACAGAATATTCTCCCAAAAGTTTTGAGGATCATCAAGCCTAAATGTTCTTCTGGGTTAGCAGTGGTTTTCACCTCGCCACTCTTCCATAGATGGCATTTTTGCTCCGTGTCTTTCTGATAGTGGAGTCATGAACAGTGACCTTTATTGATGCGAGAGACGCCTGCAGTTCCTTGGAAGCTGTGTTTTCCACGACCACACCTCATGAAATTTCCACGACCTCGTAGCCTCCTGTCCCGTGTGTAGGAATGACTATGCGTTGAGTTATCTTGTTTGGGAATTAGCGGGTTAGGGCACCATCTGGCTGATGCAAACACTAATGGACCCGAGCAATTACACTTGACTTTCAGTGGACAAGCAGGACAAGCAGCTAATGCTAATGCCACTAAACATTAGCTGTGGCGGTTGGATGTGTTTACAGGTAGATGTTGCCTATTAGATTTAACGATCAACAGCAATGCAACTAGACTCAGGCAGTTGATGTATGAAGACACAACGCTCATACTGTGAATTGCACCAAGGTTAACGGTTGTGAACGCTGCCTGTAGACAACATTGGCTTGACACTAAAATTTTAGTGACCGAAGATTATAGCTGTTCAGAATGGAAAAGCATGAGACACTGAACGCATTATGCATCGATAATGTTTCAGACAGTATTATCCTACATTGTTGTGACATGACTTCACTACAGTTGTCACATGACCTCATCATGTTGCATGTATAATTCAGCAAGTGGTGTCTAGTTATAATCTTGTTGGTTATTTGGCATTTTAATCCAATTAGAAAAAAGGTCTTGACATCGATATATGACAGTGATATATATATATATAGACAATGCTGAACAGTATGCAGTGAGCAGAAAGCTATGTTAATAATCATGGTTATTGTTACTGCTTTATTCGTCACAAAAGAAATGGAAAGTGAAATTCAGCACATTGCATGTGGGGATACAGTATCTCCCATGGAGTGCTCTGTTGTATAGAACAGTTTTACAAAGGCAGTGGATAATTAGGGAATACCATGTATATATAAAATGTGTATACTGTGCACAGGATACCTGCTGCATAAATAGTAAGAGTAGTGTGTTGGTATGCTTTTGCAAACACATCCAAGGAGCCTTGGAGCTAGCAAACAAGTTGAAGAATGAAGTAGTATGCTAACACTTCAGTGCGCTACCCTTCAACGAGTCTCTCCACTTAAATTAGCTGTGCAAATGGCTAATATGAGTAATAGAATTGTGTGTTGAGGCGCATAAGGTTGTCTGCAAAGCAAATAAATGATTTAATGCAAATCTTGAGCATCACTCCTCCTGCCAATTAAGCTAACCAGTTTTAGCTGCAAGTGATTTTATTACATTAGCACGCAGCAGCTCTGACTGCATTAGTGATGGTTTAATCAGTCAGTAATCAAATTAGTGTGAGTGACAGAAGGAAGAACGAATTAAAGCATGTCTCCTCTTAGTACCTTAAGTACACACCTGCACCCATCGCCGGGGAAATCAAGATTCTTATGTGTTCACTTGAGTCACTGAAAAATCTACGTAAACAGCTAGAAAACTGCTACGGAAGTGAAATAAGGAATTTATCAGGAAAACGTCTAAATTTGATCTTTCGAGCAATTAATACAGGTGTACTTACAATGTCACACCTAATTCAAATGGAGTCTGGTATTTTTCTTGGCCTAACTGTCTAACATGCTGGTCAGGCTGGTCTGTTTTGGTGGTTTTAGACGCTTTTGGGGCATATTACAGCTGGTTAGGCTGTAGGAAGGAAGGAAGGAAGAGAGAGAGAGAGAGAGAGAGAGAGAGAGAGAGAGACAGATACGAAGGATGAAAAGAAGTAAGGAAGAAAGAAACAAATGACAGACAGGAAGGAAAGGAAAGGAATAGAAAACAGATATACAGGAAGGAGGGAACACAGACAGGAAGGAAGAAATGAAGGAAGAGAGAGAGAGACAGATGCAAATGATGAAAAGAAGTAAAGAAGAAAGAAATGAATGAAGACAGGAAGGAAAGAAGAAAGGAGGGAAGGAAGGAACAACACAAAAAGCAAAGGAAGACAAAAAGGAAGGAGGAAAGTAAAGAAGGAAGGAAATGAAGACAAGAAGGAAGGAAATGAAGACAGAAAGGGAAGGAAGGAAGAAAGGAAGGAAGGAAGGAAGGAAATTAAGACAGACAGGAAGGATGAAAGAAAAGAAGGAAGGAAATGAAGACAGAAAGGAAGAAAGGAAGGAAGAAAGGAAATTAAGACAGACAGGAAGGATGAAAGAAAAGAAGGAAGGAAATGAAGACAGAAAGGGAAGGAAGGAAGGAAGGAAGGAAATTAAGACAGACAGGAAGGATGAAAGAAAAGAAGGAAGGAAATGAAGACAGGAAGGAAGGAAATGAAGACAGAAAGGAAGAAAGGAAGGAAGAAAGGAAATTAAGACAGACAGGAAGGATGAAAGAAAAGAAGGAAGGAAATGAAGACAGAAAGGGAAGGAAGGAAGGAAGGAAGAAAGGAAATTAAGACAGACAGGAAGGATGAAAGAAAAGAAGGAAGGAAATGAAGACAGAAAAGGAAGGAAGGAAGGAAGGAAGGAAGGAAGTAAGTAAGGAAGGAAGGAAATTAACACAGACAGGAAGGATGAAAGAAAAGAAGGAAGGAAATTAAGACAGAAAGGGAAGGAAGGAAGGAAGGAAGGAAGGAAGGAAATTAAGACAGACAGGAAGGATGAAAGAAAAGAAGGAAGAAAATAAAGACAGAAAGGGAAGGAAGGAAGGAAGAAAGCAAGGAAGGAAGGAAGGAATGAAGGAAGGACGGAAGGAAGGAAGGAAATTAAGACAGACAGGAAGGATGAAAGAAAAGAAGGAAGGAAAGAAGGAAATAAGACAGATAGGAAGGGAAAAGGGAAGACAGATAGTGTATGATGTGCAGTTGTATTAAAGTAAACTGTCACTGTTAGAGAACCGTGTCTTTGAATGCAACCGAGCACAAGCACCAGTTTTAAAGCAGCACAGCCTGACAGAATAAACTCTTGATTACACTAATAATTACCAATGCACTGCAATAATCGTCATGACACCAGGATCATAGAAAATGACTTTGTATGGCTTGTCAACTAAAGTAGAGCAGTCGAGCAGAGCTTGATAAATCTGCCTCGCCAACTGTAAACGTTTGCAGATCGCCCAAAGCCATTCCTTAGATGCTTGTTTTCAATCTTTTGTTGCCACTTGAGTTTATTGGTTGTCGAGCATGTGCATGTGTGCGACTGTGTGTTTGCCCGACGGGTGTGAAGAGTTTTAATGATTCACCACTCTGACGGATGAAGCTGAAATCTGACAAACATGTTTATAAAAAAGAGACGTGTCTTAGACAAGACTCAAACAGAGCACATCAGCTGCAGGGCACAAGACTTCATTTCCACTTGTGTTTTTGTAATAATGTGTGGGTGCTTCATACTGTATCTCACAAGATGTTCGGTGAGGTCTGTCCTTTCTCTAATTAAGTGTGGGCTCTGCCTTTGACAAATACACCAGCTGAAGAGGAAGAACTAAACTCTACATTCGCGTGTCAATCCGGTTTACTGAACACTGTCACGTTCTCACACAGTTCACAACTCCATCCTGTTTCCGAATCGGCTCCTTTATATTTACAGGTCTTCCTTCCTTCTTATTCCTTTCTATGTCTTCCTTTCTTCTTTTCTTCTTATTTCTGTCTGATCTCTTTAATTCTTTCCTGTCTTTCATCCCTGCTTCCCGTCTGTTTTTGTACTCCTTTTCTTCCTGTCTGCCTTTGTCTTAACTTCATTTTATTATTTCTGTCTGTCTGTCTGCCTGTCTTCCTTCTTGTCCGTCTGTCTGTCTGTCTTCCTTCTTGTCTGTCTGTCTGCCTGTCTGTCTTCCTTTCATTTGTCTTTTCTTTCTTCCATCATGCCTGTTCTCTTTCCTTCCTTCCTCATTAATTTCTGTCAGACAATGTCTGTCTGCCTGCCTGTCTTCCTTCCTTCTTTCCTTCTAGTCTGTCTGTTTGTCTGTCTGTCTTCCTTTCCATTCTTATTTTCTTTCTACCATCATGTCTTTTGTTCTCTTTCCTTCCTGTTGTTTTCCCTTCTTTCTGTCTGTTTCTGTCTTCCTTCCTTCCTTCCTTCCTGTCTGTCTGTCTTCCTTCCTTCCTTCCTTTCTATCTGTCTGTCAGTCTGTCTGTCTTCCTTCCTTCCTATCTGTCTGTCTGTCTGTCTTCTTTCTTTCCTTCCTTCCTTCCTTCCTTCCTTCCTATCTGTCTGTCTGTCTTCCTTCCTTCCTTCCTTCCTGTCTGTCTGTCTTTCTTTCTTCCTTCCTTCCTTCCTGTCTGTCTGTCTGTCTTACTTCCTTCCTGTCTGTCTGTCTGTCTGTCTTCCTTTCTTCCTTCCTTTCTATCTGTCTGTCTGTCTTCCTTCCTTCCTGTCTGTCTGTCTGTCTTCTTTCCTTCCTTCCTATCTGTCTGTCTGCCTGTCTTCCTTCCTTCCATCCTTCCTTCCTATCTGTCTGTCTTCCTTCCTTCCATCCTTCCTTCCTATCTGTCTGTCTTCCTTCCTTCCTTCCTTCCTTCCTGTCTGTCTGTCTTTCTTTCTTCCTTCCTTCCTGTCTGTCTGTCTTCCTTTCTTCCTTCCTTCCTGTCTGTCTGTCTGTCTGTCTTTGTTCTTTCTTTTTTCTTTCTTTTCCTTTTTTCCCTTATTTCTTTCTATATTAGTGAAGAGTGTAAACAAAGGGAAACCCTGTAGTGTGTGTGCAGTCAGTGAAACCCCTGACCCTGCACATTACCCTGGCAACAGGACCCACTCTTCTGGTCATCAAGAAAGAGCAAGAGAGGAAAATCAATGTGAAGCATCTCAATTAATCTGGCTGGAGGTAATTGATTAGGAGTTTGAAATAAGTAAACAACCTTGTCTGTTTAAAGGCCCTGATCAGTTAATCATCACTTTAGACCAAACACACAAACTCTCACGCAGTGAGTTTATCTGGGTTTCCCTGCAGTGTTTGGATTTATATGGATGAAAACAATATTGTTCTGGCTCTTTTGAAATAAAACAGTTTGATGTAATATATACTGTGACTTTCAAAACTCAAACCTTCCTCTTCAGTCCATCAAGAAAATTTCCTGAAGCTAAACTGTAAAAGCAACTCTTACAAAACCTGTGTAGGCTACTTCTCAGCAACTTTACCCTCCCTGGTGAACAACAGTGTGAACGACAGACAGAGAGTGAAGGACGACAGAAGCAGAAGAGGTTCACTGCAGCTTTAATAACGCATGCAGCAGAGTAAACGAACCGTTCTATAGTACACAAACTCATTGAAGGAGAGACCCAATCCATGCCTAGAGACGTTTTCTTTTTCTTATTTATTGACTTACTTATTACATGTGAACGCCATTAAAATGATCCTTTTTCTTTTTGTTAGTAATTTCACATGATATATTTGTCTTTTTTTCAGGATACTCAAAGAGCAATAAAATCTCTGTTAGACCCTCACTGCATGTGAGATCAGACCAGATCAGATGTGTGTGTGTGTGTCTGCGTGTGTGTGTGTTTGTGAATGTGTGACAGCTCTAAAGATCAGTATTGCCCTAAGAGATTAGGGACCTTTACTTTACCACACACACATTGCGGCAAAATAGCTGTACCACACAACAAGCATTGACACTTCCACTCATACCTCTCTCTCTCTCTCTCTCTCTCTCTCTCTCTCTCTCTCTCTCTCTCTCTCTCTCTCTCTCTCTCTTTCTCTCTCTCTCTCTCTCTCTCTCTCTCTCTCTCTCTCTCTCTTTCTCTCTCTCTCTCTCTCTCTCTCTCTCTCTCTCTCTGTGTAGCATTTAATCGCAGTATTAATATTTAATGCAGTCAGTGCAGGAGCTGTCGAGTCTGCTGAAAGAGATCAGAAATGGTGCTGAAAAACAACAGACACACAACTCAGAATAACCTAAAAACAACATAGAATTACATCAGAATCAACACAGAACTGCCCTGACAGCCTCCACAACACAAAACTGCCTCCAAAAGCATTAACAAACAAGAAACCGCCTAAAGAAAGTCTTAAAATCAACACAAAACTGCACCGAAGCCTCTACAATACAAAACTGGCCCTAGAAGGGTTAATGACGACACAAAACTGCCTTCAAAAAGCCTAAACATCAACAAAAGAGTGCACTGAAAGCCTCAACAATACAAAACTGCCTCCAAAAACGTCAATAACACAAAGCTGCCACCAAGAAAGGTAAAAACAACACAACCTCCATAAACCTACCCACAAAACTGCCCCGAACAAAACGAAATATCCTCTGATGCGCAGCTTCAAGATAGAAAACCCCAAACTGATTTCAGTCCGTACTGATGTTTTAATGCTGTTTTATGTCTGTCATGTACGTCAAGTTTTCTTTCTGTCTTCAGATACATTTTTTATGCATTTATACGTGCTTAAGTATTCTTGAAGAACTAGTGGATCTAAACATGGTGTTGTAATTATTTTGGTGATGCTGTGTTATGATCATTTCTTATGTTGAGTAATAGCAGACAGGGGCAGATACTGATCATGAGGCGTTTGACAGAGATTTGATAAAGAGAGGAGCTTGTAAGATCCACCGAGTAATGTGTGTGTGTGTGTGTGTGTGTGCATATGGAAGCAGCGCCTCTATAATGGACATGGAAATGAACATGTGCTGTCAGTGCAGGCAGTGTTTCGGTGTGTGTATAGATCAGTTGCAACATTTCGGAGAGCATTTTTGTGTTTTGTCGGCGGGTGATCCGTGTAAGTCTGGTGGTGTATCTGCGTTTGGGAGCGTGGTGTGTGGGGGGACTTCCACTTTTCCTCACACTGGTGCGAGACATAAGTTATTCTCAACTTCTGGTTCATATTTGGGTCATTGACAAAAAGGTTGTCTAAGGTGATTAAAATGAGAAATCATGCAAATATCTAGTTTAAAGATGCACTCAGCAACATTTGTCTTTGTGTCATCTTGGACCTAGTGGACTGGATGCAGCATCATCTCTAATCAATAGTTTTCAGTTTCAGATGTCATTGTAGAAATGTAGTTTTCACAGTCAGACATGTTTACTTTAATCAGTGAGTGAAAGTGTCCAATAACAGGACGGTTAGTGAGATTAAGTGAGTAGTATTCAGCTGGTCATGTGACTATAACATGGCCGCCCCATGTGTGGACCCTCTCCGTGTAGAATAAAACAGCTTTTTCCAACGCCTGTCCCGAACTGTAATGGGCAACATCGCTCCTATGATGAGAAGAACCAGGTGTGCTTGAGGTCAGTATTAGGCAAATTACTTCCTGTTTAGACGTCTTTGGTCCATGTTGCGTTCATATATCAGTCGAACCGCACCAGAGTTCATTATAATCGAACCAAACCTGCCAAGTGTGAACACACCTGTTACGTCCCGTATTATAAGGACGGTTGGACGTGGAGTTATATTGATGTTAAGGAAACCAGCCCCGGCCGACAGATCACCAAAAACACAAAATCTAAATTCCACAAAAACATAATTTATTTTTATGGTGGAAAAGATTATATTTAGAAAGTAATGGCTTCAGGGTGCCCCAAGGCCAAAATAATAAACAAAATAAACTTATAAAACAAACGTACTTAAATTACCTAAGCAGGGAGTAAACCAAAAAAAAAATACAAAATAACTTCCCTAACTCCCTATAAATAAACAAATCGTAAACGAAGTCAAATTAAATGGCAGGACACCCCTACGTTCCTAAAACATACAAACAAGATCGAAGTAAATCATAACCAACAGACATTCATAATAAAATCGGAGGGTTTGGGATCTGTCGACGGGAGGCGGAATCCGGAGCTCTACACGCCACAAGGCCAACGCCAGAATGAGCCCCC
Organism: Moxostoma hubbsi; assembly: GCA_032164185.1. Lineage (NCBI taxonomy): Eukaryota > Metazoa > Chordata > Actinopteri > Cypriniformes > Catostomidae > Moxostoma > Moxostoma hubbsi. Next base: position 38,627,093 of record JAVLUX010000024.1, on the reverse strand, counting down.
ATCTTCAGTGAGCGCCACCCTTTTAAATGCGGTGCATCAGTAGATCCACCAATCAGGGTCCTCCAGCTGCAATCAATCCCTGCACACATACACAGAACACCAACAACCCACACAAAACAAATACCGAGGATCGTAACACCCCCACACATAAAAAAAAAAAAAATTAATAAATAATTTTTAAACAAAACCAAAAGAACGGGATAAGGTATCCGCTAATACATTGTCTTTGCCCTTTTTATAGCGAATCTCAAGATTAAAATCTTGAATAAACAAGGACCAGCGCATAATCCGTTGATTAGCATTACGCATTCGAGACAGAAATACGAGTGGATTATGATCAGTAAAAACGAGTACGGGAATAGAACTTGATCCCACATACACTTCAAAATGCTGTAACGCCAATAGTAAAGCAAGTGCTTCTTTTTCAATAGTACTATAGTGTAACTGATATGGCAAAAACTTTTTCGAAAAGTAGGCTACTGGATGCTCAACTCCATGGATATCATCCTGTAAGAGAACTGCTCCAGCTCCGGCAGCACTAGCATCAACATCAAGTTTAAACGGACGTGAATAATCCGGGGCAGCTAACACTGGGTCACTACACAACAGACTTTTTACAGCTTCAAAAGCATGTTGACATTCATCAGACCATAAAAACCTTTGTGAGGCACGGAGCAGATTAGTTAATGGTAGAGCCACATTAGAGAAATTTCGGCAAAATGCTCTATAGTAACCAGCCATTCCTAGAAAACGGCGAAGATCACGCTTGGTTTCAGGAACGGGAAAACCAACAATTGCCTGTACTTTCTGGACTGCAGGACGTACTTGTCCCTGTCCAACCCGTTTTCCCAAATACATAATAGTTGCCTTGGCAAACTCACACTTGGACAAATTCAACGTAAGAGAAGCATTTAGCAAGCGCGTGAAAACAGTGAATAATGTGTCTATATGTTCTTTCCAGCTAGCCGAATACACCACAATATCATCCAAATACGCTTTACAGTTCTTAACATCAGCTAATATGGTGTTCATTAATCTCTGGAAAGTCGCCGGCGCGTTCCGAAGTCCGAAAGCCATCACAGTGTAATTCAGGAAGTTGTCAGGAGTAACAAAAGCAGATATTTCGGCTGCACGTTCAGTTAAGGGAACTTGCCAATACCCTTTCAAAAGATCGAGCTTTGTAACAAACTGAGCCGATCCTACGTTATCCACACAATCTTCCATTAACGGTAGTGGAAATGAATCAGGTTTCGTGATCGCATTTACCTTACGGTAAGCCGTACAAAATCGATGGGTTCCATCAGGTTTCGGAACAAGTAAACAAGGCGAGCTCCAAGCGCTTGCGCTCGGAACAGCAAAATCATTTTCCAGTAGATATTTCACTTCAGACTCGATAATTTTACGTTTCACTGGATTAACTCGATACGCATGTTGCTTAATGGGTGGATGATCATTCACTTCAATGTCATGCTGAATAACATTTGTCTGCGTAGGTACATCTGAAAAAAGTCCTAAAAAAGACTGGATCAAATTCATAATATCAGATCGTCGATTTACAGTTAAATAACATAAGTGAGAATCAAGATCTGACAAAATTTCAGAATTGTTCAATCTGACATCAGACACTGGCATACTCCGTAGATTTAACCCGTCTTCATCTCCATAGGAAGGTGGTACCACAGACAATGAAGCAACTGGAACAGGAGAGCTCTTTAATTCACCACGAACAACATAACGCTTCAACATGTTAATGTGGCACACACGGGTTTTCCTCTGTCGATCATGGGTACAGATAATATAGTCAGTATCACTGAGCTTTCGCTCCACTACATAAGGTCCTGAAAACTTTGCCTGCAGCGAAGAGCCAGGAAGTGGTAACAAAACAAGAACCCTGTCACCTTTCACAAAGGAACGAACGACTGCCTTCTTATCAAAACACTCCTTCATCTTGATTTGAGTCTTTATCAAAGCTGACCGAGCCAAATCTCGAGCTGTATGCAGACGTTCTCGAAACGAACTTACATAATCCAAAAGATTGCAAGATGGCTTTGCTTCAGACAACCAGTTTTCTTTAAGCAGTTTAAGGGGGCCACGCACCGTATGCCCAAAAACTAGCTCTGCGGGACTAAACCCCAAAGATTCCTGTACGGTCTCACGTACGGAAAACAACAGCAACGGTAATCCTTCGTCCCATTCTTTTTCTGAATCAACACAATATGTGCGTAACATAGTTTTCAAAGTTTGGTGGAATCGTTCCAGTGCTCCCTGAGACTCAGGATGATAAGCGCTGGAAACGATGTGTTTAACCTTCAACTGAGACAAAATTTGATTAAACAACCGGGACATAAAATTTGTTCCTTGGTCCGTCTGAACAATTTTTGGAAGACCAAATGTAGAAAAGAAAACAATTAAAGCTTTCACGATGGCTTTCGCTCTCAACGAACGAAGTGGTATTGCCTCAGGATAACGAGTTGCTGTGCACATAAGCGTAAGCAAGTATGTATGACCTGCTTTTGTTTTTGGCAGCGGCCCGACACAATCTAAGATTATGCGCTCAAATGGTTCTCCAATGGCAGGAATTGGCTTAAGAGGTGCTGGGGAAATAACCTGGTTAGGCTTCCCAACCATTTGACAAGCATGACATGATCTACAATATTTTGTAACATCCGACTTAATCTTAGGCCAAAAGAAATAACGCAAAACTCGATAAAGCGTTTTAGCCACACCTAAATGTCCAGCCACACCATCATGTGCCACACTTAACACTTGTTCTCGAAAACATTTGGGAACCACTAACTGATACAATGTGTCCCAACCTGAATTATCAGACACGGAAGGTGTCCATTTCCGCATTAATGCTCCATCCATGAAGTAATAACCAATTTGCTTTTTCACAATTTCTTTTGAACTTACAGCAGAATCTCGGCAAACTTCGAGCGACTGATCTTGTTTTTGCTCGGCAACTAATAATGTACGATCTACTGAAAGCAACAAATCAGCGGAACCAAATTCAGCACCACTGCTAGTGGACAGCGGTTTAGACGCTGACTCGGACAGTAATGGACCAGAACCAGTCATGTTTTCATCAACGAGAAAAGTGTCAGAAAGATCAACTACAGTGGGAAATTTTTGTGATTGAGCCCGAGTAATCACACAGGCAGGAAACACAGACAAATCTACCGCATCTTGCTTACACACAACGAATGCTTCATCTAATGGATTCTCAATGACTTCAGGGAGAGGGAAAACTTTTCCACCTACCAAGTCATTTCCAATTATCAGAATTACGGCATTTATAGGTAATTGAGCACGAACAGCCACTTTTACGAAACCAGTTACCCACTCAGGTCGAATATATATTTTATGCAAGGGAACCTTTTCCACCTGCATTGCAATTCCCTGCACTAATACATCCGAACCACAATACGTTTTCTCCGAAAATGGCAACGAACTTTTCAAAATAAACGACAGCGCTGCCCCTGTATCACGCAACATCGCAACAGGCACTTGATCATTTTCCCGATCACTTAAGGAAATCATTCCTCGACCAATAAAAGGTTCAAAAATTGCATCAATTTCTGGCTTCGACAATTTAGTAACAGAACGTACGAAACCAACTCCTTTAGGCTGTTTAGCGTTATTTTTCTTTTTCAAAACGGGACATACAGCAATCAAATGACCCACTTCGTGGCAATAAAAACACTCACGATCGTCAGGTTGCACTAATGGATTCAAGAGTTTCGATGGTTTAAAAGTTCTCTCAGAACTCACGAAATTTGACTTTTCTCGACGAGCAGGTGCCGCGAATACGTTCTTATGGGTTAATACAAATTCGTCAGCACACACAGCGGCCTCTGAAAGAGTCACAACTTTTTGCTCATTCAAATACACCACAATTTTATCGGGTAACGAATTTTTAAACTCTTCAATCAAAATAAGCTCACGAAGTTGGTCAAAGTCTATCGTTTTGGTTGCCTGACACCATTTATCAAAAAGTACGCTTTTCTCACGCGCACACTCAACAAACGTTTGATTGGCAGTTTTCACATGCAAACGGAACTTTTGGCGATAAGCCTCGGGGACAAGCTCATATACTCTCAACACAGCGTTTTTTACTTTTTCATAATCTAGACTGTCGTTAAGGGACAAGGCAGAACAGACTTCCTGAGCCTTTCCAGTTAAACGACATTGCAACAAGAGAGGCCAGACTTCTTTTGGCCAATTTAAAACAGCGGCAACGCGTTCAAACGCACCAAAATATGAATCAACCTCGGCCTCCCGAAATGGTGGCACGAGGTTGATTTGTCTACTAATATCAAAATCCGAAGTTACAGAAGGCATAGGCAACGATGAATCAGACACATGATGTAAACTCCGACTGTTTCGAACAACAGAAGGAAGTGTTAGTTGAGCCTCACCGAGCGATCGACCAACTTGTGTCTCCAATTCACATTGTCTAAAACGCAAGAGTTGTGTAGTATGTTCTTGACGTTTAATTTCCAACTCAAGTTGCTTCAACTGGAGAGCGAATTTTAATTCTTCCGTATCTACCCCACTAGGTGAACGAAGCACCGGTTTAGTACTTGAACCTTGCTCTTCATCACTCGCGGTTTCGCCTTTCTCCCTACCCTCAGTTTCAGGAATTATAACTGCTGATAAGACACCCTGTTGAAATAAAGCAGCCTGTATTAGATCCCGCACTTCTCTTTTACGAGCTGATTTTACTACCGAAATGTCATAATAATCAGCAATCAAATACAAATCCGCTTTACGACATAAATCTAATCCTTCACATGAAGGCTTTTGTCGAAACGCCTCAATACTAAAATCCATCCTATATCCTTTTCCCCGATTTCCAAAACAAAACTGCCAATAAAACGTTTGCACCAGCCAAATGAGAAAAAGAGATGTATACATACCACAAGACGAACTTTACTATAACGTGTCCCAATTCGTTGCGAACGGACGAGCCCCCATTTTCAGTGAGCGCCACCCTTTTAAATGCGGTGCATCAGTAGATCCACCAATCAGGGTCCTCCAGCTGCAATCAATCCCTGCACACATACACAGAACACCAACAACCCACACAAAACAAATACCGAGGATCGTAACAACACCCTACACTTTTTAAATGCGGAAAAAACTACTGAGTGCACCTTTAAGGGTGTTTACACACCTGGCTCACTTGGAGCATTTGTTTTGGAACCTGATGCAATTGATTTCTTAGTTTGGATCATTTAAGCATATGTGAACATGTGAATCACACACAGTTCTGCACCATAACAATCAAGGCCGATGTCAAATGAGCAGTTTGCTTGTGATAAAAAATCAATCTGACCCAGCTGACCTGTGAACTAACCAATTTCCCCATGATTACCGCGAGCATACCTGATGGATCTTTGGAAAAGAAATCTGTAGCTCAGCAAGTTTAAGGCAATAGTAACTAATGAAAGTTTAAAACGTTTATTTGTAGCGCAAACTCTGATTGGAATGCGCATTCGGTACCATGCTGCACTGTTCTGCATAACCGTGACATAAACGATACTCTAAAAGTCATACTAGTTGACACATTTGTAATAATTATAGCATTTGAAACGATATATGGAAGTATGAGCTAAATCCTGGAAGGTGCACAAACAAAATAATATTTGTGTCCATGTTGATGTCATCTATTTTTGAAAAATGGTTACAGCAATTTTTCAAATGGATTAAATGACTTAAAAAAGGGGGTTCTGGGTATCTCAGCGAGTATTGACACTGACTGTCACACCTGGAGTCGTGAGTTTGTATCCAGGGTGTGCTGAGTGACTCCAGTCAGATCTCCTAAGCAACCAAATTGTCCCGGTTGCTAGGGAGGGTAGAGTCACATGGGGTAACCTCCTCGTAGTGGTGATTAGTGGTTCTCTCAATGGGGCGTGTGGTGAGTTGTGTGTGGATTGTGGAGAGTAGCATGAGTCTCCACATGCTGTGAGTCTCCGTGGTGTCATGCACAACGAGTCACGTGATCAGATGCGCGGATTGACGGTCTCAGAAGCGGAGACAACTGAGACTCGTCCTCTGATACCCTGATTGAGGTGAGTAACCGCACCACCACGTACCAAGTAGTGGGAATTGGGCATTCCAGATTGGGAGAAAAGGGGATAAAAAAATGGGTAGAGTAGTTCTTTCACCTTGAATACACGTACAAAACGCAATATTTTATATAAAAAAAAATTTAAAAATTCAAATTTTTGAGCCACAAATATTAATACATTTTCTCAGGGTTACTCTATTTGACTTGAACAAAATGTGCCGTTTCATAAAAACATTTAAAACCTTTTTTTTTTATTTTTTCCGGTTTAAACGGGTCCTTGTTTTTAGTTTCGGCATGTTGGTTATTCCACCTGACTTTGATTTGGAGGACAATTCTTTTATTTTTAGATATTAATAATATTTTAAAACAAAATTGTTTCACTGTTTTTTTTGTATTAAAACGACTTTGATTGCAGTAATTGCAAGCATGTTCCTGATGGTGAAGGATTATTCAAGTCATTGTTTTGTGTGAGTTGTATTTTTAATATTTCATAAACAGCTTTCTGCAGTCTCTCTTCTGTGTGTGTGTATTTATAAATAATGGATTATTAATGGTTTACTGTGATCTGTTTGTGCATCATGATTGGTGTGAACAGGTGGATTTGCATTGTTGATGACATCACTTCCCGCATAAATTTACAGTCAGTACATTCATTAAACTGCAGAGCTGAGACAGGTGTGTGTGTGTGTGTGTGTTTGTTTGATGATTTGTTAATATATTTAGGTGATTACATTTGTTGATGCAAAATATTCAGAATGCACTTGTATAACAGAAACAAGCACAAAAAAGAAAAGAAGATAGATTGGTGAAATATAGATTTAATTTAATAAAATATTCTGAGAAACAACAGGTGTGATGCATAGAGTTTCAGCATTTAAACATGAATACATTATCACTTGCCACACGGTACATTCAGTTAGATCTCTTTCAATGTTTGGTTTCAACAAATGCAAAATGAACATTTCAGAATTCAATTTGGATCAAACGCTTCCTGTTGGGAGAATCAGATGGGTTAGGCTACTTGTACTGTGTATAACTACAAATGTATTTTTCCTCGTAATATTCCTTAGATATCATAGACGCCTAAAAGAGATACTAGAGAAAATGTGGCCAAAGATAGAAATCCAATTTAACAATCACACTATGGGCTAACAACACACACAAGCAGCAGTAAACTAGATAATACTACACCACATCGGGTTTGTAAAATACCACAATGTCTATATGAGGAGACATGAAACATTTATCTTCTCCCAAATGATTCTCTCTCTCTCTCTCTCTCTCTCTCTCTCTCTATGTGGTTTGTAGGGATAATTTTTGAAACTGTGGCCTGCTGGCATGTTTTTCAAACGTGCTGACGCTGGAGTGATGTTACTATAGTGTCTTGTCTACTTCTCACATTCTCTCTCTCTATCTCTCTTTCTCATTATTTCTCCTGATGAAAAACTAGTTTGAATTGACTTTAGATGTAAATCTCACAAACACATGCCCCGAAATCAGAAGAATGAATAAGAAATACATTTTTGCTCAAAGAAAATGAAGCTTATTCTGGCAGTATTGTCATGACATATACTGTAAGCACATTTCCCTCCCAAATTCCTTTAGTTTCATTTTTTTATATATATATATATTTTATTTATTTATTAATTATAGTTCTAATTTTTCTCGTTGGTGATTTTAATGTAATTCTATTTACTATAAAAAAAATTATATTATCTTTTTATTCTAATAGTTACTATTAATCTATTTTTATGTAAAAAAATGAATATAAAAAAAGTGTTTTTTTTTTTTTTTTTTACATTTACATTTATGCATTTGGCAGACGCTTTTATCCAAAGCGACTTATAGAGCACTTATTACAGGGACAATCCCCCCGGAGCAACCTGGAGTTAAGTGTCTTACTCAAGGACACAATGGTGGTGGCTGTGGGGATCAAACCAGCAACCTTCTGATTAGCAGCCTTGTGCTCTAGCCACTAAAAAAAAAAAAAAAAAAAAAAAGAAAAAAAACTGCAATATAAATATTTGATTTTAAAATAATTAAATCAGCAATAAATAAATAGATATACAAATAACATGATGTATAAATACTTTTCCGTTTAAATAATATTATTTTATTTTTGGATAACAAAAATAGTAATTTGGGGGGAAACGTGCTTAATTGTCATGAAAATAATGTAACGGTGCAAAAAATATTTATGGTTCAAAAATAAGGCTTTATTTTCTTTTAAGCAAAATATGATGTATTATTTCTTTCTTTTGATTTTGAGGGGAAAGTTGCATTTACAGTAAGACACTTACAATATTAGTGAATGGGGCTTGTTTCATAAGTATAGCCACAAGACCTAAACATTATATGTGTTAGCATGATTTTAGCTTCAAAATATAACTTACAAACCTTGTCTGTGTGAAGGTATATGGCATGCAATATTACAACTTTGTAATTCATCTGTTTTTGTGGGCTCTCATGTAACTCCGAAGTCTGAAATCAGAGGCACATCACTGACCACAGGTTAGACATGGAATGCATGATGACAGCACTTGACCAGGCTTTGTTGCAGCTCTTTGGCGTCTCTCTCTTGCAGCAGCTACATGCTGATGACGTTGGTCTTCAAAGTGGGTTGCTGCCTATTTTTTTCAGTACATGCCAGGTTGCTCTGTCTGATCCGGCTGTCTCAAGGTGGCCGGGCTGGAGGTCTGCCCACTTGAGGTTGGCCTTAAGGGTGTCCTTATACCTCTTTCTAGGGCGACCCAGACTGCGGCTGCGTTGTCTGAGTTTGCCATAGAACAGCTGGCGTGGAATTTTAGTCTTATCCATGCGGATGACGTGGCCACTCCATCGAAGCTGAGCTTCAACAATCTTGGCTTCAACCCTTGTTGTATTCGCTCTGTTAAGAACCTCTTGATTTGTTGAATTGTTTTGTGAGGGTTGGAAGAGCATTTAGCCAATGCTGACTGTCAGACCAAATAGCTTGGAAGCTTCAGAGAACATATCAACCATGGTATGTAAGCAGTTCTCTTGGTGGGCCATGAGAGTGCAGTCATCAGCAAATAGCGCCTCTCTGATCAGCCTTGCCTGAGTCTTGGATTTTGCCGGGAGGTGGCACAAGTCGAACAATGAGCCATATAGGCGGTATTTAATGTGCCTAGGTCAAGGTCCACAGCATGCAGCAACACCTGAGTGAAAACGATGACATCATGAGCACGCGTATTACGTGGTCAGTCTATAGGCATGCGCGTGAGCACTTCAAAACAATGCGCAAGACAAAAACAAATTGAAAAGCACTGGGTGATGACACATCCTTGTTTCATGCCATTGAAAATGCTGAATATCTCAGATGGTTCACCACCAGAGGGAACTTCCCCAGCCATATCATCATGAAACAATTAAATGAGCCCGGTGAACTTTGCAGGGCAACCAATCTGTTCAATGTTCAATGCTTTGGTCAAATCAATAAAGACAAGGTTGTGGTTCATTCTGCTCAAGGTACGTCTCTTGTACTTGCCTTACAACGAATATCATGTCAGTAGTGCTGCAATCAGGTCAGAAACCACTTTTGTGATTCTGGGAGGTTTTCCTTTGAAATTGTTTAGATAAGTCTGTTCAGGATGGTGCGGGCTAGGGGTTTGCCAGCAATGGAGGGCATGGAGATCCCTCTGTAGTTTCCACAGTCTGATCTTGACCCTTTGTTCTTGTACAGGGCAATGCTTGTGGTGTCACGAATGTCAGGAGGAATTTCTTCTTCATTCCAGATGCTGGTCAGGATGATGTGAAAGGCTGTGATTGAATCCTCGCTAAGAGCCTTGTAGACGTCTGCTGGAATCCTGTCTTTGCCAGGTACCTTGCCGAGGTTCATCTGTTTAATGGCTAGTTTGACTTCGTCTACAGTGGGAGGATCATCAAGTTTGTCAATAATTGCTCTCTGAGGAATCTGTTCCAGTACTTATTGATCAACTGTCGATGGGAGGTTCAGCAGTTGGCTAAAATGTCCTTTCCATATGTTATTTATACTTGCCTTATCCTTGATCAAGTTTTCTCCATCTGCAGCCATCAAGGGCGCAGAGCTTGATTTTGGAGGAACAAAGATTGATTTTATGGAGCTGAAGGATTGCTTTGAGTTGTTAGAGTCAGCAAAGCTTTATAATTCTTCAGCCTTTTTTTCCCACCATATGTCTTACATTTTAAAAATTTTCCTCTTGGCATCTGCCTGGTAAGATTTGAACCAGTCTTTCTTGGTTGGTGAACCAGGATTTTTGTGCCATTCTAAAAATGCCTTGTTCTTCTTAATTAGCAACTCTTGGATGGCGCTGTAATTGTCATCAAACCAATCTTGATGGATCAGTTTTTTAGGTCCAAGCTCAGCCTTTGCTGTGTCTAACAGCATTGCTTTGATCTGGTTCCATTCCAAACTGGTGTTTTTTATAACAAGCTCATGTTTTGCGCATTTGCTTAATAGAGTATTAATGGAGTTCTCGTTGCTACCATCCACCCGAAAGGAGCGGTCATCCTCCAGAGAACGGAGGAGCCCAGCCACCTGGAAGCAGAGGAATGGCTGCCGACTGTGAGGGGAGGAGAGGCTCCCAACCAACAGCCTGGAGCGGTTACCGCTTCCAGGGGAGGGGTGACCCCTACCATCCACCAAAAATGCGGCGGGACATTCCATCTACCAGGGGCTGGGGGACTGCCTCCGATCCACCCGGGGAGTGGCCGGGCCTCCCTGGCCTGTGAGAACGAAGGAGGAATGTGGCAGGGAGGAGGGCAGGGCCGGGACGTGATTCCACACCCCCAGCTCCTAATCAGGCTAATCAAGCCTCAGCGAGGAATAAGGGCCGACTGGAGACTGCAGTGAGACAGAGAGAGAGATTTACGGACAGTTGTCTGACACCTTTCCATTAATCCCTTTACACAGTGTTATTGCGCATAAGCTCTTTTGTAACTAGGGCTGTTCTCCCTTTAAAAGGGTGAGCAACGCTGTCCTAAATAGGCCTACTCAGTCTCTCTGGATGCTGCCAAACTACCCCTCTGCCCTGGGTATAGAGCAGATTGACTGTTGGTCTGAGGACAGCCTGCATGCAGGTTTGTGACTACAAATCCCAGTGGTTATCTCCTCTGTTGCTTTGCCACTCTCCCATCGCCGCAGGACTTTTGAAGCATGTGTAACAAAAACAAACCTGTGCATGAGGGATATTAAAGTGGGAAAACTGTTGCACAGGGCAACAAAAAGCCTTAATCATCCGCAAAAGCCTTAATCTAGAGGCACAAATGATCGTTACATCCGGAAGCTACTTTGGATGCATTGGATGGCCATATCTACTTTGGTGCTCCAATACGCCTTGCTCTACAATGCGATGCTGGACCTCCTTCTCAGCCATCGAATCTACAAAGATTTCCTCCACCTGATCCGACGAACCAGTCTTCACATGCTTGGGATGAGCAATTCCCTATCTCACCAGGGGTTTGAGACTTGTCGGCTACCCCCACCTGGTTTAGACATCCTGTCAAAGCCGTTGCCCGGGGTGTAGCCACTGCACATGCTACAGCTTCTTAGAGCCACATGTGAGAGCTGGGTATCAGGGGAGGACCAAAAGTGGGCAGACTACCCCAAACCCAGTTAGAGAATGACAAGCCCCCCACCAGCCCCCTGCCAGAGGTACTACCACTCCCTGACACCCCATGACACCATAACGATGGTAAATCACTGATTCTATCACTCAAAAGTCATGTTAGCATGTACAGTATATTGTTCATGTTTTGTGGCTATACTTTTAAAATACTTTTAAAACAGTGTATATTTTCTCAATCACTTCCATCGTAAGTACCTCACTGTAACACAGATTTGTGCTTTTTTTCTAAATAAATGAGGGACAAGTCTAAATTGTCTTTGTGGTAATCAACATTATGCCACATTGAGCTTAACTTGTTTTGAACATGCAACATACCTTTAATGACATACACCGCCTTTATGTTCTCAGTGTTCTGTATGCGTTTTTTTCTTTTTTCTTTTTTTTTTTGTGGTTGCCATTTCAGATGGAGTATCTTGAGAGGATTGTGGGTAGAGTCTGTTCACTCACTCACATCCGCCATCAATACTGTCATCAGAGCTCCCTCTCTCTCTCTCTTTCTCTCTCTCTCTCTCTCTCTCTCTCTCTCTCTCTCTCTCTCTCTCTCTGTGCTGCTGATATCCCGGTTCAGACTCTGAAACGGACAGACACAGTCTAAAGTAAGGCTGCTGTAAGACGAGACGACAACACAGGAATACAAGAGTTTTAGAAGGAGAAAAAGGACTGATAGGGCTTCTTGGCGTGTTATGTACCTTCGTCCACCCTTCAGTTGAGAAACAACTCACTTTAAGAGCATCAAACATCCAGAAAGTGAGAAAAAGCATCAGGGAGGAGATGAGAGGAGAGGAGTGAGGAGGAGCAAAGAATCAAGCCGTTCTGAACTCTGAGAATCAGGGAGAAATAGTGCTGTAGAGGGTGTTTTTGAGGGGTGAAATGATGATGTACTTCTGGGTGAGTATGAAGAACGATCGCATGTACCGAATGAATGTGAGATGCATGTATTTGCTCACTTCATGTGCTGCTCTGCACAGGGAGTTTATTACAGTAGAGCGCAGAGGGACGGGATATTGCTCAGTGGTTGCTCGTTCAGCACTCAGGAGACTTCATGGAGTTTTCTCATTGAAGGAATTTTTGGAGAAACATCTGAGTTTATATTGAGATTGTATACTTTTAATTGCAGACTTTGGTAAATCTGAGCACAGTTTGAGCTACTGTCTAGGACGGTAAAATGGAGACGTATCCTCTCTGGCTTGAATAAATGCATAACATTTTTTCTCAGATATGTTTAATTATGTCTCAGATGGTGACATGTGAGATTACTGGGATAAATGTCTGAGAAGCACTTCAGTTTGTTTTCCATTTAGGGTACGTTTACGTTACAACGATGTTCTAAAAACGGAAACGTTTTTCCTTGTATCCCCGTTCACATGGATCCGCGAATACGACAAAAAATTAGCATGCCAGGCCAGTAGTTGGCGATGTCACTTTGTAAAGAAACACTACGTGTCTGCGCACATAAGCATTCTTCCACAAAGCGGTGAATAAAAACGACGAAGATGGCGAAAGCATCGAGAAAATGTGTCTGGACGGACGATGAGGTTGCTTTATTACTACAATTACTTTGCTGGAGAAGCGTCAATAAACTCAAAATCTTGTCCTGTAGTCCGCCATTGAAGTTTTGAATGTCTCGTGCATTGTTTTGAAGTACTCTCGCGCATGCCTATAGACTGACCACGTAATACGCGTGCTCATGATGTCATCGTTTTCACAAATTCACGTTTTTGTATGTTTACACAGAGATGATAAAGGCATCGTTTTCAAATGTTTCGCGTTTTCAGGCCCCAAAACGCCGTTGTCGTGTAAACAGCCCCTCAGTCTCTTCAGTGTGTCTTGGAGACACAATTGAGACATTAAAGAGGTCTATTTTCTTTCTTTCCTATGAGAGAATTATTAAATGTTACTTTTTAATAACTCGCGAGAATTAATAGTTCATAGTTGTGATTTTAGTAAAGTATGAACTTTGTCTCAGATGTTTCTCTTAAACATCCTATGGAGAAACAAAAATAGACACAAATGAGTGAAATGTTGATGTTAATAAGAGGATCGAGCTCTAAAACAAATGTAGATATCATAGCTCAAATCATTTGCTATTTCGAGAATTTAACGAGACATATTTGAGTTCATATTGAGAACTCGGCAGACTTTGGTATCTTGACAAATCTGAGCACAGTTCCAGACACTGTTGAGATCTCTTGTGAAACTCTAGAAGAAACACATGGAAGATAAGAAGGGTCTTTTTCTCAGCAGAAACATCCTAAAAGCAGGAGACTTCAGCAAACGTCTCCATTTTCTCTCGATTGAATCTCAGTTGTGAGTTTTGTGTCCTAGAGGAGAATGTTTCTGTGTTAGGATGGTAAAACAGTATCCTCTCTGGCTTGAATAAAAGCATCATTTTTTTTCTCAGATTTGCTGAGTTATGTCTCAGACGGTGAGTTTAAAATGAGTTCTTGGCGTAATTGATGCTGTTCTTGTGTTTCGCTAGAATCGGTGGTTTCTGGACTGATTCTGTGACTGAGTTACGTTTGTCCCGGTCCGTGAGAGACAATCACTGATGATTCAGGCACTGAGTGTTGATCACTGTAGTGTCTCATCTCTCTATCTGTTTTTGTTTGCTTGTTTGTTTTTTCATGTGAGAGCTTTTTAACTGATGGAATTCTACTGTAAACTCACTGCCGTAATGCTTGTGTGTGTGTGTAGAATCAGCAGAATTGTGCTGTAAGCCTTCTGTCCTTTATTTTAGAGTGTGTGTGTGCATCTAAAGTCCTGCTGTGTCATCATTTGATTCTTATTTTAAAGTGGTGTTTGTGTGTATGTGTGTGTGTGTGTGTGTGTGTGTGTGTGCTTGTGTATGTGTGTATGTATGTGTGTGTGTGTGTGTGTGTGTCTGTGTAGTGTGTGTGTGCATGTGTGTGTGTGTGTGTAGTGTGCGTGTGTGTGTGTAGTGTTTGTGTGTAGTGTGTGTGTGTGTCTGTGTAGTGTGTGTGTGTATGTATGTGTGTGTGTAGTGTGTGTATGTGTGTGAGTGTGTATGTATGTGTGTGTGTGTGTGTGTGTGTGTGTGTATGTATGTATGTGTGTGTGTGTGTGTCTGTGTAGTGTGTGTGTGCATGTGTGTGTGTGTAGTGTGCGTGTGTGTGTGTAGTGTTTGTGTGTAGTGTGTGTGTGTGTGTGTGTGTGTGTGTGTGAGTAGTGTGTGTGTGTGTGTGGGTGTGTGTGTGTAGTGTGTGTGTGTGTGTGTGTGTGTGTGTGTGTGTGTCAGCTTTTATTCTTTTTATTCTCACATATGTTATTCTGTACTCCACGACAATTTATAACACTTAACCCACAAATGAAAACTCTGTCATTATTTACTCCCACTCATGCTGTTCCAAACTCATGTGGTGATATTTTTTCAGAGCAAAACAACTAAAAACAACTAGACTACATTTACATTTGATAAAACTAGTCCATATAACTCATGCTACTGAGTCACTGAAGAAAGATAAGCACACATGAGGAAGAAAGCTAAACAAAAAATGGTTTTCATATGGGGAAATTCCTTTTTAATTGAAACCCTTCTACGGTTTGGCAATTCTAAGACTGGCCATGGTGTTTAATGGTGCGTTCACGTGCTATGGTAAATATGATATTTTCCACTTGTGAACTGGTATTTACCAGTGTGTTGCATTCAAGTGCTTTTGTTGTCGTAATGTGGTAAAAAGATGGAGATACACACACACACACACACACACACACACACACACAATTGCAATCTTGACATCGCAGCCTGTTCATTATGCTGCGTTCACACCAAACGCGAATAGAGCGTAATTTATCGCTAATTTTATTTATTTTTATAACGTGTATTCTCCGTGTAAATTCGTGCACCGGACCGCGCCATTTCGATTCAATACGAATGTACCGTTCCACCCCTAGCTAACAGTAGCAAAAAAGGTTTGGTTTTGTACAATGTTTACCATTCAACACTCTCGCGTTGCTCTCCGCCATTTTGAAAAGGTCAAAGGTTATCTCATCTCGGCAACTCGGGCATCAAAATATTCTACGAGTTGCCCAGTGGAAAATACCACATGAGGGGGTGTTCATGTGCATTTTCCACGTCGGCTTTTGGTATTTACCATAATTACCATAGCACGTGAACGCACCATAAGCCTCGCCCCTTTTAGGCACGAACCTGTCCGGTATATAAGCAGACACGAAAACTACATTTCTTAGAATTTTCTTCCTTCAAGACAGCGATTCATCTCTCGTCTTAGAGGCCCTCTACATTTGTCGCAGACAAAATACACGAGTCAGCGGATGAAATCTTCGCAAGCTAGAAGACTCTCCGTGTTCCGGCAGACATTCTACACCTCACGTTAGATACTTCGCTGGTGAACGGGTCCTCGCTTCAGCGACGCACCTAGTCCATGCAGCGTTTTGGCCATTTATTGCTTATCTGCTACATACTGTATATATATATATATATATATATATATATCAAATATATAACAGAGCCAGTTACTTGTTCGCATCGTTGTAAAGAGTCGTTCTGTAAGTGTTCCTTATTTGAGGGGCACATCCCACCGTCAGATCAACATGAGAGCTGCGTTCGCTATCTGGACCTCACCCATGCAGAGGCAGCTTTAATGGAGACAGACTTCTCTTTCTGTGAGGGCAAGTGTCTCAGGATGCTTTGCTCGAATCGCCATCATTCTGAGGGATGATTCAGCCTCTCACGCCCTCACACCCACCTCTTCTGTGACTCCCAAGGGATCACATGAGGAGGCACGGCGGTGAGATTGAGCAGGATGAATTTCAGGTGGACCTTGTGTCAGCACATGCCCTGCGAGCCCTTCAATCTCCATGAACTGCATCTGTGCCGGTACAGTATATGCGTGACGAGCTTCTGCCCTCTGCAGGACCTGACATGTGCCCTATTCAGCTTGCTCCCACAACGATTCCACTCTCCTCACTAAAGTGGACCACGGGGAAGATAAATGTTATGCCAAACTACCTCCTGTGGAAGAGGTGGTAGCAGCACATTTCTTCCCGGCGAATAGCAGGGTATGGAAATCATGCCCCACTCATCCTTCCAAGCCATGTCGACTAACATCCGCACTGGCTGGTAAAGCATACTCAGCAGTGTGCCAAGCTGGTTCAGCATTCCACGAGATAGCGGTATTCCAAGATTTCCAGGCTAAGCTCCTCAAGCAAATGGACGAGCAAGGCTACGATCCAGAGATGTTTAAAGAGCTCTGCACCACTACAGACTTTGCGCTGTGGGCCACTAAAATCACTATGCAGGCCATTGGAAAATCAATGGGCAACCATCTGGCTGACCCTCACTGAAATGCATGATGTGGAAAAAGGCACCCTCTTTGATGCTCCGCTGTCCTATTCGGCAGCTCTGTGGATGGGTTTGCTGAGCGCTACATTACAGCTCAGCAATACTCGCAGCCTATGATACATTTTATGCCAAAACTGTGCAGTACTTCATCCCAACCGGCTCTCTCCTGCTCTGTCTCAGGCCACCGCCCGGCTAAAAACCTCACGCCTGCTGTCTCAGCACCGCCAAAATTCGCCCCAGCAAAAGTGCTCCTGAAGAGCACAGCCCTATGAAGCAGAATGCAGAGGCACACAAAGCTGTTCCCCTCTTCCCCACTGCTGTTTGTCAGGAAAGGAATATCGTTGTTAAAAATGTTGTTCAAAATGTTGCTTCTATGTTTCACATTCAAATAAAGAATGTAAAAATAGAGTACAACGCTCATTGCACCTGGGCGAGTCGCTCACACTTTCTCAATAAAGAGCTCTTTTCCACTTCAAAGCCCACTCATTATGCACAACCACTTCCCAATGATGAGTGCCGCATTATATAATGAACTAACCAAATTGCCCTCTGTCCCATTACACGGATGCATGGTGAGTTCTTATGGGCATTTCCAATGATCAAACATGGTTATACTAACCAATTTGGACATCGGCCACCCCTTTTCAATGTTGTTCTGTCTGCCATTGTTCTGTCCGAAGATGTGCCTTTGTTACGAGCCAAAATACACAATCTTCTTGCAAAGAACACAATAGAAGTTGATCCTGATTGTCAAGCTCACAAAAGGTTTTACAGATGCTATTTTCTTGTCCTAAAGAAAGACAGCGGGCTTTGGACGAGTTTAGATCTGAAACATTTGAATCGCACACTTGCAAAGCCCCCGTTCAAAATTATTACTCAGAAACTAATCTTATCACACATCCGCCCACACGATTGGTTCTGGTAGATCTGAAAGATGCGTACTTTAATGTACAAATTATAACACAACACAGGATGTTTTTGAGATTCACATTCGAGGGAACCGCGTATCAATTCAAAGTCCTGCCCTTCGGATTGTCCCTGACTCCTCGCATGTTCACAAAGTGCATCGATGCGGTATTTTCTACTTTGGTGATTGGCTATTACTGGCCCAATAAGTGCAGAGGGACGTATTGCTCCAACAGCCTGGGCCTCAATGTCAACTGGGCGAAGAGTAGGCTCTCCCCCAGCCAATAGATCTCCTTTTTGGGAGTCTATCTTGACTCCATGACTGCGTGTGCATCTCATGAGCGAGTGCGTTCAGGCCATTCTCCATTGTCTATCTCTGTTCAAACTGGGGAGGACACTTTCACTGAAGCTGTTTCAAAAAGCATTGGGACTCATGGCAGCGGCATCCGCCATCATTCATTAGGTTTTTTTACACATGAGACCTCTTCAGCACTGGCTCAAGCACTGTGTGCCACGGCATGCTTGGTACCAAGGACGCATGCGCATCACTATATCTCGCCGCTGTCTAGCTGCTATAGCACCTTGGCCAGCTCCTGCTTACTACCACTAAGGTGTCATGATAGGACAGGTTTTCAGGTGGAAAGTAGTGACCACAGATGCATCCAAAGCAGGTTGGGCTGCATTGTGCGATGGACACCTGGCCTTCGTTACCTGGACAGGTGCAAGGAGGGCATGTCACATCCCCCAACCTGGAGCTGTCATCTTTTTTCTTAGACTTGAAGGCTTTTCAATACAAAATAGCAAATGATCATGTTCTGATTCGCTCGGACAACACAACAATTGTGGCATACGTAAACTGTCAAGGTGGAATTCCTTCCCTGCCAATGATGAGACTGAGGTTTCGCCTCCTCCTGTGCAGTGAGCGCCATCTCCTCTCCCTGAGGGTGACATATGTCCCTGGCCATCCGTATTAAAGTACGGACCTGTTGTCACACCAAGAAGTGATGTTGGGAAAATGAAGACTTCATCCTGAGGATTTGGGAAATATTTGGCAAAGCAGAGAATGCCCAATGTCCCCTCTGGTACTCCAAGTCCCAAGCTCTGCTATGAGTGGACACAATGGCTCACAAATGGCCTAGCAAATGAAAATATGCATTTCCCCCTGTGTGCCTCCTTCAGTCTGTAATATGCATAGTGTATGGAACCTGCATGTGTGGACCCTGAACGGAGCACGCTAAATTTGCCAGAACTGACTTGGTTCATTTATGAACACCATTTTACAGGCTAGAGTGCTGTCTACAAGACGCCTCTACGTACTGAAATGAAATGTGTTCACTAAATGGTGCTTTTCGTGTGGCAAAGACACAGTGAACTGCCCCATACATTAAATTCTTACATTTCTTCAAGAGCAATTGGATGCAGGGCTCACTCCGTCAACACTCAAAGTTTATGTAGTGACTATCTTTGCGTATCACGCACCTGAAAGCTCTATAGGCAAACATTATTTAATCATAAAGTTCCATAGTGGAGCGAGGCGGCTAAATCCCCCCCACCTGGATACAGTTCCGACTTTGGACCTTACTTTAGTCCTAAAAGCACTCGTGGGCACCCTTCGAGCCTCTGAACTCTGTTGAATTGCGTGTGCTTTCTCTTAAGGCCTCATTACTGCTGGCTCTGGTCAGTGATTTGCAAGCAACTCACATCTGGAGTTTGGTCCAGTTCTTTCAAAAGCCACCATCAAACCCAGAAAAGGCAATATACCTGAGGTTTTATCCACACCTTTCAGAGCACAGGTGGTTTACCTTCAAGCCGTTTACTCTCCTCCATTTAATTCAGATGAGGAAAAGTCCTTGCATTTGTTATGCCCTATGTAAGTGCTACACACATACTTTGAGAGCACCCGCCAGTTCAGACTGTCTGACCAGCTCTTTTTATGCTATGGAGGACGCACAATAGGAATGTCCGTCTCCAAGCAAAGATTTTCTCACTACATCACTGATGCGATTGCCCTGACTTATGAGTCACAATGTGCAAATTGCCCAACTGGTGTTAAAGCACACTCAACCAGAGGCATGGCCTCTTCATGGGCATGAATGAACGGTATGTTCACGACATATGTTTTGCAGCAGGTTGGTCTTCTCAAAACACATTTGCAAGGTTTTAAAAACTAGACGTAATGTCTATCTCTTTGTAAGTCCTCTCTATCTCGAGTGCTTGCTGTTTCATTGGCCAAACATATACTTGTGCCCCTTTTTAAGTATGGGCTCCTCTGTCATTTTACATAACCACCTGCATTCAGGCCATTGTAATTTCCCATAAAGACACAAGCACTTTCATTCTAAATAAAATGTCCTTCCCGACTGGGTTTGTGAAGGGCTTAATTCTTACTATATGACTATAGTTCATATATCCATTCTAAGTGCTCTCCTCCTGGCTCACCATGAGGGTTATTCACTCTTGGCATACTTAGCCGGTCACTGTCCCGCAGGACTGCTGCCTCATCTGCTTTCGAGTATTATGCTTTCGTATCCCTCCCTGGGAGGGTTACGTTGTGTAGTGCGGAGTGATGGGACACTGTTCCCCACGTGCTTCAACATGACGCAATGTCGAGAGAACTGTAATCGTTAGGGAATGTCTCGGTTACATTTGTAACCTCGGTTCCCTGAGATGAAGGGAACAAGATATTGCGTAAGCTGGCCACACTGCAGACTCAAGTGTTTTTGAGGACATGTTTTGCCTAAAAGCGTGGGGCTTAAACACCATGGCAAATCTTAGAATTAGTGTTATTGTAGAAGGGTTTCAACTAGGTCATCAGAAAAGCAATTTCCTCATATGCGTCATCTCAGGGAACCAAAGAGAATGAGATTTGAGAGCGGGGCAGTCTTCCGCTCCCCCATTACAATACCTTCACACTCTGAGCATCTCTGACCCACAATGTTAAAGAGCTGCAGTGGAGGATGTCTGTCTGTCTGTCTGTCTATCTGTTTGTCTGTCTGTCTGTCTCTATGTCTGTCGGGAGGGCAGCGCTGCTGTGCAGTATGGGAATTCAGTGGATGTTCTCTCTTCATTAGAATGTTTATTCAGGAAACAGATGTTCACTTTCAGCGTGACACCTTGAGCTCTCTGTCCCTCGCTGTTCACACACACACACACACAAACACACACACACACACACACACACACACAAACACACACACACACACACAGGGACAGTGGTGCAGCAGCATTAATCTCTCTGAATGAACATCTGCTTAGGAGAAAACTCTCAGGTGAGCAAGAAATTACTGAGACAAAACATGAGATCGCATGTAACTCTGATGAACAGAGAGAGCTACTGTATATGTATATGGTGTTTGTATATCATTTGTGTATATTATTGAAAAATCTAGAGGGAGGGAGGCAGGCGGGCGGGCAGATAGACAGACAGACAGACAGTTCCTCTAATAACTCATATGTTACTGTTTTAGATTAACTAAAAGGAACTGGCTCATAAGAGTAATTTGTTCATAACTAGGAGTATACTAGACACACTTTCAGAGTGTTGTAGTACAGTGCTCCAGCTGCATCGGCTGAAAATTGCACGGATCGTTTATGGAACCGAAAGTCCTGAAAATCATACGGTTCTGGTATTATTATTATTTTTAAATTGAACCATTTATGAATAAGAACCGGTGATCAGTCCCCGACCCTTTCTGAACGAGGCCCTCAGAATCACTCATAGTTAGTGGCAGCAGGGTTGAAAACCAGATCTTTAGCGTATGGTTTGTTGTTCGTGGAATTCCATAATTCCTCCCTTCAGGATGTGAGTTGAATGAGATTATAGAGTGATTGTGTTTTGGCCAAAAGCTGCGCCCACATCTTAACAACACCTGCCTCATATTGATTAACCACTCACAGCAGTTTTTTACCATGCGATTTTCATTTACATGTCCACAGAGAGAGAGAGAGAGAGAGAGAGAGAGAGAGAGAGAGAGAGAGAGAGAGAGACCCGCTCAGGGGAAATCACAGTCTGAGAGCGTCGTGTCGTGTGCAGAAATTCACAAACATCACACCTGCTGTATATAGATTCTCTACAGCATACCACACTGGACACAACCAATCTATAAGGAAAAGTACACACAAAAATTACAATTTTGCCATTATTTACACACGCCCCTTTTTTCTATACATTTATGACTTTCCTACATCCATGTGACAAAAGGTGATTTTTTTTTACAAATATTCTGGCTACTCTTACCCTGTAAGGAAAGTGAAAGGGGTCTGGGGCTTTCAAGTTCTAAAATAACAAAAAACCACAGTAAAAGTATCGTAAAAGTTATCCACACAACATAGTGAAACGATAGCTTTACAACCTGATCTCATGCAAATTCATTCAATAAATGGACTCTTTTTAGACAATGTTTTACAGTATGATTTCATACTACAACAAACTGTTTTATCTCCAACGTTTAGGGAAAAGAGGATGGATTTTTCATGATTTATTTTCCTAACTCTACCCATGCAGTATGATGTCATAGGTGCGCCGTGTCCCTCTCACTGCGTGTGTTTTCCTTCAGAATTGCTTCACCATTAGGGGTCATAAAGTTGGTTAATTTGGTTTGTACTGTATGGTCATGCCAGGGGCTTGTAACGCCCTGCGGTGATGCACTCTGTGTTGTGTGTGTAATAGGGCTGTAAAATGTGAGCACAGAGTGACATTAGTGTTATGGGATATTGACCAGTTTTTGGAGAGTTTATGGTACTAATCAACTGTGTGTCTGAGGCAGAGATGAATAAGTGTAATGCATCATAGAGCAGAAGCTCACAAAGGGCGGGTGTTATTATTTACACACACTTTGTTTTTGATCTATAGTATGTTATGGTGTTTTACACTGATGAAATGTACTTCAAGAACATCTGGTTAACAGTGAGGCACTTACAATGGAAGTCAATGGGACCAATCTGTCAATGTTAAAATACTCACTGTTTCAAAAGTATAGACACAAGACATAAACAATAAGCGTGTTTACATGGCATACCTTATCTATCTCCTTTATAGTACCAATTTTGTTGCCATGATGACCGCCATAAATGCTAAAATCCTAAAATTACCATAAAAGTATGAATTCAACAGTGTTACAGAACAATTAACAGAATAATGAATGTAAGTGCTTTTATTTATAATTGTTTTCTCCCAATTTGTAACGCCCTACGCAAACCAGGAAGTAATCACGTTCAGAACACGGAGGAAACAGGTAAGTAGCGTGAGATGAGTATTCAGGAAAGTATTATTAACACAGCCTTTCCTATGGACTGGTGGTGGTGTAGTGGGCTAAAGAACATAACTGGTAATCAGAAGGTTGCTGGTTTGACCCCCACAGTCAACACCATTGTGTCCTTGAGTAAGACACTTAACTCCAGGTTGCTCCGGGGGGATTGTCCCTGTAATAAGGGCTCTGTAAGTCACTTTGGATAAAAGCATCTGCCAAATGCATAAATGTAAATGCCTTTCGTAAAACCATAAAACATAGGCAGAAGGCGATCAACTGATCGGCACTAGGATCCAAAGATCCGTATTTCTAATCCAATCCTTGCAAAAACAGGAAACAAACTTCAACCGGGTTTCATACTCTCAACATCCATAAACTGAGGAGCAGGTCAGATTTAAAGGCATAATGCACATCCAGGGCAGATCGTTGATAAACAGGTAAGTCACGCACAGGTAAGTTATCTTCCTCTGAAGCAGGGCGAAAGGTGAGTCCTAAGAACATACAACAAGGAGGTCCATACAGGGTGATGATGAGCTGCAGGTGTGCATGATTAACACTCAGGCGAGTGAGAGCAGGTGACGGCGTGAGGGTGAGGAGCAGAGTGTGGCGTGAGAGAGGGAGTCCGGTGGATCCGTGACCGAATGGTCTCATTCACAACTCGCATTTTGCGCCACTCTGTGAAAATTCCACATGGAAACTGAAGCTCACATGTGCTCATACGTTCAACAACACTTCCAGCTTCGGCCACTGGGGGCAGTGATGCGTATTTCAATAAGAACAGACCGATTTCAGCTGAAGAACTTTCGACCAACTGGCACCAAATTCACGGTGGGCTCAGTCTGCTTGGAGATGGTGATATTTATTTGAAAAAGTAACTCGGGGATAATGATGCAAATTCCAAACAAAAAGTTCAACTGATTATGTAAAGCAACGAGCTCATTACTGTAGTTTTGCCTTATCAGATCCTCTTTCTGTCTGTGTGTGTTTGGTCATGATGTTGCTAACCCAGTTTGAAGGCATAAAATAGTTATAAATAGAGCACACAATTCAGTTAATCGAGATTTCGCTCTATTTTGGGACATGTAAATCTCCAGTTCCTTCACTAAATACTCAACTCCACAAACTAATAACTGTACGGGCAGAACACCCTCGATATTCCCTTTGTTAGGAAGTGAGCGTCGCTCGGCTCTAATTAGCGGCCAGTGTGTGAGAAGATGTGAAGAGTTTTTACATCTCAGCGGTATCTAGTTTAAAAACCCTCTTCAGGGAGACCGAGCGCCGCAGCCCGTTTATTAAAGCACTAAATATCCTCACGGACAGACTCTTTTGGACCTGAGAGGTGGATGTCTTTATACGGCTCTCAAAAATGCTGATTTTCCGAGGATAAGCAATGCTGCTCTTCTATTCTGAACCTTTTGTTTTTTTTTACAATGGAAGTGAATGGGGCCAGTTATTTGAGGGTTTAAAGCTTATATTTTTTTAAAAGAACGTACATTATTTCTTCTGTTCAAATGCATGCATCATTTAAGCTGTAAAATCGTTTAAATCTTTTTTAAATTTTACGGTCGTTTTAAGGAATGAGGGTTCATGGCATGACGTTGTCATGGCAACGAAGTTGTATAATTGGCTATAACTTTACACAGAACATGTTAGTAAGTGATTTTATCACACTAATATCATGTTTACATGTATATTGTTTATGTCTTGTGTCTATACTTTTGAAACAGTGAGTATTTTAATGATTATCGACTGGCCCCATTCACTTCCATTGTAAGTGTCTTACTGTAATCGTGATTGGATATAACTTTACACAGATAAGATTAGTAAGTGATTTTATCACACTAAAATCATGTTAACATGTATATTGTTTATGTCTTGTGTCTATACTTTTGAAACAGTGAGTATTTTAATGATTATCGACTGGCCCCATTCACTTCCATTGTAAGTGTCTGACTGTAATCATGATTGGATATAACTTTACACAGATAAGATTAGTAAGTGATTTTATCACACTAAAATCATGTTAACATGTATATTGTTTATGTCT
Organism: Moxostoma hubbsi; assembly: GCA_032164185.1. Lineage (NCBI taxonomy): Eukaryota > Metazoa > Chordata > Actinopteri > Cypriniformes > Catostomidae > Moxostoma > Moxostoma hubbsi. The sequence goes on along the minus strand of JAVLUX010000024.1, from coordinate 38,601,871 downwards.
TGTGTCTATACTTTTGAAACAGTGAGTATTTTAATGATTATCGACTGGCCCCATTCACTTCCATTGTAAGTGGCTCATTGTAACACTAGGGCTAAATTTTCCTTTCTGTGGCTTTGGTTTCTCTGGCATTTTAATTGGCTCTGGTTCTTTTTAAACCAATCACTCTCTGCTTTGTACCCATTTTGGGACGTTTCAGCATGGCTTTTGTGCAGTGTCTGTGTACTTGAGAAGATGTTTCTGAAGTTTGGCGGTCAGTTTTCAAGAAGACTTTCACACAGATGAAGGGCTTGACATGTCATTCCTTTGACTGATGTGGTATTATTGACACTATGGAAATTAATTCACTCTCTCCTGGTATTTTGTGGTGTCTCTCGCTCTTTGCTGTAACCAACACCCTGTAGTGTGTCACTGTACAGTGGGTTTTGGTTTTTATTCAAACACGCATTAATCGCATTAGATGGTGCATATCATGGTTTCTGTGGTCCAAATACAGTAAATGAGATCTTTATATAGGCTTACAGCTCACGTGTTGTTCGAACGCTAGCAAATTGAATATGTCTTAAAGGGATAGTTCACCCAAAAATACAATTTTGCCATTTGGATTAGATGTTTCTTCTTCTAAAAACTCAATTGTCATCATGATGCACCAGATTCCTTTCATCTTCGTTTCAAAAACCTTACTCAGTGAACGTTTTCGTCATTAAACGGGCCTCAATCCATAATATAAAGATATACATTGATTTTGTCTGGCCAGTAACCTTAAAAAAAGTCAAATGAAAACACTACTTTTTTGTGCTCCTTTCCGTTATCCATTTTCCGTCTCTATTTCTCCACTCTCGCTCTCTTTCTCTCTCTGCGAGTGATAAATGGTGGAGCATGTTTGTGGTTTTGCCCTACAGCACCTGCAGTGCAGCACCTCTCACCAGCTGTCTCTCTCTCTCTCTCTCTCTCTCTCTCTCTCATGTGAGTGATGTCTCTGTACAGTCAGTCCTGGGTGAATTAGGTCTGTCTAAAGAGTCACTGGTGAAATGTGTCACGGCTGCGACCTGTCAGCTGTGTGTCTGTGTTTACATTGAGCAGAACACTTGAGCTCTACTGAGGGACTGCAGAGCTGAAATCAGCTGCGAATGTCTTCACGTAGAAAAGCCGTCTCAATAAACATACGACATCAGACATTCTCAACCTTTCTGGTTTATAACCTTTGAGTTATTTCCTTCAGTACTTCTGCTTTGATGACAAGCTGCTTGATTTCAAACTTTATTAAAGGGACAGTTCACCTAAAAATGTGTGATGTGTGAATTCATTTCTTCCGCCAAACACAAATAAAGATTTTTAGAAGGTTATTTTAGTTATGAAGGACCATGCAGTGCGAGGGAATGGTGATCTTTTCAAAAGCACACTCCAGTTGGTTTAATCCAAGTCTTCAGAAGTGATATGATAGCTGTTGGTGAGAAACGGATCAATATTTAAGTCCTTATTTTTACCATAAATCCCCACATTCACTTTCACATTCTTCTTCGTTTGTTTTTGGCGATTCGTATTCTTCGTGCATATCGCCACCTACTGGTCCGGGAGGAGAATCTATAGTTAAAATAATAGCTTAAAGGTGCAATATGTAACAGTTTACATGTAATATTCGCCAATGTGTGAACGGCTTGTAACGCTACTTAAAAAATGAGCCCTTCCCGGACTTCCTATGTTGCCTATTAAAGCCTGTAGACTGAATTACATGCAAAGGGAGTGAGTCACTTTTGCCGGGAAATTCAAAGGATGTGAAGTTTATGTGCGCTCCCGCCTTCGGCTGAATCCCGTCTGGCTAAGCGGGAACGTGATCGTGGTCGACCGAAAACTAGTGTGAACATCGGCAGGGCATTTCAAAGTTTGTTGTAAAACAATCATAACTGTAATTTTAATTATGCCAACTCATCTGTCAGCATGATGCCGGTGGATCACGTTCAGCCTCTTGTTTTAGCCGATGCTCGCTCGTGTCCCTATGGAGCGTGTGCACGAGCAACATGTAGCTGCTGCAGTTCACTTAACGGCCACAGGTGTCACTAATAACAAGGGTTTCTGAATCTTACATACTGCACCTTTAAATATTGATCTGTTTCTCACGCACACCTACCATATCACTTCTGAAGACATGGATTAAACCAACTGGAGTCTCATGGATTACTTTTATGCTGCCTTTATGTGCTTTTTGGAGCTTCAATGTTCTGGTCACCATTCACTTGCATTATATGGACCTACAGAGCTGAGATATTCTTCATAACATTTTGTGTTTGTGTTCTGCAAAAGAAAGAAAGCCACACACATCTGGGATGGCGTGAGGGTGAGGAAATGATGGGAGAACTTCATCAGGGGTTTGTCCAACTCACTAACCTAAAAGTGAGCAATATTAATAGTGATGCTTGACTTAACAGGACTATAATGGAAAACACAGCATTTACATTTCAACCAAGTTTAATTGTGTCAGTGAGCAGAGGTCAGATAATTGTGTGCATCAAGCTTTGAATTGAGACTATTTATGTCATGTGTGTGTGTGTGTGTGTGTGTGTCCTTGAGTGTGTTTTTAAAGGCTCTTTGCCAGTGTTGGACTCTAAAGGGGGTCGTGGGCAATTAAAAGCACACAGGCAGTGCTGTTATAGCATCAACACGCACACACACACACACACACACACACACACACACACACACACACACACACACACACACACAAGTCTCTCCTCTGCTCTCAAAGCACCTCCCACTCCCGCATGTGAATGTTTAAGTGATCTTTATTGCTGGCAGAATAAACAGGGAGAAAGAGAGAGAGGGAGAGGAGATCCCGTGTCGAGTGCAGAGCAGAGAGCTGCATTGTGTCTACTGCAGAAGAGAGAAAGACAGTATCGTGGTTAAATGTGGAAGTCTTCCTCTCTCAGCTCCATGGCAAACTCAGCGTGCGTGCTGCTGTCCGGACCCGGGATGCTCCCTCATTCCTTACCCTGTCCGCCGGCGTTCCTCTACCTGTCCGGGGTGAGACTCCATCCATCTCTCTTCTCTTTTAATCTTTATTCTCTCGTTCCATTCACCGCGAGTGAATCATTGTGTCGTCTGACCCCTGACCTGTGACCCCTCTTCTGTCTGGGGTCAGCACTCATCTTTTATTCCACGCTTTCCTGCATTTATTCCTCATTCACTCCGATCCGAGTGCTGTAAAACTCTGATGATCGCATGTAGTTGACATTATGATGTAGTTGGTTGTGATATGTTGGCATGTAATGTGCTTATAGTTACATAATGAAGATATGTTCAAAATGTTCACTTCTGTCACATTTGATGTCATTATCATTTATGTTAGCATATGCAGATACACTCATGAATTATTCAGGATGTCCATGACTTCTTGTACTGTGCTAGATAACGGGAAGCATGTCCTTAATTGACTTGATTAACTTAGATTTAATCATTATTAGATTCTAAAGTTGCTGTTAAAGTGATCACTGTGTTATTTTTAAAGTGTTTTCCTCGATATATCGGTGACCGTATCGGTATCGGTCAACGCTGGATGATTTTAGAAGTAGATGATATCAGGAGTTTTCCAACAGTTAACTGTTTGTATGCCATATTTATACAGTTAACCCTGTGAATCTTATATTCTTAAGTGTGTCACCGATATATCGGTACGGGGATTATCGGTACTAACATTCATACTCACTTTTCTTTTTTCATGCTGTCTTATCGGTCTGAGTTGACTGGAAGAAGATATTGTTTCTTTTAAAAGTACTAAACACTCATTTCTCTGTGCATTATAATGTTTTGATGCCTCTTTGATTCATATTTAAATGCTCATTGGTGTTAATTAGTCGTTTGCATCCAGTATTTCGTTTGTAGCACGTTGAAATGTCAAGTTTGACAGAAATGTGTTACTCGTTTTAGGTCATTATGATCATTAGCATATCCAGATACGCTCATGAATTATTCAGTGTTGCTGTGACTTTTTGCTTGGGTTCGAATACGGGTGCAACGAATTACTTTATAGAATCAGTCAATCGATTCTAGACTGAAATGCTTTGTTTTTTTATTCGCTATGCATGAAATGCCAAAATAAGCTTTATTTATTTATCAGTTTATTTCTGAACTGGTCATTATTAAAAGTTATTATTATTATTATTATTATTATTATTATTATTATTATTATTATTTTAAACAGTGTAGTCTTTTCTGTGCCAAGTTTTCATAAAGTACTAAACAGTCTTCCATCTTTTCTGCTGTACATAACTATGATATGATACCTGATTTGTCACCATTTCTTAAAAGCAAAACAAAATACATTTATAATATCAGACATCTTATCTGTTAACGGACATACATAACAAAATTATTCAATTTTTTATTTATTTTTTTCGGTCAAATGTGAGTGAGTGATACACCACTGAGACACGAGTGAGCCATAAACGAGATGTGTGCATTGTGTTTCTCCTCTTAAATCACTCTTACACACCAGGAGAACCTCTCTCCATCTGTCCACACACACACACACACACACACACACACACACACATACACACGCACACACAGACTCACACTCACACACACACACACACACACACACATACACACACAAATGCACACACACACACACACACACACAGACTCACACTCACACACACACAGTCTCACACTCACACACAGACTCACACTCACACACACACACACTCGCACTCACACACACACACACACACACACACTCACACACACACAGACTCATACACACACACACACTCGCACTCACACACACACACACACAGACACACACACACACACACACACACACACACACACACACACACACACACTGTGGCTATGCAGCATTGTGTCGCTGTATGAAGAAGAATCAGGGCAAACTGTCCTCGCGAGAGCAGCAGATATTATTCATGAGTCTTGGTTTATGAGTGAGTGTGTGTCGTGCTTTTAATTGATTTCATATTCAAACACACAGCCCTGTTTGCTGCAGTATGTATCACTGAATAATTTAGACATTTCATGTGCAACGGGGTTTTAATCAGGAAGAAAAAGAAACACAGACAAACCTGAATCATACCACGCATTCACACTAACCCAACTTCTCTCCTGTCTTTTTATTTGTCGTCCTGTTCTGGAACGACCAAGAGAAATGAATCTGTGCTGACAAACTCTCTCTTAAACAGCTCGGAGGAGTCTGATCTCATTTAGTGAAAGGTTTGCTTGGACAAATACGATTCAAGTCATTACACGTAACACAACATCATTCAAGTCTCTACACGGCATTTCACGTGTACTTATGCGGGACTGTTGCAGTTATTACTACAATTCTGACTTTTCTATACATTGGGGTATTTTTAGTTCTTTTGTAGTTTTGATGCTATCATTTTAAAGAAATGATCTGATCTTATAGTTTATTCTCAGTTTATAAATCAGGTTATTTTGAGTTGTTCTAAAGGGGGGTTAAGGGAAAGGGCGAGGCGAGAACCGGCTTAAAAACATAAATCATATTTAATTAAACATAAAAAGACAAACACACAAAGGTGTCGGACAGCTGCCCGTAACTCTCTCTCTCTGATTAGGGGCCGGGTGTGTAGCATCACGACCCGCCCCCGCCCCCGCCCCCCACCCCCGTGGGAGTTTCTGTTTGCCGCTACATCTTAATTGTGCAGATCTTTACGCACGATAGGATGGAGATGATATTACGTGTTACCGTACTGATGACACAAGCCGAAACATTTTCAGCCGTCTTGGTTCTGGATGTGTTTTATCCATTCATTTTTTCCACACAGATGTCATAAAATCCTTCATAAAAGAGTTGTGCATTATGAAACTATTGATTTAAAGTTGTTTATTATACGTATGGAAACTATTTTCTAGTTACCGCTTTGGCCACTGGGGGCAGTGTTTCGACTTTCGGTAAGCAGAGGCCGATTTTAGCTAAAGAAAAGTCAACCTAGTACTGTTTCTGATTTCACAGTGACATCAGTCTGATTTAACTGCTCAGCTGTTTCATTGCTATGAATTTGGTGTGTGTGAGAGAGACTGTTGTTCTTCAGTAATTCACTGTAATAGATTCCTCCACGCTCAATCATCTTTTTTCTGTTGCCGATTGCTCTCTCTGTACTACTGGCTCTAATTAACCGTGTGTGTGTGTGTGTGTCACAAACAGATAGAAAACCACTGTGTAAATCGGAGGCTACTGCAGCAGATTTGTCTGATGCGCTTAAATTTCATGGGTGAAAATCTCATGGGGTACAGTGCGTGTGTGTGTGTGTGTGTGTGTGTGTGTGTGTGTGTGAAGAGGTTTGTGTTTACACATCGTTTTTTTCCTCACAGTGTAGAAAATGCTTTTCTTCCAGTGTGACTTACTGTCTATCCTCGTGTTATCTCGGCCTTAAATGGCATGACAACTCGGAAATAGTCTTAGATACAGCGAAATCACAAGAAACTTAGTCTTGTATGAAAAAGTATGACTTTTATTCAACCAATCAGCAAACAGAATTTCAAATCGATACAATACATGCATCAAGTTTTACCAAACCTCCTATTCAACTCATTGAAACCTCAGTGAACAAAACTGGTCTGTGGAGTGGAGGGGGGCGGGGCCGGGCTGGAATGTCGCACGCCCGGCCCCGCCCCCCTCCACTCCACATGGTCACTCGTTCCATATTTATTGATGCAATAAAAATAACCTTTTTACGCTTGTACCTGTAATACACTTCCCTCGTCTCGATCCAAACCACAATGTTTTCCTTCTTCTGTGGTACACAAACGTAATCTTTTTGTTAAAATCATGGTTTGGTTTAAGGTTTGGGTTGGGGGTTAAACGATGGGAAAATCATAATAGTAGCTGGTTCATAATTGTTTTTCGATGGGAGTAAAAAAGTTGCTCGTTTTTGTACAAGCCACCCCATATGATTTCTTAAGTTGTCCCACACCGGACGAGAAGCGTCAAGCCACTGGTAGGACAAGGCACAGGTAACACACACAGGATGCTTCGATGTGGTGCAGGTGGCAGTCCAAAGTTGTGAATCAGTCACCATACACACAAAAGTTACAAAGATATTTGTATTTCTTCAACAAAGTGACGTTGATGGGTTTGGGTTTGCAGGTTAGTGTATGAAACTGGTGTAACTGCGCAAACTGAACTATTAGAAATGCAGATGTTTACTATGCAATTTCTTTGTGTATAGCCTAAAATAGGTTTAATTTATGTTGTCAAATCCCCAAGAACGGCATCTGCCAGACGCATTGGCACATAAAACAAATATGTAATGTATGTGTAAAAGTAGCCAGCTGGTACGTGATAGCTGTGCAGTGTGTAATCCTCACTCTCCTGGCCTTAAGAGGCACACTAGCAACCGAGGCTAGAAGCCATGGCTTTTATAGCATCCTTGCTAGCGTGTGACTCGCCTCTATCCGGGTGGCGGAGGACAAATCCCAGCTGCCTCCGTGTCTGAGACCGTCAACCTGCACATCTTATCAAGTGTCTTGAGAGCGTGTCCACATTATAGCGATCATGAGGAGGTTACCCCATGTGACTCTACCCTCCTAGCAACCGGGCCAATTTTGTTGCTTATGAGTCCTGGCTGGAGTCACTGGCCCTGGAATTTGAACTAGTGAACTCTAGGGGTGGTAGCCAGCATCTTTAACACTGAGCTACCCAGGTCCCAGAGGCCATGGCTTTTATAGTATCCTTGATAGCGCATCTGGCTCCCTTGACGATAATCACCGGTTCGAATCTCGCTCAGGCTGGTCGAGTAGGACTGGTGACATATGCAACACATTGGGGCACCATATTAAGAGGCGACTGTGCCACGGTCGCTCAGATGGTGAAATCGTTCAAGTGAAATCACGATCCCCCCATTAATGGGGGACCTCCACCCCCCGGAATGCGAAAGAGGGGCGCAAATGTAGGTTTCACATACATTCCCAAAAATGGGTAGACACATCTAGTATGCAACCCCCCCTTACGATTTCAGAACTAGGTGCAGGATTTTACAACATTTACAGGTTAGTACCAGCAAATCTGTGAAAGATACAAAGACAGTTTCTTTTTAGGCACTTACTATGTCCACGTGAACAAAACTTGCCCTTATTTGATGTTGACGGTTCCCCTTCTACACACATTGAACCTGAAACCTTCATACTAGCAGCTATAATCCTTGAGATTAAAGTTACAAGATCCCCAAAGAGCTTACAGGTGCAGACGAGACAACATAACTCCACGGAAACTCGACATGTTGCTTCCAAAGTTTCATTTATCCCGGAATGAGCCTCATCCTGCCGAAATACTGTCAAGCGCCATCTCCCATCCGACATATGTGCATCAGTTCAATTTCTATAGTGCTACCACAACATCTGAGACACGGGGTCTGATCCCATGGAAACCAGGAAGTAATCACGTTCTTGTATTCAAGGATAAATGCGATTTTCCCTCTAAGATTACTTTATACTCCACTGATGGTTATGTTTAGGGTTGGGATTTGGGGACATCTCACATTTGGTGCCAATCTATGGACATTTCACTCTGAACTGGAGCTCACACGTGCCCATACGTTCAACAACACTTTCAGTTTCGGCCACCGGGGGCAGTGATTCGAATTTTGATAAGCACAGATTTCAGCTGAAGAACTTTCGCCCTAATGTCTGTCGCCAAATTCACAGTGCGATCAGTCAGGGCAAGAAATACAGGTCTTGTTTTATCAGTGGTACACCATCAGGACTTCCGGAGTGTCATCATGTGTTTCTCTCACTGGCTGTCTCTCTCTCTCTCTCTCTCTCTCTCTCTGTATTTTTCATCTCTTTGGACAGTTTAGGGCTGAATTACGCTGACAAGGAAGCGAAAATGATAGACACCGCCGAGAGGCGTGTGCTCATATATTATGAGGCGCTCGCGGTAATTTATGAGACGCGTGTTAAGACACCAGATCGGTCTTCAGCTCCTCAGTCGTCCACGTGGGCTCTTCGCTTTATTAATGATCGTGTGATCGGCTTGTCCTGCATTCGGAGGTTTAATTTCATTTTCATCTGATCCAGGCAGGAGCAGCGAGTGTCTTTAAAAGATCATTCTTTAACCACAGACACATCCTGCTAAAGATCCATTATTCACTGCAAAATCACACAGTCAACTAATGCACGTCAATATCTGTGCTGCCGCGGGCCGTTTCAGGGCACAACATGTCGATGTGCCAAGGATTTTCAGACTGCACCTACTTCTTTGTTTGTTTGTTTGTTTGTTTTTTATTTAGCAAGTGTTCGGACAGTGTTGTCAATATCTGGTGAAGATTTTTAAGGTTTACGGTGAATAATAGTCCTCAGTTGGGTGCATTTTTCACAAATCTGAAGAAATAGATTTTTTTTACTGTACAGCTCTGTAAAAAAGTAAGAGGCCATTGTAAAATGATTGGATTGGCTCTGGATCCAATGACTCTAGATTTACTATTTCATTTAGAGCATTTATTTGCAGAAAGCTCAAAATAACTGGTGCTTTCAGACCTCAAATTATGCAGAGAAAACAAGTTCATATTCATTTTTAAACTACACAATACTAATGTTTTAACTCAGGAAGAGTTCAGAAATCAATATTTGGTTGAGTAACATCTTTAATGCGTCTTGGCATGCCCTCTACCAGTCTTTCACATTGCTGTTGGGCGACTTTATGCCACTCCTGGTGCAAAAATCAGCTTTGTTTGATGGCTTGTGGGAATCCATCTTCCTCTTGATCACATTCCAGAGGTGTTCAATGGGGTTCAGGTCTGGAGATTGAGCTGGCCATGACAGGGTCTTGATCTGGTGGTCCTCCATCCACACCTTGATTGACCTGCTGTGTGGCATGGAGCATTGTCCTGCTGGAAAAACCAATCCTCAGAGTTGGGGAACATTGTCAGAGCAGAAGGAAGCACGTTTTCTTCCAGGATAACCTTGTATGTGGCTTGATTCATGTGTCCACAAAGACGAATCTGCCCGATTCCAGCCTTTCTGAAGCACCCCCAGATCATCACCGATCCTCCACCAAATTTTACAGTGGGTGCGAGACGCTGTGGTTTGAAGGCCTCTCCAGGTCTCCATCTAACCATTAGACGTACCAGGTGGAGGATCGGTGATGATCTGGGGATGCTTCAATTCTGCATTCGTTTTGTTTTCCAGAAAGCAGCTCGAACATTCTGGTATTCCACAAAATAAAGAACGTCAAAAGGGCTTGGAATGACGTGAGGGTGAAGTATGATGTTGAAATGTTCATTTTTGAGTGAACTGTCTGTTTAATTGTCACCAAAATTGACAAATTGACTTTTAAAGGTACAGTTACTTAATGAGGTCATAAAGGCTGAATGCAAAATTGCCAAAATGTTGTTTAAAATATTGTACGGTCACTGCAGAACAAGTCAAATTGCTAAACATATTTATAACTACTCAAATGCTGCGTTTGAAACCACTCACTCGATCACTCATTCACTCATTCACCAATCACTGCATAGTGTGTGCTGTTTTTTGAGCACAAATGAGAGTAGTCAGTATATAGCTGTTGTGTCCCATCTCATCTGACCGTTCAGACTGAAACAACAAACATTTAAAATCTGTTTTAAATGGATTTCTAACCACAGATGGATGTGATTTGGATTGAGTTTGTATAATCATATTTCGAGTGGTTTTTGTGCAGTTTTGTTTCTTTTGTTTTCTGCCTATCTCAACAAAAGTCTTTGTGTCAATGCCAGTGTCTCCATTCTCCTCTGGCTGAAGATGAATTTCATACAGTTCAAAAAATTGTTCAAATACAAGAAGGGACTCGTCTACACAACAGAGGGCTTTGGGTCGAGTCCAGATCTGTGGGTTTTATGGCTGGATGTCTTAATAAGTATCTCCACTCCATAATTCACTTGTATCTAATATTTATTGTCAGATCTAAACAGACAAGACAAGAATGAGAATTGGACGAGACAGGCTGCTGTCGGCGGAGCTCGAATCTAATGTAACTGAGATCAGGTTATGTTTCTTTATCCAGGTAAACACATGTCGGCTTCAATAGTTCTGACGCTGGCGGGATTGAGTTTGTGTGCGTGTATATTGATCTGAACGCACGGCTGATATTATTGCCTTTGTGTTTTTGAAGTCAGTCAATTACATACAACAAAGACACAGCAGACACAATAAGCAAGTTTACGCTCTGTCTCTTTTCTCTGCGATTTTCCGCTCGCTTGTCCTTTCCGTGGCCCTGTTGAGTTGTGTGTAAAGAATACGTCTGTACCTTGTTGTGTTTAGTGTTGTTTGTATGTATTGGCCTATATTATATTATTAAAAATAACAATAATCAATTATTTTTCATTAATAACAAACCCGGCTCTGTTCGGATATATTAGACAAATATATAGACAAATTTAGAATAATTTGGTGTAATGTGTATATATAAGCTACTGTATAAAAAGCTTAGAACATGCTTACATATATAGAGCATTGTAGTGCAGCCAAGTCTCTGTCATTTCAAAATAAGAGTCCCCATATTTTATTTTTTATAATTAAATGTATATTTAATATATTTAATTAAATGGCGTTATATACCAAATCTGAATTTTTCTGGTTATTACTGGGACTTTGGTTGCACAATAAACTGCTTTTGGGATTGTATTCATTGTGGAGCATCAATGTCTGTGTTATTTTTAAATATTTAAATAACATATATTATATATAAAGTATTTAATCAATCAATATATACATTTTTAAAAAACTATCGGCCTTTTACACCATCTTAGTTATCCTATCGACAAAGTCTACTATCACTCGACCTCTAATAATAATCACAGAAATATATATTTTTTCATTACAAACCTAAACCTGGCCCAAACCCGAAGTTATACTTGAAAAACTGACCCATACCCGGCCTGAGACGGTTTTTGCGCCCCCGTATGATTCGGGTTGGACAGCAGATCTCTACTATGAAGTCGCTAATGTAAAACCTTTAAACTAACCCTTTCACTGAAATGTATAATAAATGCAGCAGCCCTGCAGGAGATGCTGAAAACACAGCAGGACATGCCGCAATGGTCAAAGAAGCCGGTCCAGCATGTGAGAAAACTGTGCAGATGCACAACACGTTCGGTGTGAACAGCCCCTGAACTCTTAATGTTTACACGGCAGTGAGTAAAAGCCTGTGAGCGAAACAATTTATAGTAAAATGTGACATAAAGCACAGTTATGTAGAATCAGCTAAACAGCTGATTGTTGGAAAAAGTTGCTTGTTACCGGAGCAGCTTAACTATTTAAAAAAATGTAGTGAAGTTAGTTGTGCTGCTTCTTTTAGTTGCTGCTCACAACACCGTACGTGTGCTCCACTGTGTTGTCTTCAGCAGGTAGTCATAGCAGCTCTATGCAAATTTCTGCAATTAACATGTAAATGATCATGAGTTGAAATGAGAGGAGAAAGTAAATATTGATGCTAATTCCTGCCGCTGGAGAAAAACAGGTGTGTGTGCACACGCATGAGTTTTGCTTGTATGTGTAACCTTAAAGCTCATTTCCATTTGTTAATTGGCCAGTTGTTTGTTTAGATTATTATTTCTGAAGTTTAAATGACTCAATGAGCGCTGAAGATAATTAGTGTCTGGGAGGTGGAGTCTAACGTGTCACGTGGTATGTCACAGACCTTTTTTAGAGTAAACAGCACACACTATTGAAACTATAACACACATACACACCGGCAGATACTTACACTAGCTAAATCTAAATAGTTTTTAATGGACCAACCTAGAATTACTCAAGATAAGACAACACAGGTTTTTCTTAAAAGTGAAAGAGTGTGGTTTTTCTGATGTTAAAGGACTATTCTGAGTTCAGTCCAATCTACAGCATCTGTTGCGTAATGTTGATTTAAACTCATGTATTATTTGAGGTGTAAAGTTTTTTAAATTGAGTTTTTTTGCTGTAATTTTAAGGTTAGCGCATTACATCATTGTAAATTTGGTTATAACTTTACACAGAAATGGTCAGTAAGCGATTTTATCACACTAAAATCATGTTTACACACATATTGTATCCATACTTTGAAACAATAAATGTTTTAATGTTTACAGATTGGCCTCCATTCACTTCCATTGTAAGTGCCTCACTGTTGCCGTGATTTTCGTGAGTCAAAATAAAATTTTGTGGTATCAACATTATGCCACAAATGTAATTGCAGTAAAACCTGAAATCAAAACCTTCATTGTGGGGAGCGGCCAACAGTTCCCATGAGAAAAGTCTTTATTAAATTTTTCTCGAAGTTCAGGGTTAGGGATGGAAAATATCATTAGCTCAGTATAAAAAACTATAGAATTCAAGTCTCAGTGGAATAGCATGACTGTCCATAGACACACAACACACACAACCATATCGCCCCTAAATATCCACAAAGCAAACAGACCATCTGGACGGCAATGTATTGACTGCAACACACACAAACAAACACACCCTTTGCTCTGATGTGTCTGGTCTAATTGTGTCTGTGTGTGTGTCTGTGTGCAGTGAATGTGTGTTGGTTGTTGAGGTGTAATTTGATAAGGCAAAGAAACCCAATGGACTGTATAGCACTCAACATTTTCAAACCCGTCTAATCTGAAAGAGAGGGAGAAGAAGAGAGAGAGCGAGAGAGAGAGAGAGAGAGAGAGAGAATGAGTGCAAGTGCCTTCACTCACACTCCTCCTCTGAGATACTGGAGGTGTATCACAGTGTGTGTATTCAGGCAGACGTCTTCTTTCTTCTAGACCAGTTTCCGGTTGTGAATGACTCTTTTTGGAACTAATCTTTTAAGTGAACGAATCCATGCACTGACATGCATCTCCTTTATGAAGCATGGGATTGCTTTAACTAAGCTTTTAGCTTTAGAGTAAGTTAAAACACTTGTTCTGCTCCAGTAATTGTCTTTCTTTGTGGATGAGGTGTCAACATGAGGTCAACATGTTTTGTCAACACACATATTTGATGTGCTAAAACGGATAAATAGGCCTAAAATAGAATATCAAGGCCTGCGGATTACACATTCAAACATTTTGCCCCAAATGTTCATTGTCCTGTTATTGCTCTTTCATAGCCCAGGAGACATAAAGTCTAACAGGATTTGCAGTCAACATTACTTCCGGATTGAGAACAATAATGTAGCGCAGGGTTTGCTTTCATCCATTGGGAACTGATTGGATGGTGAAAGTGTTGGGTCAGGTTGTGGATTGTGGGGCTCCCAAACTTGCATAATATAAAGTTGCATATGTGGCCTGAACAACCATATGTATTTACACTTGGTCAAGTCGCTCGTGAGGTTTGAGTGATCTCGAATGCATCTTGGAGGGCTATGAGGTGAGCAAAAACACCTGACGGTACAAAGTGGTTCAGTTAGCACACAGTGGTAAATGCATATGAAATGTGTGTCTTTCTGGTTCTCTCTTCGTGGCCTGAACAACACATGCAGCTCTCAAAGGAGAGAATTCTATTGCACTTAGTGAATGAATATTTTATACAGTGTTCTGCTGTGCAAATCAGGGCAATTTGACTGGCCTTTCTGTCTCTCTATCAATCTCTCTGTCTCTCACTGTTAGTTCTTGTAGCTCAGAAATCGTTTTGTGGTGCCTTCCTGCTTTCTGACACTGCTCACAGCCCTGCTTGAGTATCGAAGTGATATACAACACCGATAATGTCAATGACATTGTCCCAGTTTGTCAGGTACTTATGGGTTTTGCCGAGGCAAGCGTCAATATTACTATCGTAGGGTTAGCTATTTGAAGAAAGCCCATTAAATCATTGTACACTTGTTATCATGTTTTGTTTGTTTTCATAAACTGAGGGACAGGTCTTTTTTATTCTGTGGTAAACTTTACGTATGGATGGATATAGCAGACACAATTAAATATGGTAATTAATTCATATCAATAATAATTTATATTTTATGAAATGTGAAAGAAGCCAGTGACACCAGTAAGACTATATTGGGTGTAAAAATGACAAAAATATGATGAGAAAAAAATTATAATGCAAGATAATATCAATCCACTAACACTGTTTTTAATTATTTATTTTAAAAAAAAATCTAAACAATCTTTTAAAGGATTTACGCATTTCAATTTCTTTTAAAAATGTAATAAACTTTAACAAAATAAAAAAAATCTAAATATTTAAAATTTGATTGATTAAATTTGCATAAAAATGATTCAATTAAATTTGATGGAATTTTGTTATGAAATTTAAATGCATAAAAAGACACTAATATATATATATATATATATATATATATATATATATATATATATATATATATATATATATATATATATATATATATATATATATATATATATATAACTTTAATCATCATGCCCACAACATAAATGTTAAACTACAACTAATGTCTTCACATACAATGAAGAGAATGAATTAGGCTAGTGAGTTGTGAATTCACCGTTTTGTTAAAAGTGAGGAATTCACAACAGAGTACCTATATAATAATATCATTATTGTATGATTATCAGCATATTAATGTTTAATATGTTCGATACATGTTTAAATATTTTTTTAAAAAAAATATTTGATTAAAGTTAGATCTGTTGAAGTTAGATCATTTTTTTTGTCATTTTGCACATTATCATCAACTAATGTTATTTTTGTCAACTATACCCATTTAGAGTAAAATTGACTAAAATGAATGTATGTCATGAAATATTGCCTGAATTCAAAGGACATTTTCGTCAAAAGACAACATGCATGACTAAAATAAACAGGAAACACTGCGCTGCTGTTCAGCGTCAATCGAGGGCACCCCACTACGACTTCGTGAACTGCTCAAAATTCTTCCGCTCTATTGAGTGCTGTAGTTTTTCATTAAAATGGCTTTTAGATACACACTGTCCATATTAAATAGCCCTTGGGCTATTCAGGCTAGCTGGCTAACGTTAGCTTACTAAATAGATAGTTACTATGGAGCTTGTGCTTCGTACATAGCTTGCTAAAAACAAAGGGTGCATCTCAGTCAGCTCCCTAGCTCAGTGGTCTGTGTAGGTTAGGGAGCCATTTCTAGGGCTGTCCCAATCGCAAAATGACGTCAGGTCTCCTGAAGTCTCTCGAGTCGTTAATGGATGAATGCAAGCGTAATTGCATGATGTCAAAGCTTTATTTTCTATTTTAAAGAGGATTGCCTCCCATCCATAATGTGCATGAAGAGAAAACGTTCTTTTACATCCCTTACAAAAACAATATGTATTTCTGGCAAACAAGCCGCAAATTTGTCGCAAATTTGCCGCTCATTATTTTCACATGCAAATGAGCTTGTGATTCATTTTATGAACTTGTGATTCAACCTGCTCTGAATCAAAAGCTTATATGCATGTGAAAATAAGGAGCGGCAAATTTGCGGCAAGTTTGCAGCTAGTTCCGATTATTTGCTATTTTTTTTGTTTTGCTAATTGCTACAGTATACTGCGTGTTGAGAGTAAAAGTTTGATTTGACTCATTCAGTGTAATATGGGTCCAAAGACGAGATCCATGAAACCTTTTTAATACCCTTTTAATTTCTTTAGTCAATTGTTGATCAAAAACAGCAAAAGTGGAAACTTCTAATCACACATAGCACTGATGCAGCTGTGCAATTCCACTCTTAATGTGCGCTCAACCAAAACACTTCTGTGGGACGCTTACTGAACTGCTGCTGTTCTTAAAGAGACAGTACTATGGGGTCTGGGTAGCTCAGAGAGTATTGATGCTGACTATCACACCTGGAGTCAGGGGTTTGAATACAGGGTGTGCTGAGTGACTCCAGCTAGGTCTCCTAAGCAACCAAATTGGCCCGGTTGCTAAGGAGGGTAGAGTCACATGGGGTAACCTCCTCGTGGTCACTATAATGTGGTTCTCGCTCTCAGTGGGTGAGCTGTGCATGGATGCTACGGAGAATAGCGTGAAGCCTCCACACGCGCTATATCTCCGTGGTAACACGCTCAACCAGCCACGTGATAAGATGCGCGGATTGACGGTCTCAGACATGGGGGCAACTGAGATTGGAGATTCGTCATTTAAGGATAAATTAAACCATAAAGACAAAAGACACACACACATACAGGGCAGCTGCCTGTAGCTCTCTCTCCCACGAACTGTCGCCTCCGGCCGCCTTTATCCCTCTCGTCGACTTGATTAGCCTGATTAGGGGCCATGCGTGTCATCACGGCCCAGCCCTGCCCTCCTCCTGCCCTCCTCCTGCCCTCCTCCTGGCCTCAAGCTTTTAAAGAATGGTTTACCAAAACTGGCTCCTATGCCTTTTTGGATCCAGGGAAGTAAGTCACTCAAATTTGAAATGAAATACGGGTGAGATTGGGTTTTTTTGGGGGGGTGGAGTGGACTACCTCCCCAAGACTCATTAAAAGCAAAGCCACCCAAGAAAATAGTAATTGCAGTATCTGTAATTCTCCGGCTCGCTTTCGGTTTCCTAATTACTTAGAGGTGAGATGCGGTCTGACATGCGAGCTTTCCCTGTCTCTGCTCGCAACGATTTTGAGCTTTTTCCACAGCCCCCGTGTGGGTGTAGCTTTACTCCATTACCCCACCAGACTGAGGCAAAGATGCGCCAGCTCAGAAAAAATGGACCTCAAGGGGCGACTGGCAAACGGGTCTATCAATGATTCAGTGAGCCCCTTTACCTCAGCTTCATCAGAGGGGCCCCTCATGCCAATTAGACCTGGAATCAGTGGCAGGACGCCTTCCACATGGTCTCCACTTGGGTTGTGAATCAATAACTGAGTTTTATTCAGAAGAATGGGTCGCTTTTTTTAATCAGTATTTTCCAAGAATACTGTAAACAAATGATTTTAATTTCTGGAACTTTGTATTTAAGTACTTTGATTTTTAAAAAACGGAACTCTAAAAATTTCCATTTCTAATCTTAAAGACGAGCAGGCAGGTTGATATCTTAAGCCAGTTAGAAAGAGTGCGGCAAATAGCAGTTAAAGAAGCTGACCGGATCTTCAACCCTCACTTGAGTATGTGCGATACGGTGTGACCTGATTATCCGGTTCTCCCCAGGCGCTCTCTCTGCGGTGTCATTAAAGACAGAGAGAGAGAGAGAGAGAGAGAGAGAGAGAGTCATTACTGCATTCTGCCAACCCCGGAATGCTCTGGTAGGAAGGGTTCTTCCTCCGCTGGGAAATCGCAGGCTTTTATAAACGCTTGAGGGAGAGAAGAGCATTACAATCAGATCACTTTACCTCAAATCACAGTTTCACACTAACACATAGCACAGAGAAATGGCCTTTCTCACGAGCCGTAATCCTCTCACTAGCAAATGTCACAAACACACTTTGATCGGCAAATTGCAACGCTGACTGTTGGAGAATTACATTTCTCTGTTGTGGGAATGAAAAATCACCCTTTAAGTTTTCTGCAATAGTTGATAATTACTTCACGTTTTGAAAGGAACTGCCTTTGTATGAAATGAAATGTTTCCATTTTCTATTATAAAACTGTATATTTAAATGATACTAATAATACAATAATTAAGTATTCATTGTATTGTATTATTATAATAATATATATATTTAATGCATACTTTTATTATGATAAAATTATCATTTTTTATGATATTTGTCTCTTAATATTTGTTTTTATATAATAAATAATATAGATTATAATCACTCTCTCTCTCTCTCTCTCACTCTTACTCACTCACTCACTCAGTCACTCACCCTCTCACTCACTCACTCACTCACTCACCCACTCACTCACTCACCCTCTCACTCACTCACTCACTCACTCACTCACACTCACTCACTCACTCTCCCTCTCACTCACTCACTCACTCACCCTCTCTCTCACTCACTCACTCACTCACTCACCCTCTCTCTCACTCACTCACTCACACTCACTCACTCACTCACTCTCCCTCTCACTCACTCACTCACCCTCTCACTCACTCACTCACTCACCCTCTCACTCACTCACTCACTCACTCACCCTCTCACTCACTCACTCACCCTCTCACTCACTCACTCTCCCTCTCACTCACTCACTCACTCACCCTCTCACTCACTCACTCACTCACCCTCTCACTCACTCACTCACTCACCCTCTCACTCACTCACTCACCCTCTCTCTCACTCACTCACTCACACTCACTCACTCACTCACTCTCCCTCTCACTCACTCACTCACCCTCTCACTCACTCACTCACTCACTCACCCTCTCACTCACTCACTCACTCACCCTCTCACTCACTCACTCACTCACTCACCCTCTCACTCACTCACTCTCCCTCTCACTCACTCACTCACCCTCTCACTCACTCACTCACTCACTCACCCTCTCACTCACTCACTCACTCACCCTCTCACTCACTCACTCACTCACTCACCCTCTCACTCACTCACTCACTCACTCACCCTCTCACTCACTCACTCACTCACCCTCTCACTCACTCACTCACTCACCCTCTCACTCACTCACTCACTCACTCACCCTCTCACTCACTCTCTCTCTCTATACACACACACACACACACACACACACACACATAGTGAATATATGTATATCTCAAATATTTAATTTTAATAAAATCTAAAATTGTTTAAAAAATATAGTTACAGTTTTTATTATGGTAAAATTGTACTATTTAATTATCTTTGTCTCTTGTTATTTGTTTAAATGATTAAAAATACTATATTTTATTATAATAATAATATTGTTATATAGTTTGTCAATTAATCTGTAGATGTTATAATGAAATACATAATATCTTATAAACTGTATATATACATATATAACTGTAATAGTGCAAATATAGTGAATATAATTTTATAAAATGTAGTGCCATATTTTTAATACAACTATAAAATGTTGAAGAGCATTTCTCTTCTGAATCTTCACAACAGAAGCTTTAGCTGCAAATGACCAATGGAAAGTATATAGTATCACAGTATCACAGTTCTTAGTTTGTTTTGAATGTGTACATTAATAACAGGGCATGCAGTTACCCCCATACAAAAGAAGCATCACAGTTGGATTACTTACTGCAACAGTAAAGGAATGTTCCGGGTTCAATACAAGTGAAGCTCAACCAACAGCATTTGTTGCATAATGTGGATTACCACAAAAATACATTATGACTCGTCCTTTGTTTATACTGTATATATATAAAAGAACCAGCCAAATTGGCAGTAACTTTAAGGCATTTACACAAAAATCACACAATGATGAAGTTAACACGTATAATGTTTACATCTTGTGCTTATACTTTTGTGTGTATGTAAATGGATATGGACTGGTCCCGTTCACTTCCATTGTACAGTCAAATACATGTTTGTGAACCGAACTAGACAGTGAGGGTGTTTCACTTATGTGACCATTAACCTAATTCACCCCAAGTCTCATTGCGGCTCAAACTCCACCGCGGCTGTTCAGTCTTCCTCCCTCTCTCTCTCTCTCTCTCTCTCCCTCTCTCTCTCTCTCTCTCTCTCTCACTCTCTCTCTCTCTCTCACTCTCTCTCTCTCTCTCAATTCAATTTCAATTTCAATTTAACGAGCTTTATTGGCATGACAAAGACATTTTGTATTGCCAAAGCAATTACATACAAAACATTTTTCTTAACTTTCTGTCAGTCACTGTGGTCAGATAGTTTGCCACCGTGTACTCTCGATTTAGTGCCGAATAACATTCCAGTTTGTGTTGAGTTTTAATGCTGTTTGTCCAATGCGTGAGGTATTTCTCCTTTTCTTTGTGTATAATTTGGTTAGGCCGAATGTTTGTGAGTGTGCCGTTATCCTGAGACTGGCCGATCTCCTCAGGTGTGACTTCAGTCAGTCTCAGGACAAGCTGGCATAGGGGACTCTTCACCCCGCTCAGCTCTTGGTGTTTTAGGGCTTTATAATGGTATGTGTTGGGGTCACTTGTCTTTAGATGCTTCCAGAATTTGATGGCTCTTTTCTGAATGTTCAAAAGGAGAGGGTATTGGCCTAATTCTGCCCTGCATCCATTATTTGGGGCTTTTCTTTGGACATAAATGATTCTTTTACAGAATTCCAGATGCAGAGTTTCAATGGGATGTTTTTCCCAATTTAAATAGTCCAATTTTACAGGTGGACCCCAAACTTCACTGCCATATAATGCGATTGGTTCGATGACTGATTTGAATATTTTGAGCCAGATCCTGATCGGAATATCAATTTTAATGGATTTTTTAATGGCATAAAACGCCCTTTGTGCTTTCACTTTGAGTTCATTCACAGCCAAAGCAAAATTACCTGTAGAACTGATTTTTAGGCCGAGGTAAGTGTATGTCTTTGTGATTTCAATGCTTCTGTTTGATAATGAAAACATGTTTGTTAGTCCCTGAGATCTGGATCGCTTTTGGAAGATCATGACTTTGGTTTTTTGGTGGTTGACTGTCAGGGCCCAGGTCTGACAGTAACTCTCCAGTAATGCCAGGCTCTGCTGTAGCCCCTCTTTAGTGGGCGACAGGAGCACCAGGTCATCTGCGTAGAGGAGACACTTTATTTCTGTGTCATGTAAAGTGAGACCTCGAACGGGAGATTGTTCAATAGTTTGTGCCAACTGATTGATATACATGTTGAAGAGGGTGGGGCTTAAACTGCAGCCCTGTCTCACTCCTCGCTGTTGATGGAAAAATTTGGTTCTTTTGTTGCCAATTTTAACAGCACATTGACTGGCTGTGTACATTGATTTGATGACATCATAAGATTTTCCCCCTACACCGCTGTCAATAAGTTTAAAGAATAATCCTTCATGCCAGATTGAATCAAATGCTTTCTTAAAATCTACAAAACAGGCAAAAATTTGGCTTTTATTTTGATGTACATATTTATCAATTTATCGTCTCTCTCTCTCTCTCTCCTGAGCAAAGTAGCATTTCCATTTCCAGATTGAATCCCTCCTCCTTAGTGAATAGAATCGAATTACGCTGAAAGCACGGATTGATTCCTTCTGAACACAACAGTATCATCGTTTAAGTCAGCCCCACCAGGTCGCCCCCCTGTTTTCTCCAGACGCCCATAGCATGCTTTTCAGGACATCTCTGCGCCCATTATAGCGTTCAAGGATGAGGTTGACTTGCTGTACAGTGCAACAGTCTGGTTCCGGAAGCAAAAATCCCAGTCGTTTTCTCCGTGCGTGATGATAACGCATTTATAACCTTTCAATGCTCGAGGTTGTTAATCGGTGGCATATCAGTCCATGTTATTGCAACTTCATTTTTAAAATAACTTTGTTTAATAGTTGATTTCCTGGTGAAGAACTACACTACCAATAATCCCGAAGAGAGATCCACCAATCAGGGAACTACTGAATATTTATTGCATTTTAAAAATGTGCTGTTGCGTACCAGAATTGGGCAAATAAAGTCATTTTACAGGTGGACTAAAAACATATTACGAAGACAAACTTTTTCCCATCTTCGGAATAACGTGCATCGTGCACCAGAAGACCATTAACATGTATTAAGAGATTAAATGGGGTCATTTTGATTTCACATTGACTTTAAGCGCCGTTCCTGTGGCCGTAATGTCCACAAAAGCACTCTCCGTCTCTCATTACACGCATTAGAGCGCTATTAACACAAGTTAGAGGAAACGCCACTGACACATTCATGGTATGTCAGGAGGAGAAAGTGTACAGAGCAGTTCAAAGTAATGTCTTCTCAACACACACACACACACACACCGGCGGTACTGTAATTACCTCACCAGTGAAATGTAGTTCATCTTCACGTTTAATATCACTCTCGATGGATGAGGATTGTTGCCTGATAAAATGCCATCAGAAGTGATTCATTCAGGTCACAGACGTGTTAAAACGTTTCATTAACATGGACGTTTCTGCACGTGACACTTTTATCCATGCACACGTAACATTGCAAACATTTATAGTGTTTGGTTAAAAACCTCCTCTGTCTTTAAATGACACTTCATCAACAAATCATTTCCTCTGTGCAGTGACATTTCAGTCTGTCCCGCCTGACACTCGTTCATAAATCCAGTCCAGATTCCGGATGAATCTGTCTGAGCGCTGTTTTGTTGCACATTTGTTAAGTGAGTAAAACGTGGATTACAGTAAATGTCAAGAAGTGTGTGTAGTAACAGCACCTCGGAGACTAATTAATCTGAACACAGAACAGGATAGAGATTACATTACACAAGTTTATCACATTAATATGTTTCTGCCAAAAATACCACGAGTACAGCCATTATTGATCCTACTATAATCATATTCAGTGAATGCAGGATCTCAGTCCCAAAGTGTAGTCCTTGTGATTTTTTTGTCTTTCATAACATAGTAGGAATCGGTTTCATTCGTTTTTGTTATCTTTTCTTTTCTTTCACAGAACTGTATGATTTTCTTGACTTTCGATTCATTAACAGTTCCCAAGCGTGTCATTTTCTGCCAGAGCGGACGGAACAAAACTAACTAAAATACTCACATAGCTCGAAACACACAGCGCGAACAGTGTACTTCGATTTACAAACAAATGACTCTTATGAATGGTTCTTTTGAATCTACAGAGTGAATCACGCAGTGTGACCAGTGTAGTCCGATTCCTGAACAAATGACTCTTATGAACGGTTCTTTTGAATCTACAGAGTGAATCACGCAGTGTGACCAGTGTAGTCCGATTCCTGAACAAATGACTCTTATGAACGGTTCTTTTGAATCTACAGAGTGAATCACGCAGTGTGACCAGTGTAGTCCGATTCCTGAACAAATGACTCTTATGAACGATTCTTTTGAATCTACAGAGTGAATCACGCAGTGTGACCAGTGTAGTCCGATTCCTGAACAATTGACTCTTATGAACGGTTCTTTTGAATCTACAGAGTGAATCACGCAGTGTGACCAGTGTAGTCCGATTCCTGAACAATTGACTCTTATGAACGGTTCTTTTGAATCTACAGAGTGAAACACACAGTGTGACCAGTGTAGTCCGATTCCTGAACAAATGACTCTTATAAACGGTTCTTTTGAATCTACAGAGTGAATCACGCAGTGTGACCAGTGTAGTCCGATTCCTGAACAAATGACTCTTATGAACGGTTCTTTTGAATCTACAGAGTGAATCACGGCAGTGTGACCAGTGTAGTCCGATTCCTGAACAATTGACTCTTATGAACGGTTCTTTTGAATCTACAGAGTGAAACACACAGTGTGACCAGTGTAGTCCGATTCCTGAACAAATGACTCTTATGAACGGTTCTTTTGAATCTACAGAGTGAATCACGCAGTGTGACCAGTGTAGTCCGATTCCTGAACAAATGACTCTTATGAACAATTCTTTTGAATCTACAGAGTGAATCACGCAGTGTGACCAGTATAGTCTGATTCCTGAACGAATGGCTCTAATGAACTGATTCTTTTGAATCTATAGTGCAAAACACAGCATAACCAGTGTAGTTCGATTCACGAACAAATGACTCTAAAGAACCGGTTCTTTTGAATCTACAGAGTGAAAAATGTGCAAATTATGTGCAAATAATTCTCGCTCTAAGGTACTTAAAGAGTCGTAAATGGATTCATTAAGAGGAAGCGGAAGCGTACTGCAGAGAGGGGCCAAACTGATCAATATGATGGTGCATTTCACCACTGTAACACCATAACCGTGGCGTATTCATGCGTGTCTGAGCTTCCACACACAGTGTATCCTGCAAGGATTCTCTGTCTTCTCTTCCTCTAATGTTGGATTTCAAGCCATCCTGGCTTTTGTGCCACCTCAGCGTTTTGTTATTTCTCTGTAAATTGTCCTCTTTCCCTCTGGTATCACAGCTTGGCATGCTGATATTTCCCACGCATTGCAAGGAGTGCATCCGTTCGGCCGTTTTATGCCTTTCTGTCGCAGTCTCGATGAAGCCCCAAGGATTGAAGCGCTTCGCTCCTTAAGCTCTAAAAGCCTTTTCAAGGAAATTGTGAGGAGATTTGGCTTATAGATGCACATCTGCTCCAACCCCCAGCAGAAGACGTCGAGCTCCATTGATTCAAGGATGATCTCGAGTTGAGACTGATTCGTTTTCCTCCTCATAAAACTCCTCACCCTCGAGAGTTCCCACCTGAACTCGACACAGCACCATGGCCGTCTAGAGACCGGCTCTAAACTCTCCTCACAGTCCAGAAAACAAACAGCCACCTCATCTCATGAGCCGCGGCTTCTCCACACGTCAGCAGCGCTGTAATTGGCTCAGTTGTGGAGTTTGGTGAAAGTTTTGAGACTGGAACATCTGGCTGTGTGCCGGGGTGCTTGCAGACAGTTATGTGGGTTCATTGAGGTTTGAAGATGGTAATATCTGCATCAATCTCCCCTCCCTCTAACCCAAACGCCTCCTTACTCCCACACCGCTGAGATTTTCATCTATTTAGCACAGACTCCTCGTGCAACTCTCAAAGTCCTCAGATCAATCACGCCAACCGACCCATCGATTTTCTCTCTGGCTTTCCAGTAACACATTTTTTCCAAAAGAAGCAGTTACACTGTTTCGCAGCTGATTCAAAAGGTCCGGCTCATTAGAGTCATTTGTTCAGGAGTCAGTCTACACTGTTGGTGCTGTATGTTTCACGCTGCTGATTCAAAAGATCCAGCTCATTAGAGTCATTTGTTCGGGAGTCAGTCTACACTGGTCATGCTGCATGTTTCACGCTGCTGATTCAAAAGATCCGGCTCATTAGAGTCATTTGTTCAGGAGTCAGTCTGCACTGGTCATGCTGTATATTTCACACTGCTGATTCAAAAGATCGGTTCATTAGAGTCATTTGTTTGGGAGTCATACTACACTGGTCATGCTGTATGTTTCACGCTGCTGATTCAAAAGATCCAGCTCATTAGAGTCATTTCTTCAGGAGTCAGTCTGCACTGTTTCGCTGCTGATTCAAAAGATCCGGCTCATTAGAGTCATTTGTTCAGGAGTCAGTCTGCACTGTTTCGCTGCTGATTCAAAAGATCTGGCTAATTAGAGTAATTTGTTCAGGAGTCAGTCTACACTGTTCGTGCTGTATGTTTCATGCTGCTGATTCAAAAGATCCGGTTCAATAGAGTCATTAGTTCAGGAGTCAGTCTACACTGGTCATGCTGTATGTTTCACGCTGCTGATTCAAAAGATCCGGTTCATTAGAGTCATTTGTTCGGGAGTCAGTCTACACTGGTCATGCTGTATGTTTCATGCTGCTGATTCAAAAGATCTGGTTCATTAGAGTCATTTGTTCGGGAGTCAGTCTACACTGGTCATGCTGTTTGTTTCACAATGCTGATTCAAAAGAGCCGGTTCATTAGAGTCATTAGTTCAGGAGTCAGTCTACACCATTGGTGCTATATGTTTCATGCTGCTGATTCAAAATATCCGGCTCATTAGAGTCATTTGTTCAGGAGTCAGTCTACACTGTTGGTGCTGTATGTTTCACGCTGCTGATTCAAAAGATCCGGTTCATTAGAGTCATTTGTTCAGGAGTCAGTCTACACTGTTGGTGCTGTATGTTTCACGCTGCTGATTCAAAAGATCCGGTTCATTAGAGTCATTTGTTCGGGAGTCAGTCTACACTGGTCATGCTGTATGTTTCATGCTGCTGATTCAAAAGATCCAGCTCATTAGAGTCATTAGTTTAGGAATCATACTACACTGGTTGTGCTGTGTGTTTTGTGTTGTAGATTCAAAAGAATCTCAAACTCGAAATAATCGAGAGTCACGCTGTTAAATAGCGTTGTGTGAGGAACAGGATGAAAAGTCATTCAGTCATTTACATTTACTGCCGATTACTCGTGATATTCGTGAAAGTGAATAAAAGTTGTTGTTGTCGTAGCATCTTTATTGTTAGAAATGTAAAGTAACTTACTTCTATGAGACCAGGTAGGCAGAGAGAGAGAGAGAGAGCGTACATTGATGCATTGATCTGAGTGAAATTGAAGCGTGGGAAGAGACACACCCACACATAGTGGTTCTGGCATCATTAATTGGAAACTGCATGGTCGCCAACTCTCAATCCAAATTAAGACACTTAATTGGACAAAGGGAATGAAGTGTGTCACCTCTCTGTGCCTCATCTCTCTCTTTTACTCCTTCCCCATATCTCTGTGAGAAGTGTTTTTCTATGAGGTTTGTTCAGTCTAATATACACTAGGATTTCGTCTCTCTCTCTAAGGGTCAGTAATGAGGTGTAGGTGTAGGAGGTTTTGTCAGTTTGCATCATGTTTCTTTACTTTTTTACTGTCTCATTAGGACAATTGACTGCTAGATTGCAAGTGCTCATGATGCAGTGAACACTCTTTTATTTTATATATATATATACAAATCCAAAAGTTTCAGTTTGGAAAGTGTCCAGAGAGATGCTGATGGCCCAGACCAGGTGAAAACAGTGGGACATGAGTGTTTCTCACATACAGCGGCCCCATCAAGTATTTGGATACTGAAGCAACACATCCAAATTTCTGAATGTAATAGCACAAACGACACACAATCGGGGTCTTTCCACGAGAATCATATGACACTTTTGTGTGCCCAGGCCCAGGGGAACACCTTTTATTACAGTAAAAATATGATTAATATAGTCGGCCCTATATAAAGCCTCTGTGAAATGAGTTCGTTTTAGGCCGCCGATTCATTGCACACGCTATTGGGGTCTTTTTGTGCAAATGTCCATTCCTTGGTGGTGATTGTATGGCAAGCCGAATTGACTTTTAATCATTTACAGGAATGGAATTACTACCAGTGGATGTGATCATTTGTTTATGTAAGTTATTAAATTTGCACTAAAATGTATATTCTTAATATACAACAATGACGTCATCACATTTGATATCGTTCTTGACATCAAAACTAGAATTCTAGATCTATAATTTCACAGTGATCAAACACAATTACAGATATCTAGAACTCATTTTGTACTCGCTGGAATTACAAGTACACATATTAAAGTATCTAAGTACTTCTTACTGGTAATTTCTTTTAATTTTTCGATGTCATAATTTACATTGATTCTAGTATAATCCATTCTTGAGATGTAAAAATATAAATATAAAAATTACAATTGAAAATACAAAACTCATTTTTGATCTCTGTTAATGTAATTCCACATGTCAGATATCTGGAACTGGAATTTGTATATCAATTAATTATATATATATATATATGGGGGGGGGGGGGGGGGGGGGGGGGGGGGGGTCCATTACTAATAACAAGAATTAGCATTTTATCTAGTGACATTTTCAATCTAGATATCTATAATTCATATCCTGCACTAAAATAAATGTCGAAAGGATTTGCGATAAACGCAGTGACATTCAGACATTTCCTTACTTAAGTGTTCAAATACTTTTTCGGGGCTACTTAGTTTTTTGGTGGATCATGCAGATCATCTGGCCAGATTTTCTCAAGCTTTAAGGAGCTATCTCAACTTGATCAGAGATAATTACTGCTAATAACCGTGCCAATTAACACGATGATGATCGTGCATCATTAATGCTCATTATATCCTCTCTCTCTCTCTGCCTTTCTCTATCTGTCTCTCTCTCTCTCTCTCTCTGCCTTTCTCTATCTGTCTCTCTCTCGCTCTCTCTCTCTCTGCCTTTCTCTATCTGTCTCTCTCTCTCTCTCTCTCTGCCTTTCTCTATCTGTCTCTCTCTCGCTCTCTCTCTCTCTGCCTTTCTCTATCTGTCTCTCTCTCTCTCTCTCTGCCTTTCTCTATCTGTCTCTCTCTCGCTCTCTCTCTCTCTGCCTTTCTCTATCTGTCTCTCTCTCTCTCTCTCTGCCTTTCTCTATCTGTCTCTCTCTCGCTCTCTCTCTCTCTCTGCCTTTCTCTATCTGTCTCTCTCTCTCTCTCTCTGCCTTTCTCTATCTGTCTCTCTCTCGCTCTCTCTCTCTCTGCCTTTCTCTATCTGTCTCTCTCTCTCTCTCTCTGCCTTTCTCTATCTGTCTCTCTCTCGCTCTCTCGCTCTAGGGCACTCCAGTGTTCACTGGGACTGCAAGAAGTGAGAGAATGAGATGACAGAACAATGTTAAAATGATCCCTCTGTTCTGAGTGGAAAAACCCTCAGTCTTGTTATAGAGTCGGTGTTCACTGTGTGTACTTCATTGGCATGACACGCATTACTGTATTGCATGATTGTACAACAGAGCTGCGTACAGTACATTTAAATCTGATAAGTAATATTGAAGTTGCTGAGTGTAATCCAAACAGAACTGTAAAGATAAAGATGGCTTCAATAGAGGTATTGAAACCGCTCCCCCTCCTCGACATGTCCTAACAACCCTCTCATTGTCTTAATTGAATTTGCTGAAATATTACAGATTTGTTTTCAGACTGCCAAGACCGAGCACACAATTAATTCTCTGTGTTTGTTTTATTGATGCACTCAGAAGATCGTCTAGGAAAGAGTTTAAACTCCTGTGGACAGATTAGTTGGTTTATTAGTGCTGTGAGTGTTTTTGTGTTGTCTTATGGTTTCACTGTGGTCCTGTGAGATCGTACAGGCAGGTTTGTCGTGTATCATAACAGTTTAAAATGATTTTCTGTCTTTTTGCGTTATTAAAACACTTTGGATTTGGTCTCGGAGGAAAGACAGGCCATGGATTCATCCTACACACGATTACAACAGCGCTGCCTGGTCCCAAAACACTCACATACACCACGACTCCCTCTTTGTGTGAAAATATATTACTTTAGAGTTTTTATTTGTGCTTTAACTCAGTTTGTCACTCCAGAGTTTTTGATCACCAGAATAGTTTCCTGTATTCTCGCAGTATGCAGTGAATGTAATGAAGTGTGTTCACCGTTGCAACGTTGATTAATCTAGGTCATTGAACATGGACTGTCATTGAAATATAGCTATTATACTGATATTAATCAGCGTTGACATCAGGAGGTCACTGAGTGACTCTGATGTTCCTCGAAAAGCAAAAATGTATGTTTTAATGTAATATCATATTAACAGATTTAACTGTGTTTCAGTGTCTGTCTTTGTGTGAGCGTACGGTTTCGCAGTTTTTCAGTGCGCTCTTCGGTCGGTCTCGTGTCCTATGTTCCCCAGATTTATATGACATCTGTACGGGTCCGTGTTGGACATTCGGCGGTGTGTGAGGTATCGCTCAGGGACAGGACTACCATCAACCCGAGATTGAGGCCGATCCGACCTCGCACTGCCGAGTTGGATGTTCGGCAACGGGGGGTTGAATTCTTGCACCTGTTGCGTGCATCGCATGGCACTTGCTCAGGCTTTGTTTCGTGTGGGAAGGCGTGACATCGCTTTGTTTGCCGTTGCTACACATTCCCTTATCTTGTCTGTCGTTTGGTATGAGCGTATATTGCCTTATTGTCTTGGCGATGTGCGATCATGCCATTCGGGTGTTTTGTTGTCTTGTGAGAGTTATGTGGCTTTGTTTCTGTATCACCTCACGTCTCTCTGTCTTGTGTCATACCCAGCCGCCTTGTTTGCCCATTATTAGTTAGTCTGTCTCACCTGCCCTGCATTAACTTGATTGATTTCCTTGCCTAATTTAGGATCCTCGTGTGTGCTGTCTAGCGCTAGTTTGTTTTGTGTCTTGTCCCATGTCAGTCCTGTTTCCTCCCTGTTCTGTGTGGTTGGTCCTGGATAGAGTCTGTCTGCCCCACTTCAGTTAGCTCATGCATGGATTCCATTCATCTTCATGTGCATGGTGAACTTCTACAATGGCATTGTTTTTAACTGAAAACTACTGTGTTTGACTGATGCAGCATCCAGGCCACTAGGTGTCAGTGACTTGACTCGCATTTCTCCACCATTTTTACTTAATTTTTTTAAATTTAGTGTTTTGAATCTGTCCTATTAGTACAGTGTCCACCGGTTGCACACTTCAGCATCCCAGCGGATACAGCTATCTGAGTATTATTCAACTAGAGTTTCCAGACATCCAATTAACTCATTTAACATTCTCCATAAATGTTTGCATTGTGTGCGGCAGGGATTTTTTATATTTGAACACGAGGAAGCACTCAGATAGAGGGAAATCCAAACCGCTGGGACTGAGGACAGACTCGCTATTTGTTTTGGCAAATTTATTCTGCCACAAATGAGGTGTTAAAACAACACAGTGAAGCTTTTAACTGTGCACAATGAAGACTAATAACTGCTGCTCGACCGAAACAGAGAGAGACTCTGGCTGCCCAAATTTGTCAGAAATGTGACTGCAGCCTCATGTCTCTCTCTCTCTCTCTCTCTCTCTCTCTCTCACAGCTG
Organism: Moxostoma hubbsi; assembly: GCA_032164185.1. Taxonomy (NCBI): domain Eukaryota; kingdom Metazoa; phylum Chordata; class Actinopteri; order Cypriniformes; family Catostomidae; genus Moxostoma; species Moxostoma hubbsi. Next base: position 38,570,677 of record JAVLUX010000024.1, on the reverse strand, counting down.
TAATTGGTCAGAATGACGGGAAACTCTCCTCATCAGGACAAAAGGATCACTCTGTTTGTGTTGGCGCCATGCGGTTGTTGTAGTAGGTTTATGTTAGTGGACTCTCGGGTGGTATTGAATACACAGACCGTAAACATCCATGACTCTGTGGAATAGTGCTGACTGCCACCCGCTCTGGTTTACAAGTCTAGCAAGTGTGTGTGTGTGTGTTTGCATTAAAGCATATTTGAATAGATGAAGTCTATTCTAACAAATACACAGTGGCTGTACTTCTGGGTTCTTTTGGCACTCTGAAAATGCCCCAAAAGCTCTGTCTGTGGAGTTGAAACACCCCATTTCAAATAGATTATTGGAGATTTCCAACAGGATTGGTCGATCAGCAGAAACACAGGATTTGACATGATTGATTATATTTCACCGAGCACCGTCAGTGTCATCACGTCTCTATTAAGACCCATTTGACCCGCAACTTTTCAAGAAGGAATCGCACAAACTCTGATTTGAGGCCAGATATGTTCTATCTATGATCTTACATAATGCATGTCTGAAGGTAGTTTTGACTGATTTGAAATATAATTTTCCTGTAATGGATTATCAAACATCCCAAAAATCCCATAGACTTACTTTGATGGGATGTTCAAACAGGCCAAAATAAAATGTGTGATTTCAAACTCCAG
>JAVLUX010000024.1:38557500-38567500 GCA_032164185.1 Moxostoma hubbsi | reverse complement strand
TCAGGAATAATTTATCTGAGAGGCAAATTGGGTAACAGGGACAGCCGAGGAGAGAGAGAGAGAGAGAGAGAGAGAGAGAGAGAGACTGAGAGAGAGAGAGACTGAGAGAGTATAAAGATGGAGAGAATAAAAGAGAATACATAAACACTAAAATTGCTAACTAACCTTATTTGTGTAAAGCTATATCTAATATTAGAACTTCACTGGCATTATGCTTGTGTGTAAAAAAATTATATATTTTTCTTCTGGAGTTGATATTTAGTGCCTTTTTTACACTTTATTAGGCATAAATTTGTTGTCTAACTACATGAACACGCTGTGTGGTGTCAATTACTTGACTTGAATCAATGAACTGAAATATGACGTCTTCTGTCTGTTTCCATTAAAATGGCCTTTTATCGATAAAAATGGTGTGTGTGATGATGTCATGCCTAAAAAAAACAATATGTAGCATAAGTTTTGGTTTATCGCAAAAGAAATCTGCCCTGAAGCAGGTTCCATACAGAAATTTGTGTTTATCGATAATTCGCCTCCCAAATGTCCCTCATTTTTTTCCTCCTAAGTTTTGGTATATGGGGAGATTATTGAGACCATTCATTGAAATTCGTTGAACATCCTTTTCAGGACGCTTCTTTATGAAGATGCCTGTGTAGTTCCTGTGATAGCAAGTCTTTGGGGAAGCACGACTTAATCATCAGGTTCCTAAGAGGCGCCCGGATGTTAAATCCCTCCCGGCCAAGCCTGTTCCCCTCCTGGGATCTCTCAGTGGTCCTCTTGGGCCTTTAGAGACCCCCCCCCCCCCCCCCCCCCCTTCGAGCCGCTAGAATCAGTCAAACTCAAGGCCCTCTCCCTGAAGACGACCCTCCTGATCACGCTCGCCTCTATCAAGAGGGTCGGGGACCTGCAAGTATTCTCTGTCAGCGACACCTGCCTGGAGTTCGGTCCGGCAGACACTCGTGTGATCCTAAGACCACGACCGGGCTATGTGCCCAAGGTTCCTACGACTCCCTTCAGGGACCAGGTAGTGAACCTGCAAGCGCTGCCCCGGGAGGTGGCAGACCCAGCCCCTTCATTGCTGTGTCCGGTACGTGCTTTGCGTATCTATTTGGACCACACGCAGAGCTTTAAACATTCTGAGCAGCTCTTTGTCTGCTTTGGTGGACGGCGGAAAGGGAACGCTGTCTCCAAACAGAGGCTTGCCCACTGGGTAGTGGACGCCATTACATTGGCCTATCACACCCAGGCCGTGCACGTCGAAGTGAGCGACACACGAGGAACGTCTAGGTTACTGTTGTCGCTCCTGATGGAGGGAACGAGACGTTGTGTCCTCCCGGCCATGTCGCTGAACCGAGCCACTGTTGCGGCCGAACCTCATTGTCGGCTCCTCAGAAATATCCTGAATGTAACAGACGCATTTCCCTCCCTTTATACCCACATGTCCGGGGGCGGGACATGCAAATTCTGTCTGCCAATTACTCATTGGCCTTTTCTCACAGATCAGAGATGCGAAAAGCCTCAAGAGAGACCCCTAGTGTCACTTCTTCGACACAATATCATGTTCCCTCCATCAGGGAACGGAGGACCTGGACGAGCTGAACTGTTCCAAAAGAGCGCACTGATGTTTATCTCCAAGTATTGTGTATTTATTTTTTATTTAAAACTTCTTTTTTTTTTGCAATAATTTGCATTTCCATCAGCTTTATTTTGATGCACTTAAACTTTTTTTTTTTGCCAAAAATACTTGGATGGAAACGTAGTTAATGTTACCCATCTGTCTCTCTGGAATACTTAACCATGACTTGTCAATGGTGGTATTCTGCAGTTAAGTATTTGGATATAATAAGCACTAAAATATATAATTGACCATTGTCCCAAGCAACCGATTTCACGTCTCCCGTATCACTTCAGCCGCTCCCTTCTCACATCACAACATAATCGGGGTACGTTGTTTTTAAATACACTAAACCCATAGCTGCATAGGCTTAGAATAGAGTCATCTGCAAATGTTAGATATCAGCACAAATATAAACATTTTTAAAATCTGGGGCATTTCTGTTAGTTGTGTTGCCGTTTTTGCCCTGAGCTCAGGTTAATTTCTTGTTATGGTACTACAGAACAAACGCCACTTTAAATAGGACCTGCGGTTTGTATAAAACATGTGTAGCTTTCATTCTGGTCCATTTGCAGCAGCTGTCAAATCTCTGCTCATTAAGACCTGGGAAAAATCTCAGAGACCGTCACAAAATAAGCGTGACCAAAGGAGGAAACTGAAAAAATGGAGTGCAATTATCTTGCTCCAGTGTGTGTGGACAGTTTCCACCCGCTTAAACTGTTAAATGCAGATACTTAATATCTTTTTCCACCCTTAAGTCATGTTTACTGAAAAAGTGTGCAGTGGACTGCAGTGATCGTTGTCTTGGAATTAGATTATATATATATATATATATATTGTGTGTGTGTGTGTGTGTGTGTGTGCGCGTGCGTGCGTGCGTGCGTGAATAGAGTGAATCAAAAGCTGTGTTGAGGAGTAACTTGTGCCAGTCTGACTTGTGACTATCATCATAAATTCTGGTCCACATCTGCAGCTAATTCTTGCAAAGAACCGTCCACTTTAACAGGAAAGGACCGTCTGACTGACATATAAAACAACCGCAGACTTTATGTTATTTTTACAAATGGTTTACATGCCGTTTAGTCAGTAAGTTGTGTAATGCATGACATTTTAAACACTGGTTAATCAAAGCAAAGCAGGCAAGTTTATTTATATAACACATTTCATGCACAATGGCAAGTCATAGTGCAAAGTGAAAATACAAGATCATTACTTTTAAGTCCTCTAATAAACGTTTATCCTCTAATAAACGTTTATAAATAAATAAATAAAATAAAATAAGTACAGTGCTTAAGTTACACATTTCTAAAATAATCTTATTTATTTAGAATATATTTGAAACATGAACTATGTTAATACATCTGTAAAAGATGTAATTAGTCATTTGTAGTGGGTTGCTTTTTTTAGCAAGTTACTCAACAGTGAGTGACAGGTAATGACTGTACAAAAATGGCAATAATTTGGAAGAAAATGTGTATTAAGACTTTTCACACCCATTTTATAGGCAGGTAGATTGGTGCCCACCCCACCCCCCCACCCCCCCAACCCCAAGTGAAACCTACAAATCTGGTTCCATTGTAAAAACTGGTCCCATTTAGTGTTACAACATGCCCTGCTTTTGAGGCAGTTATTTAGGTAGCACTTTAAAGTAGGTGTCTTTAACTACTATGTTCTAACATTAAATTACATGCATTACTATGTATTTATTGTGTAACTGCATGTTGTTCTGCAAAATTCTCATAAGATTCACATTTGCTGCTACTGAGGTTGAGGTAAAGGTAGGTTAAGGAGTAGGAGTTAGGGATAGGGTTAGGTTTAGGTTTTAGTTGTTGGGATAGGGTTAGTGTTTAGCAGTTGGATTAGGGTTAGGTTTAGGGTTTATTGTTTGGGATAAGGTTAGGTTTTAGCGGTTGGGTTAGGGTTTAGGGTAAGTGTTTGGGAATGGGGTGGGATTTAGTGGTTGGGTTAGGGTTAGGTTTAGGGGTTAGTTGTTGGGATAGGGTTAGTGTTTAGCAGTTGGATTAGGGTTAGGTTTAGGGGTTATTTTTTGGGATAAGGTTAGGTTTTAGCGGTTGGGTTAGGGTTAGGTTTAGGGGTTAGGGGTTGAGATAGTGTTAGGGTTTAGCGGTTGGGATAGGGTTAAATTTAGGGTTTAGTTGTTGGGAAGGTTTATGGTTTAGCAGTTTGGTTTGGTTTATGTTTAGGTGTAAGTGATTGGGATAGTTTTAGGGTTTAGCATTTGGGTTAAGATTTTAGGGTTAGGGGTTAGTGGTTGGGATAGGGTTAGGATGTAGCTTTTGGGTTAGGGTTAGGGTTTAGGGATTAGTGGTTTGGATAGGGTTAGTGTTTAGCGCTTGAGATAAGGTTAGGGTTTAGCGGTTGGGATAGGATGTTAGGGTTAGGGGTTAGTGCTTGAGATTGATTTAGGATTTAGTGGTTGAGATAGGGTTAGGGTTTAGCGGTTGGGATAGGATGTTAGGGTTAGGGGTTAGTGGTTAATATAAGGTTATAGTTTAGTGGTTGGGATAGGATGTCAGGGTTAGGGGTTAGTGGTTGATATAAGGTTATAGTTTAGTGGTTGGGTTAGGGTTATGTTTAGGTGTTAGTGGTTTAAATAGGGTTAGGGATTAGCAGTTTGGTTAAGTTTAGGCGTTAGTGTTTAGGATATGTTAAGGCTTAGTGGTTGGGATAAGGTTAGGATTAGGGTTTAGTTGTTGGGGTAGGGTTAGGGGTTAGTGGTTGGGTTAAGGTTATGTTTAGGTGTAAGTGGTTGGGATAGGGTTATGATTTGCGGTTGGGTTAGGGTGTTTGGGTTAGGTGTTAGTGGTTGGGGTAGGGTTTGGATTTAGCTGTTGGGATAGGGTTAGGTTTAGGGGTTAGTGTTTGGGATAGCGTTAGGTTTTATGGATTTGTGGTTGGATGGGTTTAAGGGTAAGCAGTTGGGCTAGGGTTAGGGGATAAGGTTAGGGTTATGATTAGGGGTAAGGATAATAGTGAAACTACAGATGTAATTAATTGCAGGTACTTTAAATATACATTTTACAATACAATAACACATATTTACACAATAAATATATTGTATCAAATCTTAATTACTTAGTCGCTGAAATCACCTTATATAATGTCTAGTTTTCACAAAATGTCAGTATGTGTTCAATGATCTTTATCTGTTTACCTGGGCATTAACATTTGAAAATGACATTAGCTGTTTTTATTCAAGACTGTGTCTTGCTTAATCACAAGCAAGTCATTTTAAACATGATCTCATGACAACCCAGCTCAAATAGGATGAAGTCTAATTTGTTAGTTTGAAATGTTGTGTTGACAATCGTTGTAAACTTGGAAGGCTAACATGACAAAAAATAAAATAAATACAAATGTGCCAGATATCCTCAATTCACCTTCCAGTACTTGTTTATTAGCGTCCGAAGTGTTGCTAATTACTTCTCTGAAAAGTTATTCTGACTGTAGTTGAAATATTTTAAACTATGAGAAGCTGTTTGGCAAGTTTCAAAGTGTTTTATGTGATGACATGGTTTAAAGCTTGTTAAACTGAGATATGATCGCTGTTAACATCATCGACCTGTCAGAACTTTCAGTCAAAACATCATGAGATTGATTTCCTTTATTCTGTGGTGGTGAAACTCCCATCGGCTACAAACCCGCTAGTCCTCTGTGCAGCATTCTACATCGACAGTCTGTTCATTAGTTCTGATCAAGCGTGTCTCTAATCAGCTGTGAGATGTGATGGTTATTTCCATGACCTATTTAAAGCGCCGGGCAGCCACATTCCCTTATCAGATCCTCTGAGGCACGTTTGAAATGATAAAATCGCACTGCAGTCTGACATGAGCTGTTCAATTTGACGTATGGTTGTATATGTGAACGCTGCAGGGGTTTAATGTATTGTTTCATTTGCATTGATGTTTCCAGGGTAATCAGGAGCCCACCAATCCGGCGGATGCGATGGCCCAGACTTACCCCCCGCAGTACGCCCATCCTCCGCAGAACGGACTCCCCACCGACTTCACCGCGACACACGCTCTTCCCACGCAAGACTACACAGGCCAGAACCGCGTCCCCGATCATGCTTTGACGCTCTACACGGCAGCACATCCGCACAGCGACAACAACACGCCAACCATCTCCAGCAGTATCAACACGGCAACGGTGTGTATAATGACTAAACAAACACACAACAGACATGCTGGACACATGCAGCCAATCAGCAACACAGCACAACAAAAAACACATTTTTACTTGCATCAAAAAACATACTTTTTGGAAGTAGCAAGTAAAGTAACAAATAACTTTCCAAAATCTCAACCTCTGATTTTCAACATCTCTTGTTTACCCTTGAAATTTGGTAGTGCAGTATGGGTAAAATTGTTGAGAATTTGCTTGTGTTTTTCCACGGTTTGTATAAAAGCTGCCTGATCTCATGAAAATTACTTGACAGTGGCGACATTCTGCTAAATAATATTACGTAATTCATTACGCATATCGCAGCAGTTCTGAGGTGAAATGTCCACTTCTTTTTTGTTTTTTCGGTAATTTTGGCTGTGTTCAGGCCAACGGCATAAGTTTAGCCAAAGGTGTGTATTTTTGTGGTAATTTTGTTATTTCAACCTCAGTTCCTCTAATACATCTATTACACATCTATAACACAACTATAATACATCTTTAATACATCTATAATACTTCTAAAATACATCTATAATACATCTATAATACATCTATAACACATCTATAACACATCTATAATACACCTATAATACACCTATAATACACCTATAATACATCTATAATACAGCTATAATACATCTATAATACATCTATAACACATCTATAACACAGCTATAATACATCTATAATACATATATAACACTTCTATAACACATCTATAATACATCTTTAATACATCTATAATATATCTATAATACATCTATAATACATCTATAACACATCTATAATACAGCTATAATACATCTATAATACATCTATAACACTTCTATAACACATCTATAATACATCTTTAATACATCTATAATACTTCTATAATACATCTATAATACATCTATAATACAGCTATAATACATCTATAATACATCTATAACACATCTATAATACACTGTGTACACAAAATAGTTTCACTCGGGACCTTCAGGACAAAAAGTCCCCATTGAAACCCATTAAAATGGCAATATTTGATCCCAGTGCCATTAAAGTATAAAATCATGAATTCTATAATATTATGATTTCATTACGGAGCTTCAAAATTGAATGTAATATTTTCCACCAGATGGCGCCATTTTCCTCATGTTTATCCTGTGGAGCAAATACAAACTTTTCCACTTTTCTCTGTTTACTGCATTATAGAGACCTGCAGGACAACTGAATACATGATGCAGATACAAGTGTGTGTGTGTGTGTGTTTGTGTTTGTGTGTGTGTTTGTGTGTGTGTGTGTGTGTTTGTGTTTGTGTGTGTGTTTGTGTGTGTGTGTTTGAGTGTGTGTGTGTGTGTGTGTTTGTGTGTGTGTGTTTGCATGTGTGTAAAAACAACAGTGACATTATGTAAACAAACTGGCATTTAAATGGTTAAAATCCTGAAAATGAATGAATATTTGGTAGGACTGATCTAAGGAGCTCTGTGTATATTTTTTTATTGATGCACAAGGGTTAAACTTGTTACAGTTTTTTCCAATTGCTAACACACTAAAATGACATGCACAGCACAATTATTTAAACTGACACACAGAGAGCAAAACCTCTTTTAAGTCTCCAAAAGTCTGAGCACATTTTCTGCTTTACACACATTTTGCAATTCAAAATGGCACTTTTTTTACATGCACTGCACATGGGTCTCTGCATAAGACACAACAATCTGACGTAAAGTCACATGTTTGCCATTTCAAAACACTGCCATTCAAAATGACACTACATGAGCTAATTGGCCAATACATGTGCCACCTGGCCAAACATCTCAATGGTTAATTGTTAGCACTTCAATCAGGAAGTAAGCACTATGAAAAGACCACAGGTGAGCACAGGTGAACAATGGAAGACATTGCAGAGAGAGGAAGAGCAAGAGGAAGAGGGATGGAGGGGGAGAATGAGAGGGGGAGGAAGAGTGAGAGGTAGGGGTAGAGCTGTTAGAGGAGTTCATGGCCAAAGAAGACCCAGCTGTGCGGCAAGATGCTACCTAATTATTTTTCTTGCCTCTTTTGTTTCTAGATATTTTTTCAGCACGTTTTTTTTTCTGCAATTTTCTTTTTCTGAGCACATTTTTGTTCAGTCTAATGTAAATATATCTGCTGTGCATATGTTTCACTGACTTGTTTGGTGAAAAATAAAAATAAAAATGTTTCATGTATGTGTGTGTATCTGCAAATATTTCTGTGCATGTGAACAAGCTGAAGAATTTTCTACAATTTGAACTATTTTAGTATTATGGCAAAGCATACTAAAGATGAGAGTGCTTTTCATTATGCCCAACAGTGTGTAGTTGGTTAGACAAAAATCTGGTAATATGAATGAAGTGTGTGTCATTTCGTGCAGATGTTTGATTTTGATAATGCTATGTGTAGTTTTGGTTGCAGTGCTTCATTTTGCAGGATATATGAGGTGTTTTGCAGTTTGGGTGTGTGGTTTTGTGAATTGTGTTAAGTATTTTGATAAAAACAGCCTAGTTTGCAAAATTGTGTGTTAGCAATTGGAAAAAACTGTAATGCTCTGTTATCAAGTTTTAAATCAAGAAAACCGACCTCCCTAAACCCTAAACCTAAAACCTAAACCTAACCGACAGTGTCATAATGAGCAAATGTGAGATGAAAAGTGCAATTGCTGAAGCATCCACGTCATTCTGTGTTCCTTCTATGACACTTTCGGCTCACGTGTCTACTCTGACACGCTTCTACCAAATGACGGGTGAATTCAGCCAAAAATACCATGGCGTTATTGAGTCAACAACAAAGGATGTGGGAGGCTTTTAAAAGTCAAGCCGTTTTATTTTGCTATCTAACTCAGCGTGATTATATGGCCAGTTTCACTTTATTATTCGCATGTAGCGTCGTTTCTACCTGCAGTCTATGACAGACTCAGAACAGACATGTGACCAGTTTTTGGATCGAGACTGTCCGGTTGAGAATCACTGCTTAATAACCACTGCCAGTTATTAAACCATGCAGAAACATGCGTGTGAAGCCACAGCGTGCACCAGGTGTGTGAATAGTGAAATTTGACTGTGCTTTGGGAGTACACGGTCCTCTGTCCCAAATAATGAGCCGAGAGCTCATTTGACACAATTCTAACGACGTGTCAGACTGTGTGCTGGTATAATGATATAATCACTGTCATTGGGTGTCATGTTTACCTCCATATTACTCTCTCTCGCTCAGAGACAGACTGACACAAATAACGTCTGTTTGCATCATTCCAGCTGCATGAAACCGGAACTTTAACTGAAGTTATTGCACGGAAAACGCTTTCTATAACACATTAACATGTCACGAGTCTTCCTGCGTCAAAAATGCCTCTTGGGGAAAACGTACATATACAATTATTAGCTCAACATTTTATTACATTAATGGAATTATTCATTAATTAATTTACATGTATTGATTTTACATGTATTGAAGTTAATTAATGTGATTAACATAATCCAAATGTAGTTTAATTGTATTTTATTAATTTATTTTATTTTATTTTATTTAAAATGATTCCTTTATCACATCAACATCATGCTTTTTTCTGGGTTTAAAATGCTTTTAAAAAAAGTTAAATTAAAGAAGTGCAATTAATTAATACATTAACATATATTGAAGTGAATTAATGTGATTTACATAATCCAAATAATTGTATTTAATTTAATTTTATTTGATTTCATTTTATAATTTTTTACTTTTTTTATTTAAAATGCTTTTTAAAAAAGTTAAATTACAGAAATGCAATTAATTAATTAATACATTAACATATATTTGACATGTATTGAAGTTAATTAATGTGATTAACATAATCCAAATAATTTTATTTAATTTTAATTAATTTTATTTAATTTTATAATTTTTAACTTTTTTTTTATTATTTAAAATGCTTTTTAAAAAAGTTAAATGACAGAAGTGCAATTAATTATTACATTAACATGTATTGAAGTTAATTAATGTGAATAACATAATCCAAATTATTTAATTTAATTTAATTTATTTTAATTTAATTTAATTTAATTTTATTTTATTTTATTTTAAAAGCTTTCTGAATACGCCCCCGGTCTGCCGTCGGTCAAGCGAAGACATAGTCCCGTCCCAAACTCTCGCCATTGGTTGAGTAATGTTGTTAGTGCGGGTCCAAGCGGTAGCTCAAAACAAACAAATACATATTGAAAGCGCCAC
>JAVLUX010000024.1:38487500-38552500 GCA_032164185.1 Moxostoma hubbsi | reverse complement strand
TGCTAATTTGTTTTAAATCTGGTAACCCGAGGTGTTGAAATACTATTGGGGAATGGGCACTGGGCGGGATCACACAGGCCAAAACACAAACAGAAATTCCATCCCAGAACGGACATTCCATGTAGAATATACTGGATGTAGCACTGTTTTCAGAGAAGCCAGTATTTCGGGATTAATGGAAAGGAGGAGGCGAGAACTGGCTTGACAATATATATAATAGTTTATTACAAAACTGAAACAAAAAGACAAACATTCAAAGGTTGTCAGACAGCTGTCTGTAAATCTCTCTCTGTCGCACTGCAGCTTCCAGCCGGCTGTGACAGGGTGGAGGGCGGGGCGGGGGATTATACACACACATGACGGACATGTCCGTAAACGATCTCTCTCTCCCGCACCATCCTCCGCAGTTTGCCTTTATCCCTCTCAGAGGCTTGATTAGACTGATTAGGGACTGGGTGTGTAGAATCACGACCCGGCCCCGCCCTCCACCCTGTCACATTGGCCTTCATCCCTCTCGGAGGCTTGATTAGACTGATTAGGGACCGGGTGTGTATAATCACGACCCGGCCCGCCCTCCGCCCTGTCACATTGGCCTTCATCCCTCTTTGAGGCTTTATTAGCCTGATTAGGGGCCGGGAGTGCGGAATCGGGACCCAGCACTGCCCTCCACCCTGTCACATTCCTCCCTCGTTCTCTCAGGTTGGGGAGCCCCCGGCATGACGTACACCCTCCCCCCCCCCGCCTTCCGCACCATCTGCCAGCAGGTCATCTCCGTCTACCTGGATGAGGGACGGGACAAGTGGAGGGAAACAAAAAAAAAGTGTGGCACCTACACTGCGTAATGGCAATCGTGCCAAATTAACAAAACATTTTAAAAAGAGAGGGAAAGGCCAACACCTAGCGGCAGTGGAAGAGAGAGAGGAGAGAGAGTCCTCGGCCACTCCTCCACCCTCTAATGGATGACAGCCACGCCTCCCCAGATGGATCGGAGGCAGACCTCCGGCCCCTGGTGGACGGAACGCCCCGCCACGCTTTTTGTGGACGGTAGGGGTCTCCCCCTCCCCTGGCAGCGGTAACCGCTCCAGGCGGTTGGTTGGGAGCCTCTCCTCCCCTCGTGGTTGGCGGCCGTTCCTTCACTTCCTGGCGGCCGGGCTCCTCCGTCCTCAGGCGGATGGCCTTGGCTGCTCCGTTGGGGTGGATGTTAGTGGCGAGATTTCCACTGCAGCATTCCCGGATTTCGGCACCAGTGTATAATAGAAAACTTTACCAAAAAGACACGCACACACAGGTGTCGGACAGCTGTCCGTAAATCTCTCTCTCTGTCCCACTGCAGTCTCCAGTCAACATTTATCCCTCTCTGAGGCTTGATTAGCTTGATTAGGAGCTGGGGGTGTGGAATCATGAACCGGCCCCGCCCTCCGCCCTGTCACAATTTTATGATATTTTTATGCTTTAGTACAGTAAATATATTACATATTGCTCCTTTAAAGTGCATGTAAATGTATTGAATGTCCAAATTACATTTATGCACATGATGTGGCGAAACTCACCTGTAGGGTAAAGAAGACAACGACAACAGATTTGCTAAATAAGTTCTACAGCACACATACACACACAAAGAGACACACATTGTCTGCTGTTTCCCTCTTGTTTTCTAAAAAATAATTTCCATCCTGTTAATGGCCCGTCAGCTATAGGTTGGCCAGCATAGCTGCTTTAAACGTCTCTCATTAGTTTGGGTTGGTATCGGCTACAAGCTCTGTCAGAAAGATGAGGTTAATTACCACGTACACCGCTGTGTAACCATATAAATTATATAGAACATGGTCTGTGCCCTCCCTCTCTTTCCCATCATGTTCTCTGATAGTCTGGTTATTGCTCTCTGAGGCTGCTTGGCCTGTACGGGCCAAATAAACGTAGTAATTAACTCGCATGCATTGTGTACAGGTGGTCCAGAGATATATGATGCAAACTCAGATGGGAGCTTTTCTAAGGAGTTGCCACACATATATATACACACACAATATGGATGGCTAGGGATGTTTGTGTAATCATTACCAACCAAGCTGGCATCAGTAGCTGCATTGAGGATGTATATCTGACCCCGTTCCACTCTCCGAAGGGCTTACGTCGGGAATTAGAGCCAAACGCTAATTGCTCCAAAATGCCACAGGGCTTTGTGTACTGTGTACGTGTAGCTGCACTAACATTTGACTATTATTTATGAAGGTAAACAAAGGCAATATAGCTATACTGTGTCCTCACTGCTGACCACAGCTGGTCTTAGCTTGTCTCTCAGTCAGGTCAAGCTGGTCTATTTTGATGGTTTTAGAGGTGTTTTGGCCACTTTTCAGCTGCTCAAGTTGGGAGACCACCTTAAACCAGATAATACTTGTCTTCTTAGCAAGACAGCTTGTGAACAAATGCAATATTGCCATACACTTGCCTTCACGGCCCGCATAAGACGGTAATCAAACTTTATAAGCTCCATCTGCCCACACAGACTAAAGGAAGCCTTGTGCTAATGACCATGCTAACAAAGCTTGGCGGTGTTGATTAGCCTCATGGCTAATAGAGACTTAGCCCACAGCGAGTTAGGCTGAAGGTTTCTGTCACCAAGCTATTGAAGCTAATTAGCTGATTGGCTAGAAGCGAGTCAGAGCGAAATGAGTGGGGCGTCAGGTTATCGTCACCAGGCTAATGCACAGAGTTGCTAATGAGACTCAAAGTGAGGAGCTCATTATTAAGAGTAGCATCAAGCCGAGTGGGTTATTACAGAGGAAGTCCGTATGGAAATGTGAGGCGGAAAAAGAAAACATTCCTGTAAGTAAAACCCTTGACTTTGTGTCGGCTTCAGGGCCGCTTCTGCTTTCTATGCCTTGAGGGCTGCTGGGAGTCTCTCTCTCTTGGGGGTCTTGCCTTCATCTCAGGCATTCCCGCTGTGCAGACATTATGTTAGCATTCCACCTGCGGCTGTGCTCTGTTAAGAGAGACCAGCGAGACGGAATTAGAGAATCTGCTTAAATCCAATTCCTCCGAGTGGTTAGACTCCTCGAATTCTTGGATCAGTATGGAGATGTACACTTGCACACTTTAAAACCCACTAATCAGAGGACTTTATGAGAAGCACAGCTCTCCCAGTCAGTGCGGAAACAGTTTTCAATTCTGCTTTGGTTTGCAGAATTCAATGTTAGGTTTTTGGCAAGATACATCCCAATTCCCAATTGGAAAATCCAGCTAAACCAGCTTCTGAGGGTAGCTGGTTTTAAGCTTCTAGTTGATCCAAGCTGGTCAATGATACATATGTTCAAAACTTCCTATTTTTAAAATCGAATAGTCAATGAGTTGCCTGAATGACTAGTCCTATAATTGGTCAAGTATAATTAGGTTTTGGGTTTACCAGACTCTGATCCGTCACATTCTTGTATAGACGAAGTGCAACGGATTGGGATAGAGTGCAGGAATCTCGAGATAAAAATTGACATGCTATGGATGATTGCCATGAATTTCCATGCTATTTCCAGGCTGAATTTTGCTGGTTTGGTGCTGGTCTACCAGTATATGCATGCTGTCAACCAGTAAAATATGTCTGATGAAGTTGGTTGACCACAATAGTCTTTCTGGTGAAGCTGGTTGACCAGTAAATTCTTGCTTGTGAAGTTAGTCAAAAAGACTGGTGGGGAAAACACAACATATTCTGGTCCTTTCAACAGTGTACCAGATGGTGTATCTGGTTTTGACTAGATAGACTATTTTTTGTCAAGTTGGTGGGGCCACCTTGGACCAATAAAAAACCAGCTACTATGCTACTATGAAATATCTTTAGCTACTCGAATCTGAACTGTGTAATACTTTTGATGTTAATTTGACCTTAATAAGAGTCAACTTTTAGGTAAGCCATTCGTAGGTTGATTTCACCTATAAGTGTAACAATGTGACACTATCGTAAAGGACAGCTACCCAACCCGAGTCTGACGGGTCCTGACAAACTGTCGGGTCTTGGGACGGTTTCGGGTCAGTTTTTAAATGCATTTATAATTTTTAAAAAAAGGTCAATTAGTATTATTATTTTTTTCAAGTATATTGCTTATAAGCTACCTTTACTACTATATTATATTTTTCATTTAACATAGCTTGATAAATGTTAAGCCAAAGTTTGATTGCACAAACAGATAGTCCTGCTCCAAGCTCACACTTGGAAAGGTTGAGCAAAATAAACTCAGTTAGGGAATAACTGAGCATGCTCAGAGGAAACAGATTCCTTTACAAACCATATGCAACTTTCACACCAAACTAATTAATCTCCATCACAGTTCCCTTTACGCCTGGTTAAAACAGTTAACATCTGCCGCATACTAGCTAGAGAAAACCCCTCCATACAGCACGGAGCTCCCGCTGGGGAGTTAATGTGTTTGTGCGGGTGTCTCTGATTGAGCTCTTAGCAACATGTGCATTCATTTGAAGAAATTGATAGATTTCAGCCTACAGTTTCATTGGCTGATTGGATTAGCAATAGCATTAAGCACTGTCAGCTCCAGCGCAAACGAAAAAGCGACAATAAAGCACTCCCCAAAGGCGTCTGTTATTGCTAAGAGGTTGCTCTTTCATATTTCTCAGTTGTGTTTTGTTCAAATGTGGTGTGTTTGTTTTTGGATGTTAAAATACATTATTGTATCCCAGTGCAGTATGCAATGACTAATGGAAGTAAGACATTGGTGGGTTGATTTCCCCGAAATGTGTAAATATTGTGGCGACGTGCCGCTTTCAACATTTCTCTTTTTGTTTGAGCGACCTGACACAGCAACATTAGCTCAACCAATTGCACGAGTTTGCGGTGGGACATCTGTTTTTCTCTTAATAATGGGAGACGTAGGAGTGGTTGATGAGCGAATTTCCAAAACGTAGGATGGAAGGGGAAGAGACATTTATGTGAGGAAAGCGATACTTGATTGGACGATTCAGTAATATTCATCAAGAAACAGCTTGACAAAGTCAACATACTGCTATTCTACAGACTTGGTTTAGGGTTTAATCTCTAAACCAAGACCAAAATGATCAACTCTAACTCCTCTTAGAGTTTTCAAGCTACAGTACATCCACCAAACTCGGCACAGACCTTTAAACTCCTCTGGTTAAGATTACTATGACTTTTCACACAATCAATAAATAAAAAACAACCATAAACTTGCATTGATGGCAAACACCAAATGTCAAAAATTCAAATGTAAACAAACACACACAAGGCTACACAGTCTCTCTCTCTCTCTCAATCGCTCTCTCTCTCAATCGCTCTCTCTCTTTCATCCTTTCTTTCTTTTTATCTTGTTATCTGACTACCTAGCTGGCTTTTTGTCCTATGTAATGTCTGTATAACCATCCAACTTTAAGCTTTTAAAACTACAGTATTTTAAACTTTCAGAAGGCTTTGTCATTTGTGTGATGACGTTGACTCCCCGATTACGTTGAACCAGTTACCACGGTCCGATCATCATCTGTTCTCTTCTCATTTTCATAAATGACAGAGCCCACTTTCTAACCTATTAGGGATTCTAGCATCTTACAATCTCTCTCCATCCTTACCTGCAGTGGCCAAATACTTGAGAGGGTAATTGCTTTTAATGAATTAATACGACCATCGCAGGCACCAATTAAAAACCACCCTCAATCTGTGCTCATTAGACGGGTTTGCGCTCGTCTCTCATCCCTCTATTTTCTAACGACTTGAACAGCACAGAAGCTAAAAACGAAGATTGGTGAACGTCTCCCCGGGGAGCAATGACACACAACAGATGAGAGAGAGATGGAGAGAAAGACAGAAAAAAACAGACCGATGCTCACACACAATTCTTTATATCGGCGCTTTATACAGCGCTGTTCTAACAGGAAGTCTTGAGTGAATTATATAAATGATGACAGAAGTTTCATTTTTGAGTGAACCATCCCTGTAATCACGCTAAAGAATTAATGTGTAGCAATAGGATTGCAAAAATGCTTTGACAATTTCCATTTTTGCACTGTGATGTTATTATTTCGTCCCAGGATTCAAGGCCTAGTTTCTCATGCACACAGCAAGAGACTCCTAATCGATTTATCTCTCTCCTATTCCCTTCTTCATCTGTCTTTTCTCCCTTTTTCTCTTTCTATGTTTTTCTGCAGCAATTTGGGAAGATCTTAGACGTGGAGATTATCTTTAATGAAAGAGGATCAAAGGTATGAATGATGTTCGCTTTCTTCTTCTTCTCTGTTTGTGTAATGATGATCTTTCTCTGTATCTTCTGAACTTTTTATTGGCTCAGAGACGCTGGTTTGATCTTCCTCCAGTCAGACTAAAGACTATAAAGTGGAGGAACAAAACAGCCATGAAAGTGTACATAAGCATTGAGATAGCTCAGTAGCAGAAGTCGCCCTTCCCAGAATGTGTAATATTTGGGGCTCGTGCCAACGCACAAGCCGAACCGTGAGACGAGAGTGTCATAGAAGTGAAACGAAATGAAGTGGTTGCTTCATAAAATTAGCTTTTGATGTCACATTTGCTTTTCCCACACTAACGGTCAGGTTTAAATGTTGGTTAAGCAAAAGGGTGTCTGTTTAGGACACTGTTAGGTTTAGGTGCTGGTTTTGAGTAAGGATATCTGTTTTGTTCACCTCTCATTTCATTTTAGATCACTATAAGTTTAGGGAAAAGTTTTAGGTTAGGGTTGTTCTCATTAAAAGCTCCATCTAATATTCCCTGTAAAAACCTTGTCTGATTACGACACTTTATCACTCGCTTTTGGCGCCCTCCGCTGGACGTTTTACTGGAAACTGCAGCCAAACGTGTAATGAAGCACATCATTTCGATTTGCAGGAATGTTGCCACAGTCACATAATTTTCACGCTGCTTTTTTCCATATAATGAAAACAGATGGTGAACAAAGGCTGTCGAGCTCCAAAACCTACAAAAAGTATCATAAAAACAGTCGATTTTCCATAAATCAAATATCATCCGTGCTTCTGTTGCCTCCATTTCTGAGACCGTCAATCCGCGCATCTTATCAGTCGTTGTGCATGACACCACGGAGACTCACAGCATGTGGAGGCTCATGCTACTCTCCACGATCCACACACAACTCACCACACGCCCCATTGAGAGAACCACTAATCACCACCACGAGGAGGTTACCCCATGTGACTCTACCCTTCCTAGCAACCGGCCCAATTTGGTTGCTTAGGAGACCCGACTGGAGTCACTCAGCACGCCCTGGATTCAAACTCACGACTCCAGGTGTGATAGTCAACGTCAATACTCGCTGAGCTACACAGACCCCCTGTTTGTCATCATTGACATCAAACATGCCACAAAACATTTTATCTCACCGTTTTGGAATATACACAAATGCAAGTTTTTTTGCAAATAACGTCAAAAATGTTGGTGTGTTCATCAAACAAAGCTACTGTATGACTTGAGACGACATGAAACATTGAGCACGAGCTGTATAGGGCAGAGCTTTATAGACTTTGTTATGCTAAGGACCCCCAAATATGATGATCTGCCTGTGTGAGAAAAATAGTGATAAGAATAAATTGGAAATAATTTAAAATAATGTCAAAAAAATTGGTTTTAATTTTTACGAATTTACTTATTTAATTACTTTTTTATTAAAAATACTGGGCCCCAGTTTGACAAACCGCAGGTATAGACTACTTTTGCAATACTTTTATGGTGCTTATTTGCCCGTTTATGGAGCTCGACAGCCCCTTATCCATGTATGCATTCAATGTATGCAAAATATCAGCATGAATACTCTCCTTTTGTGTTCAAGAAGAAAGTCATACAGGTTTGGAATGGCATAGTATTTATTTATATTTTTTGAGCTGCTTTTTTTTTTAAGGCTTAAACACCAGAATTTAGCACAACATGTTGCAGAGGTGTTTAAAACACATCAGGTCCTTCACCAGCACTGTTTAGTCTTGAATATTTCAGCTGTTGATAGTGAGTAATTGCATTCAGACCCGTCCTCTGTCCCCCACAGTGATATAAGATGAAAACAACAGCCCGCTCTGCTCAAGCAACACCCTACAAAGTCCATTACAAATGATGCCTTGCTGTCCTCACCACCTGCGTCGATGTATAATGAACCGACCGGCCCATTAATAAACAATCTCTTTTCTAAGAGGCAGCAATTTGCATTCAATATGTTTGTCCCTTTTGAAAAATGGGGTGTCTTTTACCCCTCAGTGCAAGCTAATTATTACATGATGAAAAACAGGAGAGAAGAGAAAAGCTACAGCTGTGTGAAATGTCAAAAGGATTAATTTTGCCCTCAGTTTTCTCCTGAATTCATTTCTTTATCTCTATTTCTCTCTCTCGGACTCCCTCAAGAGAATTGGACTCCAGAGCAGGAAGCCCTGAAGTTTTTGAGCGCAGTAAAACCCTTCATGTCTTATATTTCCCAACCCCTCTGGTTGGTATTAACTCGACCTTTATTATCCAAATGACATGATACTCCATCACCTACAGCCCCGCCCCCTCTATACTTTCACTGGCCCTGCCCCCTGAAGGGAGGAGCTATGTGACGCAACCCTAGCCAGTCAGAATCCTTGTGGTAACAGCCTTACAGTCTTGTTTCCAGAAGTATTTTTCCCATTCATTTTTTCCATAGGGATTTCAGAAATTCCTTTATTAAAGAGTTCTAAGGCATGGACCAATCCAACCAGCTACGAGGTGAATCACAAAAGTACAAACATGACTTGATGCAAAAAAAAAAAACGAATGTGAAAATCGAACAAAAAGACAAAGGTACTAGACTGTGCACTTAACATCTATAATGAGGTAATGTACTACAATCCCAAGAAGCATTGCGAATTACCCAATCAAATGGAAATAATGGAAATATATATAACTGTTGATTTAAAGTTTGTTATAAATGTAAAAACAATATATTTTAATTGTTTGCAAAATATTCCGAAATATGCAAACATATACGTTTGTATAGGGAGAGTAACTCGATTGCATCATTCGTGTGCATTATGGGGGTGGTTGGTTGCTGCAGAGCTCTTTTGGTGCATTTTGTTCGCTGCAATGCCCTCATTGGTGGATCTCTCTTTGGGATTATGGGTAGTGTAGTTCTTTACCAGGAATTCAATTATTGATTTTCAGTTGTTGATTTTAAGTATAGAAGCAATGCATTTTCATTGTATTGCAAAATATTCAGATATGTACAAATGTTTATGCAGTTTGAGAGTTTTGGGAGAGCGACTTCGCAGTGCATTATGGGAGTGAACGGTTGCTGTAGAGCTCTTTTGGTGGGCTTTGTTCATTTCGATTCTCTGATTGGTTGATCTTTATTCAGGATCATGGGTAGTGTAGTTCTTCACCGGAAATGAATCTATTGAACCAGATTTTTTTAATTTTTATTAAAATGAAATAATGTGGACTAATAGCTTCAACAGAAGCATATACCATCGGTTAACAACCTCGGAGCTCACAGTGGGCCTGTCTTTTATTTCCTCAATGAAGAAAATGAATGTGGTTATAATGTTCTGTACTTTAACTAGTCCAGAGTTACATGTCTGTATAGCACACTTTGTTTGGGATCAGAGGAGTTGTGTCTGATTTCTGTCTCATCTGTTTTACTAAAATAACCTGAATGAACATGTTTACACACAGGCTCTGTTTCCTGCTTTTGCTGCTGTTCTCTGCTGGCCTTTTACTGTTCTGTCTCTTTTTTTCTCTCTCTGCAACCCTTCATTATCATCTTCCTCCTTTCGTGGGGTCCTAATGCTCTCCTCCCCAGGGCTTCGGCTTTGTAACGTTTGAAACGAGCGCAGATGCAGATCGCGCGAGGGAGAAACTAAACGGTTCAATCGTAGAGGGACGGAAAATCGAGGTGCTTTCCTTTTCCCCTTCTGTCCTCACCACATTCACGCCTGCTCACACCAATTCCTGTACTGAGATTCCTGCGCATCTGCACGCTACCTGCCTGAGAGTGTGTGCTTGTGTGTATCAGACATTTTCAAAGAATATGTGGGGTTAAATACAACTGAAGCTCTGACTGTTGATTACGATACAAATAATGTGGATTTGTCCCTCAGTTTGTACCAACATAGAGGCCTAGAGTAGTTTTACCGATATATCGGCGCAAATAGTTGTTTTTATGGAACTAGCTGTTATCGGTAAATCTGTTACGATGGTTTATTTTATTATTATTGATTTTTCTAAGGCTATTAAGAGGTTTTGCGATTAAGTGTATACAGTATATATGGTAATCATACGTTAATGATAATGTGGATGTTGATTTTGACTGCCGATGTCCCTGAAGAAAAGGGAAAAGGTCTGTTATACCACTGATTAATTACGATCTGTTGACGAATTACTGCTCATACAGTATTTATTAGCCTATGTGACAATGTTGACTTGATAGTGTTTGTATTGTAATGCATAATAGATGACAGGAAGAGTGCATGTTTTCTTTCCCTTCCATGTTTTTGTGAGCTGGGAGCAAAAACATACAAAATATTAAGAGTCCATGGTGTATTTCGGGCTTGTTTGCAGTGAAAAGTCCTGAATTATGGACCAGATCGATCGATTGATTTATGGTTATTATTGGGATTTTAATTGCAAAAAAAATGATAAATAAATACTCTATCTGGGAATGTTTTCATTTTGGACTCTTGTCACTGTAAAGAAAAACTAAGATCAATAAATGGATTTTAAAAACTATCGGCTTGATCGTCGGTTTTCGGACTTTTCCACCAGCTTGTCAATCCTATCGGCAAAATCCACCATCGGTCGACCTCTACAATGGAAGTCTGTGGGGCAAGTGAACCAAAGGGTTTATAAGCAGAAATGTGGTGCTTGTGTTTTTGATAAAGCACTTACATATGTTGTTTGAGCTGGTTATGGGTCCTTAAATACATATATAGCCAGGTTTTATTTTTCTGGTCATGACATGACAACGATTGGATTATAATTCTGTGTACAGAGAGATGACACTAGTCTCATGCTAACACATGTAATGAGTGTGTTTACATGCGCTACAGTACACCTTTTGTGCCTAAATAACCCAACAGCTTGGTTGGTCATGTACAGTAAATGCCTTCAACAGATTCCCATTATCCAGATAAGGTCCTAACGGTTTAAGCAAAAATCAATAAGCACATAGATTAAAATCCACACTTAGATTCCCGCCCATTACTCTGATTTCGGGTTGCATGTAACAACCTTTACATGCATTCTTACCAGCTAATCCAATGTGTGCAAGTGTCGTGCATATAACTGTTTAAATTGTTATGTCAAAAAATCATGTGAATATGCTGAATCTTGGTAGATATCATCGTATTGGTGTGCATGTAAACGTGCTCGCTATTTATGTGTTCTGGTTGTATATTTGAAACATTTATATACTTCCATTGTAAGTGGATTGCTCTAATCGCATTAGCCATTTTTACAAACTGAGGAACAAATAATTTTCTTCTTAAGTTTAAAAACAGCACAGAATAATTGTTTTATGTTCATTGGTCTTTGAGATGAGTATATTAGTAACATTTTAATCATCCTCTTCTTTCATTGGATAATGCACAAAACTATCCAATCAGTGCTGTCCATATTTAATGGGAGAATCCAGACTGGCAACACGGTCTCTAAAGTATCTTCAGTGGGTTGTACATTTGTATAAAGTGTTTTGGGATCGTTCCGCTGATAGATATATATATATATCAGGAAAATCTGGTGATATCTAAGAGCTTTATATAGCTTTTTACAGTGCATGCCATTGAAGAGATGGTAAGTCTATCCCTCACAGCCTCGTTTTCATTCCCATCAGCTATCAAAGATGGCACTGTTGTGAATAAGGTCATTTCCGAATATTATATTACATTATGTAAGTTGTTGCGCGCTTGCTCAGAATCAGAATGGTCTGGAAGGATGTTTTGTAAGTTATTTCTGGACGAGCCGAGAGACATTACTGACACAAATGCATGTTGTGCATGAACAGAGCATGTTGATGCATGCGGTTTCGATGTACACTTCTCTAGCATTCTCAAATCTCTCTCTGTCTCTCTCTCTCGCTCTCACAGGTCAACAACGCCACGGCTAGAGTCATGACGAATAAGAAAGTGGTAAACCCGTATACAAACAGTAAGAGCATGTTTCTTCTCGTAAATCTGTCTCTTTATAAAAAGACAACCTGACATGACACCTGCTACCTCAGCATTACAGCAGGTTAACATGTTTAACTACCACTGACAGATGCTACTTTAACCACAGTGGGATCTAATAAACCATACGCTGAAGTGTTTGATGGGTATATTTGTCCTGTTTTTCTGTGCAGGTTGGAAAATGAATCCAGTTGTTGGAGCTTTGTATGGACCAGAACTCTACGCAGGTGAGGAAGAATGCTGGGAAACTTCACTTTGCACACGCAAACTTTTTTTTACACCAGATGAGATGAATTTGACAGGTGCGAAAAGTGGTCAAGTCTTTTTATTTGTGTAGAGCTTTTATCATGCTCAAATCATGGGATCAAACAGTCCTATATCTGTAAAACATGGTCATTTTTGCACCCTCATCCTGACCCTTTGTCAAAAAATCTCTCATTGCCATCTCACTGCTACTGGGCGGGGCTATGGAGGTGATAAGGTAAAGTAGGCGTTGATGTGTTGTTGTGGAGGCGGTCATATGCAAATGTCTTCCACAGTGTGACATCACAATGTGGAGGAAGTTTTGGCAGCTTGGTTTCAACAAATGCTCTTTTTGCAGTGAGAAGGAAGTTTTGAGTTCTGAAACATACAGTAGGCTTTTATAGTACACTTAACTCTTACATGTTAAAAGATCAAGGAAAATTGTATTCCTCATATCATGACCCCTTTGAAGAAAATAAATGTACAATGTTTGTAATATTTGAAATGTCTTCGAGTCTTCAAAGAGCTGTTTCATTGGAAAAAATTTTTTTTAATTTAAAATCCATAAAATCCATACTTCCATATGTAAATGATCTCCGTTAGAACTGGCTCACCTCGTCACATGTTCCAAGCTGCTGAATTCTAAATAGGCATTAATATGCAAATGTTGGCGGTCACAGAGTATGCTAATGAGGTCATGGTTGTGATTTTGTTACGATGAAGATTTTTGTACTATGTTATGCTTGCCTGTGAAAAACTCATCATTACAATACTAGGGTGTTATGGCTTGTTGCTAGCGCATTGCCATGTGTTTGCTAAGGTGTTCTGAAGACAGTTGCATGGTGGTCAAAAGTACAAACGTCCATGGCTCATACCTTTAGCACAAGCTGTGTGGGACGAGATATTCACCAAAGTCTAATACAAAGCGTTGCACCACGTCATAACCAGATGTGACGCACAATAAAAGATGTCTTTCCATGTTAGAGTTTTCATCCTAACCAGTAGTGACAAGCGACTGGTTTCTATTTCTGTGGCGTCATGCCGGGTAGCCCCGTCTGCTGTGAACTCTCACTGCTCCAAAATAAGTTTCATTACAGAACATTAAAACAGGCAAACTTGTGCTAGCCAGTTCAAAACAACTCGGTTTTGGCCGAGGGTGTTTCACCTACCGAATGTTTTGCAGAGGTCACGCTCACTTTAGTCGAGCACTGTCGCACACGCTGGCTCAGAATGAAAGAGAGGTGACAGACAGACTGGCTCCTTTCTTTTGGACTTTCTCTCTGATTCCCTGGAGATCGTCAAAATAACATCAGTAGTACCGCATAAACATAATCAATGGTAATAGATGGAATTTGGATCAAATTCATAAAGTTACTTTGCCCTGTGTATGTGTATGTGTGTGACTGTATATTTATCCCTTCGGAGCTTGCCGTAGTGTAATGCTTATGTCCATATGCTGCTTCAGTGAGAACAGGATGATTTACATTGAATAAACAGACTGTTCTGCCTGACTGTTCTCATTTATCAATTTATTAGTCATTAAATGCCATGTAGCATCCAGTGCTGGCTGAAAAATCATGTTGCGTCTGTTTAGGACACAGTGTTAGGCTTTTGAAAACCCTCAAACATTATAAATTAATGTTCGGGGTGTTTTCACTCGAAGACACAATGCTGATGTCAGTAATTTTCCACTTCATGGAACTAAACCTGAAACCGCTGTGTTAGCCATCCTTAACCATGTGTTTGCTGCCATCACACCAGTAAAACTACTCATGCTAACATATTATTAGCAGGGCTAGATCCCCTGTTGGTTCCCATTACCAATAAAATGCACCCTATTGAACACATCATAACCTGTGTGTTAATTTATTGGAGTCAGATGGTGTCCGTATCATTAGCGCTGCTAGTTAGCTCTTGGCTCAGATTCATTAGCAGTCACAGATCACATTTTCTTTAAAACTCTTCAGTTGTGTAAATTAAGAATACAGTAATTGGCTTTAGTTCATTTTGAGCGAGCTCTGTTTGGGTAAATGAGTTCCAGTTCATTCTGATTTGCCCTCAAGTCAAAATGACTCTAAAAGTGTTTCATAAGGAAAATGAAATGACATTAGCACTCAGCAGAGCCATACACTAACACACGACACTCGACTAATTCAACAAAACATGTATGAGGATAGGAGAGTTTTCTGAAACAAATTCATATAACATCAGAGATAAAACAATCTAGATGGATGGATTGATGGAAGGATGGATGGGTGTGTGGTTGGGTGGGTTGACAGATAGAAAGATAAATAGACAGACAGACAGACGGACGGACTGACTGACGGACAGATGAGTGTTTAGGTGGGCAGGTGGGTTGTTGGATGGATGGATGGATGGATGGGTGTGTGTGTGTGTGTGTGTGTGTGTGTGGCTGGGCGGGTGGGTTGAGAGATAGATAGACAGACTAACAGATGTACAGACGAATGGAGGGACGGATGAGTGTGTGGGTGGGCAGGTAGGTTGTTGGATGGATGGATGGATGGATGGATGGATGGATGGATGGATGGGTGGGCAGGCAGAAAGACAGACAGATAGATAGATAGATAGACAGACAGACAGATAGACAGATAGATATACAGACAGACAGATGGACGGACAGATGGACGAGTGTGTAGGTGGGCAGGTGGGTTGTTGGATGTATGGATGGATGGATGGATGGATGGATGGATTGATGAGTGTGTGTGTGTGTGTGTGTGTGTGTGTGAGTGTGTGGGTGGGTGGATGGGTTGAGAGATATATAGACAGACAGACAGTTGGACAAACTGGGGGGGCGGATGAGTGTGTGGGTGGGCAGATAGGTTGTTAGATGGATGGATAGACGGACGGACGGACGGACGGACGGACGGACGAGTGTGTAGGTGGGTTGTTGGATGGATGGATGGATGGATGGGCGGGTGGGTGTATGGATGGATGGATGAGTGTGTGTGTGTGTGTGTGTGTGTGTGTGTGTGTGTGTGTGTGTGTGTGTGGGTGGGCGGGTGGGTTGACAGATAGATATACAGACAGACAGACAGAGAAATGGAGGGACGGATGAGTGTGTGGGTGGGCAGGTGAGTTGTTGGATGGATGGATGGACGGACGAACTGACAGGCGGCTGGGCGAACGGAAGATAGATAGATAGATAGATAGATAGACAGATGACAGACAGACAGAGAGATAGATAGACAGATGACAGACAGACAGACAGATAGATAGATAGATAGATAGATAGATAGATAGATAGATAGATAGATAGATAGATAGATAGATAGATAGATAGATAGATAGATAGATAGATACCATGGTATGTGATAATAGAGACAGTTTAAATGAAGTAAACAAGAGACAAATGTAATGCTATTCATATTTCTAACTGGTAGGTGTGTAAACTACAGTGTGTGTGTGTGGTGAGAGAAGGGTCCAGCCACATTGATCAGATTGTGAAGCCTGCTGTGGTTTTGATGGATTCTCTGAGAGCAGCAGATTAACTTTCACGCGGCTAACAGAATCTCTGAGATTGAGTGAAGAATACCACTGGCTGCTGTGAGCGTAATAGAGCACTGAGACTCACACTCGAGGGGGTTTCTTGCGTGGTTTATTGCCGTGTGTTATATGAAGCCAGTGCATTCTGATGAGAGCAGCTGCTACTGTTTCATCTGAAGGAAGTTCACGGCCCATCTCAGCGTAAGAGCTTCCTTTCTGCCCATTACACTCAAACCCTTTAAATAACACACACACACACACACACACACACACACACACACACACACACACACACAGAGGCATCCTCTCAGATCATCTCAAAAGTCAGTGGCGGGGTGGGGGGGTTTCCTCGTCAACACCGCAACTGCTGATTTTCCAGATGCTGTTATTGTATATCAGGACTAAACATCAGTGTATGTTTAGCAGTCTGCCACCGTTCTGCTTTCTGATTCAGAGGCGTCACCTTCCTACAGAGCATTCCTTTTCTTACACCTTTAGAAACAATAGCAGAGGAATAATTACAAAAATGTGTTGTATTTGTTAGTGTATGTGAGGGGTATTGGAAGGTGTGTGTGTGCTGATGGAAGTCTTTGTTGTGCCAGATTATTCGCTCTTCTTCGTTGTTTGCAACCCAAACCTTCCCATGAGCCTCTAGTGATAAGTCTGATGTAATGTGCTCAGAGAGCATCCGCTCGTCTCTCCTGTCCATTATTCACTCAGTTTTCATTATCAGTTTTTGTTTTCCCACTGTTGATGGAACTGTATATGCTGAATATCTTTTCAAATGACTTTGACAAATGAAGAAAAGCCAGTGCTTTTACAGATAACAGCCCACATTACTCTTATTAAAGAATATTTACACTCACCACAGGAGAGAATTGTTTCAGCACCATGGACAGCTACATAAGAAACACAACAGAGTCCAACAGCGAATAGATAACTTAACTTATAAACCTTTAAAGACACCAGTCTGAGTTATTTCAACTTCATATCACAATAGTGAAATTGCTGGTTAACAACTCCACTACCCATGATTCTGAGGGGGAAGAGCCCAACAGCGACCGCCTACTTCCATGACGCATTGCAGATGTTAAGCTCAATCACGTTTTGTTCTACATTTATTTTACGATGCACACTGTTTACAAAATTTTGGACCTGTCTGAATAGTTTAAAACTAATTTCATTATTTTGTACTACTAAATATTAAATTAAGAAGAAACTGGCATGCTTGCCAGAATGGGGTCAAAGATTTAGCCTAAATTGAGCTATCAGTGTAATGTAATTTGTAGTTGTATTCCAAACAAAGTCACATTAAAATAATCTGATTTAAAAGTTTAGCCCAGTCTGTGCAGAATTTTCGGTTTCAGCCAAGAATTTTCATTCCGGTGCATCACTAGCAAAATTGAACGCAATGATTGTAGAAAGTGTCCATTAGAGTCACTCTGACAATGTTAACAGCGGTCAGATCTTGTCTTTAAGTGCCTTAATGAGTGTAGATGAGCTCTCTTATTGTTGCTCCGCACGTAAAGGAGGTAATTGAGTACTGGTCGTTGATTTGATTAATCTCAGTCTATTCCCCCGTGTGACGATTACTCATTCTCACACATTCCAACAGGAAGTGTTAAAACAGATCAACCAGATGAAACACAGTAGCTGGTTTTGAGTGTAAGGGTTGACTGTAGTTATGCTGTTTGACCTCACAATCACAGACTTATTTGATCTTTCTCTGTGAATTAAGAGAGCATGTCTGCTGGTTTGATTCATTTGTTTTTATTTAGGCAGCGTAGCCTATCGCCCGCAGCATTTATATTTGCAGTACATATATCACAAACCACCGGATGCATACAGATGTTGATACCGAGAAGGACCCAGAGCGGGTGTGATGGAATCCCAATTCACTGTGGGATTACTCGAAAGAACAGTGTCAGGATGAACTAAGGCCTGACACACTAATGTTTTCTCTCTGTCTCTGTAGTCACAGGTTTCCCGTACCCTGCAGCAGGTGCGACTGTGGCGTACAGAGGGGCTCACCTCAGGGGCAGAGGTCGTGCTGTTTACAACACCTTCCGTACGGCCCCTCCTCCCCCACCCATCCCAGCCTATGGAGCGTGAGTCTCTCCAAGAAGTCTTCCTCGTCCTCATGTCTTCTCTATTTCGTCACTACCTCATCGTCCTCCAAATGTTAACTCTATATCTTTATTTCCTCCTCTTCCTCCTCCTCTTCTCTATTGCTTCTCCTCCACTTCCTCCATGTCTTTTCAATCCCTTTACTTCCTCTTCTTCCTCCTCCACATGTTGTCTGTATTCCTTCACTTCCTTCTCCACTTCCTCCTCATGTCTTTTCTATCCCTTTACTTCCTCCTCTTCGTTCTCGTCCACATGTCGTCTCTATTCCTTCTCTTCCTTCTCCTCCACTTCCTCCTCATATATTTTCTATCCCTTTACTTCCTCCTCTTCGTGTCATTTCTGTTCCATTGCTTCCTCATCCTCCTCCTCATGTCTCCTCTGTTTCTTTACCACCTCCTCTTTCTCCAACTCATGCTGTCTATTTTACTTCCTCCTCATGTCTTTTCTATCCCTTTAATTCCTCCTCTTCTTTCTCCTCCACATGTCGTCTCTATTCCTTCTCTTCCTTCCCCTCCACTTCCTCTTCGTGTCTTTTCTATCCCTTTACTTCCTCCTCTTTCTCCAACTAATACTGTCTATTTTACTTCCTCTTCATGTCTTTTCTATCCCTTTACTTCCTCCTCTTTCTCCAACTAATACTGTCTATTTTACTTCCTCTTCATGTCTTTTCTATCCCTTTACTTCCTCCTCTTCTTTCTCCTCCACATGTCATCTCTATTCCTTCACTTCCTCCTCATGCATTTTCTGTTTCTTTATTCCTCCTTTTCATGCCTTCTGTTCCTTTACTTCCTCATTTTCCTCCTCATGTCTTCTGTTTCATCACTTCCTCTTCCAACTTTTCTCAACTTACACCTCCTCTTCATCTTCCCATCTATATTCCTTTAATTCCTACTCTTCCTCATCTTTTCTATTTTCCTTTGCTTCCTTCCTCTTCTTCTTTATGCTTTCTCTTTTCCTTTACTTCCTCCTCATCCCATTCCTTCACTTCCTCCTATTTTCCTCATGTCTTCTCTATTCCTTCACTTCCTCCTCATCTTCCTCATGTTTTATGTATTCCTTAACTTTCTCCGCATGCCATATTTTCCTGAAAGTGTGTAATAAATTATAAAATTATTGTAAAATAATTAGTATATATTTTCTATAGCATCTTTTTTTCTCTCTCCCACTTTGACAATACTGCCTGAAAGTAAAAAAAAACATCTGGGATTTGGTCAAAAGAGGGTCTTCAATGGTTCTTCTTCCCAGTATTGGGTATTTCTTAATTTTTGTTTTTGACTAGGGTAGGAGACATCCTAAGCTTTCTGTAAAAGTATACTGTCAGGTTATGTGGCATTTGGATCATAATTAAAAGTGACAAAAAATGTTACATTTCCAATTGACCCACTTTGCCCATATTCATCCAGATGTATATAAAAATTCAAACTAAAAGTAAATCAAGGTCATTTTGTTATTATTATTATTATTTGAATTACTTTTGGACTTATGAAAAAGTATTTTAGTTTAGATCCAGCCCCCCCACCCCCCATTTTTTTATGAAAATGCTTTAATTTAGTTTTCGTTAACCAGAATATCTCT
The DNA here is from genome assembly GCA_032164185.1 of Moxostoma hubbsi. Taxonomy (NCBI): domain Eukaryota; kingdom Metazoa; phylum Chordata; class Actinopteri; order Cypriniformes; family Catostomidae; genus Moxostoma; species Moxostoma hubbsi. The sequence continues at coordinate 38,532,913 of JAVLUX010000024.1, read as the reverse complement.
GCCTCCACCTCCTCATGTCTTCCCTTTTTTTCATTAGTTCTTCCTTTTCCACTTTCTCCTCCTCATATATTGTTTCTTTTACTTCCTCCTCATGTTTCCCCTATTCCTTCACTTCCTTCTCCTCTTCCTCCTCATGTATTTTTTATTAATTTACTTCCTCCTTTTACTTTATTATATCTTTTCCATTTTTTCACTTCCTTGTCATTCTCTCCTGTATATTTTCACTATTCCTTTATTCCCCCTCTTCCTAATTGTGTCTACACTATTATTTAACCTTCCTCCTTTTCCTATCTGTTCCAGTGTCACTTCCTCCTCCTCTTCCTCCTTTCTTCTGCTCAAGTGTTTTCTATGATCAATTCTTCTCTATTCTCTCTTTTTTCATGTCTCCTCCTCCTCTTCTTCCTCGTTTCTTCTCCTTTCCTTCACTTCCTCCCCCTCCTCAGCGTCCATGTCTTCTCTATTTCATTACTTCCTCCTCCGCTTTCTCCTCATATCCTCTCTGTTCCTTTACTCCCACCTTTTCCTCTTCCTCCTCATGTCTTCACTATTCCTCCTCCCCCTCTGTTTTGACAATAGACCTGCAGGCACAGCAGCCGGCATGCTAATATACTCTGTGTGCTTGTTAAATTCTGCAGTGTGATAATCAAACATATTCATTGTCTCTTCTCTATTCATCTCTCGTCCTTTAACACAGAGTGGTGTACCAGGATGGTTTCTATGGTGCAGAGATCTATGTGAGTAACCTTGTGTTCTGCTGTTTGAAACTTTAGTGGACAAAATCAGACCATCAGAGAGAGAGGAGGCAATTCCAGTGAGAGTGGAGTGTAATTGCAGTCCTGCCTCTCGGTTCCCTTTAGGCGTCAATTAACTGATGCCTTCGTAATGCCAAGAAACCTGACGAGTCAATTCTAGATCCCCTCAGTCACCACAAACTCACATTTTGGCAAATGCACAAAGCTTTCTCCATGTCACACTGCAGGGAACACACACACATTATCGGGAAATGCCAAACAAGTGCCAAATGTGATGCCCCTGTCTCTCATTTGCCATTTCACAAGCAATAAAAATGGTTATTGCCTACCTGTTTAAAGTCGGTATGAAATGAAAATTCGCTCTATCTATTTTCTAAATGCATGTTATTGATCTTATCGTGAACGATTCATCCATGCATATGTTTTATTTAATTTAAGCATTTTTTATTTGCCCTCATGATCTATAATAAAAATGTAATAAATCGATCTTCCTCTGAAGCGACAGATTTCGTCATATGAAACAACGTATGCAGGAGTTCCCCAATCATTTAGTCAGTTTAAGCCCCGCCCCTTTCTTATAAATGCCACAACCTTGCGTAGAGTTGAACGAAGCAAGGTTGGCGAAGAGGGCAAGGTGTGTTTTCATCTGTTTTCCTTCAAAGCTATTGTTCCTTAACCGAAACTTCTGGTTGTGCGTCAGCTGGCTTGAATTTACATTTCGAATGAGGAGTAACGGCGAATTCACGATTGTGTTCGAGACATTTCACGCCTGAATTCCTGAGATGATCACTAATGAATACAACGCTTCGGATGCCTCTGGAGTTCAGTTTGATCATATATCATCAGTTTCACCGATAACCGGCTCTGAATGTAGCAGCACGGTTGTAGGGGAGTGTGTGTCCTCTGCAAACTCATATTCTGCTATGCAACGCCCATATTTACACAATCCAATCAACAACCAATGGATAAACTCAAATCCCCACCCTACATTTTTTTTTGGTTCGATAAGCTGTTACACTCGGAAATGCGTCACAATGTGGAAGTAAAGTCGGTTGCAACTTCCGTTTTATGCTGACTTTAAATATTGGTGTCTTGGTAAATACTGAGGGGTGAATTCACTAAGAATGGTGCAATGGGGCAATGGTGCAAACACACCAGCAAAATCTGAGCTGGATGCAATTTGCACGGTGCAATCCCAATCTTATATAGTGGACAATGCAGCAGACCTCTGCAACCTTACAAACTGCGCATCATCACTGCTGTAAATCAGATTCACGAAATATGCCACAAGTGCGCTTGACCACACCGTACATCTGAATATATGCCAGGTCATACCACTCTTCCCCATCATTTGATCATTACCAGATGAATTACTGCTGCCATGATCAATAGAAAATGCACACAAACATCTCTTGATATACTGTTTGAAATTAAGGTTACCGCCTGCTTTCCTCGGGCGGTAGTAGCACATTGTTAGTTGCACTGGGTGGTGCTTGTCTTTAAATACCAAATGTCTTGCTTAAAGCAGTAGTGTGTGTTTAAGTTTCAGAGTTCAAGTGTTTTCTGGTGAATGTTTCATCATGGCTGTTCCTCAATAGTAATCATCATAAGGTGGATGGGAGCAGTTTCTTCTCTCTATCATCGTGTTGCTGTGTGTTCTTTCGGCCACCAGTGAGTCACTGATAAGGCAAAGCCAGTTTAGATAAAAGGATTAATCTTCCCTCTGGTGCCGCTGTCTACACACACACATGAACACACACACACACACACATTTGCACATAAAAGGCACATCTGTGGCCCATCTCTCGCCTGAGACCACAGTGTGAGGACCCGATAATGACCACGCGGACCCTGAGTGACCCAACAGAGAAGCAGAAAAGCATTCCTCCATCCATCTCAGTAGTGGTCCCTCTCTCTCTTCTCATTCTCTCCTCCACTCTCAGCTGTATAGTTTGTTACCATATTTAGGATCATAAAGCACACTCCCCCGCTCTCGCTCGCAGTGGCCTGATAAAGGCGTGTGCTGTGTTTTGGGGCAGAGGAGGTGACAGTCTGATTTATTACAGTGTGCGTTTGCAGGCGGGGGCTTCAATCGACACAGTCCCACAGGAAGTTCACCACGGCTGCTCCTCCTCACTTCCTGTCCCCATGGGAACAAAGGGGAGGGGGTCACACGACCTCAGAATTCCCCGCTCAACCTCTAACCTGATTTCACACTTTCTGTAATTCACCTTCCTTATCAAATGTGTGATTTAGCAACACTCCCAAACCTGATATGATGAACCAAGAGTGTGTGGCTTTCATTCGGGGGGGTGTTCCTGCAACAAAAATACAAATGAGATCTGTTTAATACGTCTCAAACTGTGCTCAGGTTTGCATAAATATTGAAGTCTGCAATGAAAAGATCTCGATGTGAACTTTTGAAACAGTTTTGAAACACATGAAACTAATTCTTCCAAGAATAAATGATCTGAGCTATGCTAGCCACATTCATTTTATAGTGCTGTACTTTTACTCTGTGTCAAGAATTGACTCGTTTGTGTCTCTTTTAGTTCTTCTAAGACATTTTAGGAGAAACAACTGAGACAAAGTTGACGCTTTGGTTTTAGAGTGATTTTTTGGCACCAAATTTAGATGTGGCACAAACGTTATCAATGCACATCTTATTCACGAGCATCCCGTCAATAGAGGCATCATCAGTGTTTGTGTGTGACAGAGTGCCCCCTAGTGGTTTGTCCTGACCATGCATGGCCAATCTGTGTTGGCTGGGCCTAAGAAAGTAAAACCGTGTCTGTTCTCTCTCTGACGGTCTGATTAATGTGTTATTAGCAATCTGCCTGTAGACAAATGAGCTGCACTCCACCTTACATGTCCCCGACTGAAACTCTTACCAGATTACGATACAAACACTTAATGAAGAGAGCACACTTCAGTTTCAAGAGACACCAGAAGGACATGTCTTTCGAGAACAGCTCTATTCAAAAGCCTTGTGAGCTGCCAATGTAGACAGCATTTATGAAGGTATCACTGGCATGCACCCATAGCTACTACTACTAGCTACTACTTTTTTGGAAGTACTTTCACATATATCCTTGGTGGAGAAGACCATCGTAATGCATTGCGACAAGATCAGTATAAGACTCGACCCAAAATGGTGGATGTGCCAAGAGAAACGTTGCTTTTAAATATTCAGTTCACTAACTACAATATATCATATTGTTTCCAGAAAACTAAACTTTTCAACCCGATCTCATGAAAAGTAGTACATAATTTACTTGCACGATGTTGTCCGCATAAACTCATTTGAGACTTCATCACACAAACCCCTCATCTAAACTTAATCAATCAGTAGAGTGTGTAAACATGATATGAAGCTGTTGGGTGTGACAGAAGCAAATTGTCACGTATTAGATGGAAACGATGTCCAGTGACGTCATTGGCTGTAGTGAACATCGTAGGAAGTAAAATGAGTGCAGTTGCACGATATCATACGAATTAGCCAAATTAAGAAAATTTGTTCGAATCCTGACGATTTCGCCGTGAGTATTTTCGACATGGTGTCAGGGCTGGACTGGTAATCTGGCATACCGGGCATTTTCTTGGTGGGCCGAAGCACTTTGGGGCCAATCAGGGGCGGACTGGCCATCGGGAGAACCTAGCGGGCCGGTGGGTCGGCCGCGAAACGTGCTGAATGGTCAGCATTAAGCTAAAATTAGCCGCCGCTTTTTCAGAATGGACAACAAAACGGCGCCACGATATGCAGAAAAGGACAGCGAACACCGTGAGTATAGTATCGACATGGTGTCAGGGCTGGACTGGTAATCTGGCATACCGGGCATTTTCTCGGTGGGCTGACGCACTTTGGGGCCAATCAGGGGCGGACTGGCCATCGGGAGAACCGAGCGGGCCAGTGGGTTGGCCGCGAAACGTGCCGAATGGTCCGCGATAAGCTAAAATTCAAAAGATATCGCATTAGCCGAGTCGTACAACATTGTACGATTTCACCATCTCGTACAAATGATTACACGTGTCACCAAGATCTACTTCAAAAATATGTACTGTGTGCTGTATCGTTACTCTTAGGCCATGTCCACACTAATACGTTTACGTCTGAAAATTTCGCTAAGCTTATATAACCTTCACATAGAATGTTTTTCTCCACCAAAAACCTCCAAAACTGCTCTCCATCACCGCATACATGCAATAAAACAATGACATTAGAAAACTAAAAACTGAGTTTTCAAACGAAAAGTGGATGTGGCCTCTATTTAGCGTTAGAGGATAGATTAGCAATATGCTAATTACAAATTCGGTTGAAATCAATTTTCGCCTCAGATTGTGGCATCCTTTGTAGTCTAAGTCAGCTCGCTAGGTTTTGGAACCAACTCTCCGTGTCCTTTTTGACCTAAATGATGAACATCTTTTTGTCGTTTGTCTGTTTTGTGTTGATGTTGTTGTTGTTGTGTGTTTGCAGGGAGGATATGCAGCATACAGATATGCTCAGCCTGCAACGGCCACGGCATACAGCGACAGGTATGTGTTCAAACACGCACATACAGACCTACTTCGAAAAATTCAGGCCTAATCTGACTTATTTGGATCAGGAACACAACTGTTTTCGAGGTCTTGTCCTAATGGAGAACAACAGTCTATTTTTGTTTGAGAAACATCTGAGAAAAAGTTGATAGTTAAATGAAACATTACTTAAAGCTCCATTAAGTCTCCTGAGCAACATCTGAGCAAAACACAACGTTCCTCTGGGCGAGTAACACTGAACGGTAAACGCATTCAGCGTGAGCAAGCATGCAGGATCTCACTTTCCTCTGTGTTTAGGAATGGCCAGAGGGCCGACAGACAGAGAGACAAGCAGAGAATGACTGATGGACTGAGAGACACTGTGGTAAATAGTTAAACAAGTGTTTACTGGTACGGAGGTTTGTTTGTAAGAAAGAGACCTTCATTCATCCGAGCCCCTCAGAGCGGCTGTCAACTCTTGTGCCGATGGCTTCAGAAGGATTGAGCGTGTCTCTCAAATAACACACACCTGCCCTCCACCTCTGATCATATCAGTGAGAAAATATTTTTTGGCTCTTAACAACTCACCAATCTACAGCAGCAAGAGGCCTGGCGGACACAAATGAAAACCTAAAAATAGACCCCCCCACCTCCCCAGATTCTGCGCATTTTGCTGTTCGATCACAGATTTCGCCACAGATGGCGATTTCTCCATCTTTTATGAATGATATCATGTTATCACCAGGAATCTCGATTTTACTCACTGTATTTTCAGCATAGTCTGTTAACAATTTGTGATTCGTATGAGATGGTGAAGATATCGTTCTGCAAGACAACTCATACGATATCTTACGTTTTCGCCCATGGGCGTATAGGGGACGTGTCCTGCTCACTATCAATAAACCCCCCCCCCACACACACACTTTTGAAATGATTACTATGCCCCTGAATCTCGTACAAACTATCATGTGTCATCACCAGGAATCTCGGAAATATTTTCAACATAGTTTCATGATAACTCATAATCATTTGTAAGAGATGATGAAATCCTAATCTATAGGAACAGCCAAGTCATTCAATATCTTACGATTTTGACATCTTTGATTAATTATATTGCGTTGTTACTAGGAAACTACATTTTTCTCACTGTATTATCAACAGTTTCATGACAACTCATTCGAATGAGATGGCAAATGTTATATATTGTCCAAGACAAGACGGACGAGCTCTTATGATTTCGCCATCTTGTATGAATTATTCCTTGTTGTTACGTGATGGGATTTTATTCACTGTATTTTCAACAAAGTATCAAGACAACTCATGATTCTACCACACCTGGAGTCGTGAGTTTGAACCCAGGGTGTGCTGAGTGACTCCAGCCAGGTCTCTAAGCAACCAATTGGCCCGGTTGCTAGGGAGGGTAGAGTCACATGGGGTAACCTCCTTGTGGTCGCTATAACGTGGTTCTCGCTCTCAATGGGCCGTGTGGTGAGTTGTGTGTGGATGTCGTGGAGAATAGCGTGAAGCCTCCACACGCGCTATGTATCCGCGGTAACGCTCTCAACAAGCCACGTGATAAGATGCGCGGATTGACGGTCTCAGATGTGGAGGCAACTGAGTTTCGTCCTCCGCCACCAGGATTGAGTCACTACGCCACCACGAGGACCTAGAGCGCTTTGGGAATTGGGCATTCCAAAATTGGGGAGTAAAGAGGAGAAAATCCCAACTCGTGATAATTTGTACGCTATTGCGAATATATTAAACAAGCCAAATTGTACGATATGTTACAATTTCGACATCTTGTACACCAGGAATTTAGGTTTTACTTCTGTATTTTCAACATGGTCACATGATAGTTCATAATCATTCGAATGAGGTGAAATCATAACAGATCTTTCGAACGATAGTTATATATCTTACAATTTCGACATCTCACACAAATTATTACACAATATCACAAGTAATCTTGATTTTATGCACTTTTTTCAACACAGTCTCATGACAACTCAACATTATTTCTATGAGATTGCGAAATACGTACATTATCCTACAATTTCGCCATCTTGTATAAATTATTATGAATTATTATGCGTTTTCATCTGGAATCTTAATTTAGCTATATTTTCAACATATTCTCAACATAGTCGAAGACAATGTACGACATGGCTCATACGAATATATGCTACTTTTATTCCCACATAGAGACCAACCAGTCAAAAAAGAGAGTTTATAATTTTAGCTAGCCTCCTATCCAATACTTTATTTTAAGAAAACGAAATGTCTGAACAAATTTGGTAATTTATTACATATTTGTACGTCAATAAACTGTAATTCGCTTCCCTTGTCTAGTTCCAAACCCCAATGTTTTCTTTCTTCCGTGGTTTCCCAAAGTAATTTTCCTATTAAATTCATAGTTATGTTTTGGGTAGGAAAAAAATGTAGTAACATTGTTTGCCAAGTTGTACGTTTTTGTAGAAGCCAACTCATATGATTTCTTTCGATTTCGCCATCTCATACTATTATTATGACTTGCCATTAGACATGGTTTGTATTTTCGAGAGGCCTTTACAGTTAAAGACACGATTATCCCTGGAGTCATGAGTTTGAATCCAGGGTGTGCTGAGTGACTCCAGCCAGGACTCCTAAGCAACCAAATTGGCCCGGTTGCTAGGGAGGGTAGAGTCACATGGGGTAACCTCCTCGTGGTTCTCGTGGTTCTCGCTCTCGGTGGGGCACATGGTGAGTTGTGTGTGGATGCCGCGGAGAATAGCGTGAAGCCACCATATGCACTATGTCTCCACGGTAACGCTCTCAACAAGCCACGCGATAAGATGCGTAGATTGACGGTCTCGGATGCGGAGGCAACTGAGATTCATTACGCCACAACGAGGACTTCGAGTGCATTGGGCATTCCAAATTGGGGAGAAAATTAAATAAATAAATAAATAAATTAAGACGTGATTATTATACAAAATATCTAATCATCTTTACAACAGGCAACAATCTTAAAAAAAAAAAAAAAAGTCTAAATATCTTGCACACCTTTGCTTCTGAAGTAAAATGTATCTTGTAGCAAGGATATTTAGATATGTTTAATGGAAAAGTGAATTCAAAGCAAGTTCTTCGCTAATATAGTCTTAGTCAGCACACAACTCGCTCAATGTACATTTTCAAATCTGCATATGCACACACACCATATAAATCTCTTTCAGTAAAGTGTCCTTGCGGCCGAGGGCTTGCGTTGTCTTATCTGCTCCATACAGAACTTCATTTGCATTTGTCTGTGGAGGGAAGGACCGGGTGGAAAATGTGTAATATAGAAATGAAAGAAAATGACATGTGTTGTAGTTCCTCCTAACCTGGAACCAGCAGAAGCGGCAGTAAACCCATCAGACAGCACACAACACAGACCTCACTACACCTATTACTGCTTTCTCTTTACCTCCATCTACCTCAGTCTTCAATCATTTAGAACAATATCTCCACAGTCACTGTATTTCATGAGATCAGGCTTGATGTGTATTGAAGCATCTATGTGGCTCTCTTTCTGTAGTTACGGGAGATTCTATGCAGCCACTGACCCTTATCACCACACCATCAGCCCGGCGGCCACCTACAGCGTGGGCACCATGGTGAGATAACTTTCTTTTGTTAAGCACACTTTTACTGTTAATTTAAGAACTATTTGAGAACTATTTGAAGCTTTACAACAGAACCGTAGCACGATTATGGAATTTTTTCTATTTACGTTAACTGCTCAACACTTCTGAAAGAAAACATTGTATCGTACAATCATGCAGTGGTTCTCAACTGGTGGGTCGCTACCCAAAATTTGCAGGTTTGGTCTGATAGAGTCGGACAGCTTTTAAACAGGTGGAGCAAATCGTTTCCCTTGACGTACCTTTTGTTGTCAAAAGTCAAAAGCTGTGCTTTTAATGAAACCGTTAAATGTTGGCGCATCTTCGTAGAATGCAAACATCACTTGATAGAGGCTAGTCAAATTAGGTGCATATAGCCTAATTATTTATAAGTTAGTTACACATAGAGATCCAACGGCCAAAGACGTCAGTCTGAATTGGTCTTACAGCTACTTAAAGAACAGCTAAAGTAAACATAAGATTACATCTTGGTATATTTAGCAACCACGCTAATCAACTGATGGATTAATAATGAACTACTCGACCATTGTGACTTATCCCTGTAATGCAAACCAATTGAGAACCACTGGTTTAAAGTGTATTCTATGAGAAGTTTCTCCAAGCATGATGACTCAAGAGGAAGTCAGTGGGTTAATGTCTGTTTTTAGCTAGCGTTTGCAGCTAAAATCAAAGATGAGAGCACTAATGGGCCCATCAGAGCGAGGAGAACTCGTCTCTCTTTTCCGCTGCGGCGTTTTCTCTCTATTTCCAAAAAATTTACGAGCACGTAATGCATGCAGCAGTGTGCCGTGGGACAGACTCGAGTAACGGATGTAGACAACAGAGGCGTGGGTTATTTTCATCCTCTGCTTATGAGTCCGAAAAATTACTCTGATTTGGCACTCCGGCATGCATGCAATTTTTCAATGACAAGGATGGCAGCAAAATATATTGTGAACGAAATAAAAACAAACGTAAACAGTTCCCCGGTGCAGCTGCTAGCTAAAAGCTTTCATTAATTTAGACGTTTTATTTTAAACTCTCTTCATTTACTTAATGAAAGGAATGATTGGGGTTCAATTCAAGTTAAGCTGTGTCAACAGTACTTATGGCATACTGTCGATTACTACAGATTACAGATTACTTTGACAGATTACAGAGAACTTCGACTCGTCCCTCAGTTTTTTGAAAGCAAAAATCACGGTTACAGTGACGCACAATGAAGGTGAATGAGGCCAGCACAAATGTGAAGCTCGTATTTTTGTGCAAGCACTTGCATGAACTCTTCAGTCCAAAATCTTTATTACTGGACCTTTAAAGTTGTGTAAATAGTTTTTGTTTGTTTTTTTCCCTGGTGGGACTATATTTCTAGGTGGATTAATTTCCTGTGGGTGTTGTTTGCTCCATGCAAGCAGTGCTTTATGGATAGTTTCTTCAACGTCAGGCACTTAAATGAATTAATATCGGCTCTTGAAAACTGATTTGGAAACTTTTAACCAGGCCTTCTTCATTTATTTGTGGTACTTTTCAAATGCCTTTATGTATAGATTTTACTCTTTACATAAACTTGCCCCAGACCCAGACTTTCAATATTAAACTGTGGAAGTCCATTACAAAAGTACAAATTATTACTTTTTTAAAACTGTGATACTCTAAACAACGAGTGAAATGAACATAAACCATTTCAGCATGTATTTTGTTGGAAATTGTTCATTAAATAAACTAGTGAGGGTGATCACTAATCACGAGTGTCTTGACAAGAGTTGACAGTATGTATAGGCTTTAACTTTACACACACAAGTTAGTGATTTTATCATAATACAATGCCAACACGTACTGAGTCTATACTTTTGAATCCGTGTATTTAATGTATAGATATGACTCTGTGTACTTTTATTGTAAGTGTCTTACTGTTAACACGATTTTTAACTTTTTAAAAAGACGAGACGAGCCGTAATCGACATTATGCCACAAATGTTGTGAATAAAGCGTAACTTGTATTGAAGCCGGAACATTTCTTTAAGACTGTCTTTACTCGGGCCTGGTTTGAATCCAGGGCGTGCTGAGTGACTCCAACCAGGTCTCCTAAGCAACCATTTGGCCCAGTTGCTAGGGAGAGTAGAGTCACATGGGGTAACCTCCTCGTGGTCGCTATAATGTGGTTCTCGCTCTCGGTGGGGCGTGTGGCGAGTTGTGTGTGGATGCCACGGAGAATAGCATGAAGCCTCCACATGTGCTACGTCTCCTCGGTAATGCGCTCAACAAGCCATGTGATAAGATGCGCGGATTGACGGTCTCAGACACGGAGGCATCTGAGATTCGTCCTCTGCCACCCGGATTGAGGCGAGTCACTGCGCCACCACGAGGACCTAGAGCACATTGGGAATTGGGCATTCCAAATTGGGGAGAAAAAAAACGCATTTCTTTAATTCCATCTTCCCTGAAAATTTCCTTCCTTGTTCTTCATTAACAGTGTGAAGATGTAGAGCATATTTCAGGCATTGGCCAAAACGTTTTTGAACTGCGTTCAGGTTGGGAATGGGCCTACTATGCACTGATGTGCTGCCTACCTAGGCAGCTCATTTGGTTTTAGAACAGAGCCAATATGTCACTTATATATGTCACACTATTTGTGTGTGCGTGTGTTTTGTTAAGCGACTGATGCAAAAGAAACTGAGTTCTCTTCCAGAATTACAGAGCGATCAAATCATCCCTCACATGTCAGAGAAACAGCACTCTGGTTTTCCACTCTTTAATCATAACTAATTAATGTTTTGAACGGGATAGAGGAACTTTTTGCTTTTAAAAATCCTTTAATAATTAGTTCCTCTGAGGTTGCATGAAATTCACTTTGCTGGTTTTCTCAGCGTCATGAAATTGCAGAAGGCTTCCACCCCAAACGAGATTTGTACCAGCAAGTGAATTCCCCTGAATTAGGAGGAATTATCCTTTGAAGGTCCAAGGCTTAGATTCTGGAGTAAAGTGTGCATGCTAATGTCAAGTTTCGCAGGGTGTGTTCGAAGACCGCTGCTCAGTGTGATGCTTTCTGCTCGCTCAACATTAAAGAGAATAATTTGGAGTGCCACTGATGGCATTGGCATTCATTTGATCTATCTGTTGTACTTTCAAAGGGGGCCTATGCAATTTCTGCACAACACAACGAAGTGTTAGTGAAAGTCCTGGTTAGCGACTTCGTAATGAGATACGCTAAAAAAAGTACACAGATACATGGGATTTCCACATGTGCGGCACGACCCCTTGATCCTAAACTGAAGTTCAGGAAAAGTTTTTTGGAGTTCTCAGAGTTCGAAATCTGAATTTTAATGCTGCATCAGCGTATTAGCGAACACACTCACACACGGCAATCCCTTAAAGAAATCAATACCGTTTCCAACCCCTCACTCTGTATGAGTGGTATTTTGAAAGAAGGAAGGAAATTTTATGGGAATACCACCGTTCCCGTTGCAACCACCTTCACTCTGAATGGTCCTTTGTCATCTTTGATGTTGCAGGCTAGCCTGTACAGAGGAGGCTACAGTCGCTTCACGCCATACTAAAGACACTAAACACCATCAAATGAACAATAACACAAACAAACAAAACTACTAAAGATGTTCGACATGGAGTACGATTTCAATCTAAAATGCTTCCAGGTGACCGCTATCCTTTCAAGCCGACAACAATGACAATTGTGGAACGCGATTTCACAATTCGATGCTTTTTTTGGAAGAACATGTATACAGATGTCGTACTATCATCTGGCAATGGGAAAATCTGATGAGCACTTCATAATTGTCATAGATGGAGCAGTTTGATTGTTTACTTTTCGATTTCAAATGGCAAACACATTTTGTATGGGTAAATGTCTACAAAAGCAAGGATGGTTCATTCAAATGCTTGTTAAAACGTAAAGACTAGGACCTGTTTTATGGCTCAGTGGGGTCCAAAAGTCTGAGACCACTATTGAAAAAGCTTCTCTTTTTAATTGTTATGGTTTTATACTTTTCTCATTACAAATTATATTATTAGCATAACAGTTTGAGTGAAAAGTCTATTTGAAAAATAGACATACATTGCATAAATTTGCTTTAAAGACAGCATGGACGCGAACAAAGCCTGATGATCATGTTATCCAGCACGATTTGAGAACGTTCCAAAGAGCGTCTTGTGCACTTCAATGTAAGCTTGGAAATTTGACCATCTGAAGTTTGCTTATTTGATTAGTGACCTAGAAACAGGACAGACTTTTCACCATTATGTTCTGTTTTCTTTCAAAATCATAACACTTTTTTTTTCCAGGTTTAAATTAGATTTTGAGTCCCAATTTGAGTTCAATTTGACTTTTGGACAAGACTGTATTTGACTTGACTTTTTGTTTGAGGTTACTGTCATTATCGATATGTAACTATTTCACAAGGTGTGTTATGTATATAGCTGCTAGTGTAAATTCCGACCAAAAAAGTTCTCAGGACATTCTTCAACGTTTTCCTGAACATACATTCATTTTATCTTGAACCTGATCTCGTTAATATTATGAGACAGTGGCGACATTTTGGCAAAATTATATTATGTGGTTCATTAGACATATCGCGGCAATTTCGAGCTGACATGTCCACGGAGTGACACTAAAAGCAAGTAAAATTTTCTCCAAAACAGATGATTAACGCTCTAAACCGACTTCCCTACCCTAACCCTTAAACCTAAACCTGACCGATACTGTCAGAAAAGCAAATGTGAGATGAAAAACGCAAAAGCGTCATTTTGTGGTGCTTCTATGACACTTTCAACTCAAGTGTTAACTAGCTTGCTCTTCAGGATTTGTATCCCTCTCCTCTACATCACAAGTGCAACGCTCAATCAGTTGAGCTACCGTGCAATTTGATCGCACTTGAACAAGCTTGTAAAAGTAGCTTGTTAGATGCCATAAGATAGCATTGTGTGAGGAACCGGGTGAATAGTAAGCATTTATGAACTGATTATCTTCTGTTTTTCTCGTGATTTGTGTGAAAGTGAATAAAAGTCATAGTTGTTGTAGCGCCTCTAGTGCTCATTTCATCAGGGAATTGCCGTGATACGTACAACGAACCATGTAAAAATTATTTTGCAAAAATGTTTAGTAAAGTAACGTGATTCTGTAAGGCCAGGTAGAGTATCTCATCAGATATTTCAATCCTCGGTGATCTGGAAAAGGTTTTTGTGCATGCATAAGCTGGCATTTTGTAGTGTTTTTATTTTAAGGGTGTCTCTATGAATAATATGTAAGAGGACTCGTTGTGTGTTTGGTCCTCTCAGGTTTGCACTAACAGTTTTACCTCTGTAAGCAGCATACAGGTTTAACTCAAGCTAACACATCTGCCTCAGAAACATGGGGCTGCTTGAGATTGTCTTTAAGTGTAATGTATTTATTTATGTGTATGTGTGTGTGTATAAATGAACATTAATTCCTTATGTATTAAAGATTAAATCCTATTAGCTGACCCCAGGAGACATTCGATAATGTAAGACATAAGGAGCAATAAGGAGTCATGGAGATGTTAAGGGAGACATGAGGAGAAATAGTCAGGTTTATGAAAAACGGGGAGCATGAAGGAGACATAAGGAGACATTTAAAGATTTTAGGAGACACTAGGATGCATAAGGAGAGATTTAAACAGACAGGCAGAGGCGGTAATAGGATGCGATTTTTGGGGATGGGAGTGGGGCATTTTGATCCTTAGGGTGGGCAACTGTTTATCTCTTTGTAGACCCGGGATGCTCCTCCTTGTATAGTTTTGCTGAGGTTGATCCCCCTGTATCATATATCGGCATTGGTCCAGGGGGCATTAGAAGCCTTGTAGCATTTGGTGGGTGGTAGTTTCACACCCTGTGTATTTGCCGACTTCCCAGATTTATGGTTTTGCCATTTCCTGATACATTGAAAAGCACTGAAAAAAATTTACTGGTAAGTTTTTGCACACCGTTTTACTAATTAAATTTAAATGATATCGAATGAAGTGACACAAGGGGTATTCCTTGGGAGCCTCGCGTACCTCTGAACTTGAGAAGGGCCAATGAGAAATTGGCAGACAGAATGTGCATGTCTCGCCCCCGGACATACAGGTATAAAGGGAAGCGTCTGGGCGCGGGTGCCTGAAGGAGCCACATCCATGAGAAAGGAGGTCCTTCCTCAGGGGAATTTGCCTAAAGAGATGTGCTTTCGTGAGGAGCATGAGATGACTGGGGGAAATGCATACTTGCGCAGCCCCAGGGGCTAGCTGTGTGCCAACGTGTCTGTCCCGAGAGGGGCTTCTGGGGGTACCAGAGCGGGCAGTGAGTGTTGTCATGGGAGGCAAAGAGATCTACCTGTGCCATGCTGAATCGGCCTCAAATCAGCTGGACCACCAGGGGGTGGAGCCTCCTCTCTCCGCTGGGTGAAACCTTTCGTGACAGCGCATCCGCTGTCGTGTTGCAGTTGCCTGGGATACGAGTGGCGCACAGCTACCTGAGTTGCTGCTGACTCAAAAAGAGGAGATGGCAGGCGAGTTGTGACATATGACGAGAGTGCACGCCACCTTGGCAATTTATGTACCCTACCGTCACGGTGCTGTCTGAACGGATCAAGACGTGCTTGCCCCAAATCAGCGAGAGAAACCTCCGCAGGGCAAGGAATACAGCCAGCAACTCTAGGCAGTTGATATGCCAACGCAGCCGGGACCCTGTCCAGGAGCCAGTGGCAGTATGCCGTTGCACATGGTGCCCAAACCCAGTTGAGAGGCATCTGTGATGACCACGACATGTCTGTACACCTGCTGTAGGGGGATTCCGGTCCGCAGAAAACAGAGGTCTGTCCAAGGGTTGAAAGTATGACGGCAGGTGGGGGTGATAAGCCAGTCATCAAGGTAATTGAGTATGCGGATGCCCACTTCCTGTAGCGGGGCAAGGGCTGCCTCTGTGCCATTGGTGAAGACGCGAGGGGACAGGGACAGACCGAAGGGAAGAACCTTGTACTGATATGCCTGGCCGTCGAACACGAACCGTAGGAAGGGTCGGTGTCAAGGCAAGATGGAGACATGGAAGTACGTGTCCTTCAGGTCTACTGCCGTGAACCAATCTTGATGACGAACACAGGTTAGAATCTGTCCCTGTGTGAGCATTTTGAATGGGAGTTTGTGCAAAGCCCGGTTGAGAACTAGCAAGTCCAAGGTTGGCTGAAACCCACCGCCTATCTTGGGAATGATGAAGTAAGGGCTGTAGAAACCCTTCTTCATCTCAGCTGGAGGGACGGGCTCTATCGCATCCTTTAGTAGCAGAGTCGTGATCTCTGCCCGTAAAGCGCTGGGTTTTTCGCCGCGTATGGAGGTGGAGCGAATACCACTGAAACTAGGCGGGAGCCGGGTGAATTGAATCACGTAGCCGAGTCGGATGGTCCTGGCCAACCAGCGCGACGGGTTTGACAGTGAAAGCCACATGTCCAGACTAAGTGCGAGGGGCACTAAGAGTACGGAGGGTTCCAGTCCAAGCCCACGCTCACAGCAGCCCAGATAAGCATGTCGGCCATTTGTGCGTCGGCCTCAGACTGGGCGGGCTGACCCGAAGGTGGCAGCCAAGTCAAGTCCTCTGCATCAGATGCCTGAACGCTCTCCGATGCAGCGGCAATGTCCTCATCCAATTCCGGGGGCTCAAGGGAGAATGCCATCCACAAACACTGCCTCAGTGTGATCGCTGCACAGGCACACGAGGCAGCGTCTGTGGCCATTGGTCTTGGAGAGATATCAACCACATCTAGTAACTACACAGAGGCGGAAAGGCATCTTTAAAAAGACGCGTCCTGAAAAGGACGTTCAACGCCTGCTCGCATATTGCTCTTTTATTAGTGAAAATAAACACTTTTAGAGAAATTACACTATTTTAGGAGGGGAAAACACTCTTTTAGAAAGAGAAGGCAATATCGAAGCGCCCAGGGGCGTGAAATGCACAGCGTGCAGAGAGAGAGAGAGAGCGCCGCTGGATATGTGCCCTAGGATCCAACAGCAGTGCTTCTTGCCAACAGAGGTGAGTGGAACAGTGGTTAAACTTCAGCTTGCTGCTGCACAACCGTTCAGCTCCAAAGAAAAAATCTGACTGGCAGACACACGCACGCTTCCCTTTATACCCGTATGTCCAGGGGCGGACACGCAAATTCTGTCTGCCAATTTCTCATTGGCCTTTTCTCATGTTCAGAGGTACGAGAGGGTCCCAAGAAAGACCCCTTGTGTCACTTCATTCGACACAACGTCGAGTTAGTGACAGAAGTGGAACTTATTTTATTTACCAGTGAAATTTATTCAGTCAATTTAGTGAATAAAAATGACAAGGCTGTCTACTTTAGGATTGATACATGATTATGTGATGTTAAGATAACAAACAACCAGAAATAGTATTTACTTAGAAGCTAGAGAATTCATTTTTCATGTTTGAGTTGTACTTCATCTTTTCTACCATATGTACTTAGCCACAAATCATCTCTTTTTCTGAGGCTTTGAAATCTATTTCTATTTCTTTTTAGATTTTTACTCAGCATTTCTCTTCAAATGAATCCAGTGAAATTATCCACATAAATAAGACGCTCAAGAGAGGCACTAGAGATGTTAGTGCTTCATATGTTTACAGCAGATTATTGGACACTGTTCCCTCACAGATGGAGGAACGGCATCTCTTAAACTCACTGTTGCATTCATTTATCAGTTGTAGTTGTTTTTTGTCAGCCGAAGCTCAGAGTGTGAACGAGTGAACAGATGCTCCGTCTGTAATTCTGTGTGATTGGTTCAGAAACTGAGCACTTCACTAAAAGCACTGCTCCTATTTTACTCCAAAATCAAAAGAAAAAAAATCAATTGGATTTTGCATATAGAAAATAAAGAATTAAGATTGTTTATGTACTGACAATACTTTCATGACTGAAAATGTTATGCACATTCCCACCCCCCCCCCCCCCCCCAGTAATTCTCATTACTGCAACATCAAAAAATATATACAGGTACATGTTATTTAAATCGTAAAGTATTTATACATCATAACAGTACTATGTTGGTTCTGCCTTTCATTTTGCTGAAAAAAAAATTGAACAGCACCTTTTTTATTAATGAGAATCATCATTGAAATTAAGGAAATAGTACAAGTAAAATGTCCAGATGGGTTACGGTAATGAGAACTGGTGGGTAAAATGTAATAAGCGTTCTGAAAATATTGTCACAATGCAAATAAAGCGTATTTTTCTTTATGCAAAATATTATTTCATAATTGTGTGTGTGTGTGTGTGTGTGTGTGTGTGTGTGTGTGTCGGTGAGTTGATTTGGGGTTAAATATGACCAGGACATTTTGTTGACAGGTTTCGTGAACATACTGTAAATTCTGGTCCATATTCTTGCCAATATTCTTTCCAAGAGCCTTTATTAAGAAAGTGAACAGATTCAGAAAGAGGACTGAAACATATGAGTTTTATAAATAAGTCGCACTGCTCTGGTTCTGGTCTTATAAACTCTCATTTTATAAGTGAAACGCTTCGGTAGATATATAACAAGCTCTGCCGTCGGTCCATTTAATCTTTTCTGAGGGGAAATTGCATCAAGGTGTAAAAATCTAATTCAGAATCCAATACAACACATTTTTCACTGAATAGCAGTATAGCAGTATCTCTCAAAGCAGACAGCTGCTCTCTGATAACCTGTTTTCATCTCTCTGTATTTCCTGCATACTTATCCTGCTGTCAAACGTTAACACCACTGATTTAAAACCAGAAAGAGTCTCCATAGATTGTGGAAATATTTACGTCCTCATTGAAATGTTTTTTATTTGCACTCTGTTGACTCACAATGTTGTACAAAGTACCAGCAGACAGGTTTAAACTCTACTTATGGACATTTAATTGCTTATTGTTTTATATGTTATTCAGTTCTTTATTACTGTAATTAGTTTCATGTTCAAGAGATCAACACTAAGATTAGACAAAAAGCAAAAAAATTACATTATTTGTAAATGCATGTACAGTATATACATGTGATTCTCTTCCTAAGCATTTACATAAATATACATATATAGTGTTTTTATTTTCTCTGTGTGTCTGAAATCCAACTATTTTATTCTTTAAACTGTATTTAATGTTTCATTTTACCTTTTGTTTCTATTTTGAGAGTTGGTTTGATACTGTACATTCAACTAGTAAACCGTATATGATGTGATATTTTTTTTGGCCATGAAAACAGTATTTGATGTTTATATACTTCATGAATATATCTACACAAAATAATGAGTTTAAAAGAATTGGGTCCACATCACTCACATGTGTGAGGGATTGAAAATGTAAAACTGGATAATAAACCATAAATGTTTGAGACATTTTAAACACTTCAGAACTGTGCTGAAATGTATTTATTTATAATTTATACAAATGTCATGTTCCTTTTTTAATTAAAAATCATCATTTTCATTACAGTTACGCACATTTTGACACCTTATTCTTTTTGCCGCAATGTGTAAATTTTAACTTTCTTAAAATGTTTAAGTAGTCGTATATTTTAGTCGTACTCCCCTTTCATTTTTACAAAAAAAAATTTTTTTTAATTATTGTACAACAGCATCTTTTTATCTGTAAAACTGTTAAAATAACAGACAAACCAAAAAAAAAAGAAAGAAAAGAAAGTGACTGTTACAGTAATGAGAATAATCATTGAAATCAATGTCACGATGTCACAATGAAAAAAAGCTTAATATCCTAAGTGTTGACTAAATTTTCTTAAAGCAAAATGTAATTCATTACTTTTTGGAGGTAAATATGACACCTCTCACCTCTCTGTTTTTGCTTCCTTTTCTTTATCCCAGTAAATACAGCGAAAGAAAGTGTAGGAGAAAGAACTTCAGGACAGCATGGATCATCATGAGGACAGAAAAAAAAAAAACAGAAGAAAAGTTTTTATGTTGTGTGCGTGAAAATCTATGGTTGTAAAATGCAAATCGGAGTTCTTAGGGGTCGACTATTAAGGACTGTATGAAGAAAAACCAACAAAATACATTGGAAAACATTTTTTGCTCTATATGTTTGCAATTACGGATGGTGCAGAGTGGTTTGTGTATATGAAGTGATGCGAATAGACAGTAAACTATTGCTGATATGACCACATGCAGGGATCCATACTCTACATTATCCACCAATGAGAGACGGACATATGAAAGGGGAGGAGTCTAACAAACAAGCTGAAAGCTGCATGACAAATGTGTTTCCTGTGGGTGGAGTCTTTGTGCTCTCTTTGTGCATCACTTCCTGGAAAGGATGTCACTTATGCCACATCGGCGGCACTTCCTGTGTTTCAACTCATATCCACACTGGGTGTTCTTTGATCGCTGTCCTGTGGAGAGGCATCATCGGCCCGCTTCCAGCTTCTGATTCATCCCTGTCTGATGTGGGTGGAGCCACTTGTTAACTTCCAGTGGCTGATGTCATAACTCTCTGCGATTGGCCATGCTATTGACCAACTTCCTGTGGTGTTCCTGGTTAGAACTTTTCTATTATGAAACTAAAGATGTCAATTTCTGATCAGTGTTGTTCAGCGGTCAAGTGAGAGGTGAAGGTGGGCGTGTTTGTTTGGTGCTAAATGTCCAGTGAGGGCGGAGCAAAATCTCAAGATTTACGCAAGATTATTTACGGACGATTTACACCAAATTAGATTTTAATGTAAATATAATTTATAAAGATTTATGTATAAACCATTCGTACAACCATTCTTATGCAAATTGAATGAATTTCCATATAAATGTTCATTAAACCATTAAAATCAAATGAGTGTGTGTGAATTTTCGCAAAACCGTTCCTACATACGTTTAACGAATTTCTGTATAAACCATTCGTAAAACCAATCATATGTCAATTTAATAAATGTTTGTGTAAATTGCTCATTTAACCATGTAAATAGTTTGTAAAACCATTCTTTCGTAAACAATTGCACAATTTTTCCAAGTTGTTCATCGTTAATCCATTTTCACATAAATTGAACACATCATTATACTGTATATATCATTTGTTAAAGCATTCTTATGCAAATTGAATGAATTGCCGTATAAATCATTGGTTAAAGCATTCCTACATTGAACGTGTTTCTGTGTAAACCATTCTTACATCAATTGAATTACTTTCTATGTATATAGTTTGTAAGAAACATTCTTCAGAAAACAACCAATCAAGTTTCTGTGGAAGTCGTTCGTTAAACAATTCTTATGTAAAATCGAACGAGTTGTTTAAACTAATTAAACGGTAATTTTGTAAATTGAATTAGTCTCTCTGTAAATTGTTTGTTAAACCATTCTTACATAAAATTGGTTTCTGTGTAAAATATTTATAAAACTGTTTTTACATAAATGAAGCATATTTATGTATAAACCATTCGTAAAACCATTGTTGTGAAAATTGAATAAGTTTCTGCATAAATGTTCGTTAATCCATTCAAATCATGCAAAATGAATGAATTTCGATGTAAATTGCTCATTAAACCATTCTTAGGTGAGCTTCTTATGTAAATACTTTGTAAAACCATCCTTCCACAAACAATAGAGCTAGTTTCTGTATAAGTCCTTTATTAAACAATTTTTACATAATTTAAAAACACTATTCTGTATTAACAGTTTGTTAAACAACTCTTGCGCAATATCGAATGAGTTTGTGTCAATTGTTTATTATGTAAATTAAACACATTTCTGAGTAAATATTTTATGCAACCATTCTTCCGTAAACTATCAAAAATGTTATTAACATTTAAAATAATCTTACGTAAATTGAGTTTCTTAGTGAATTGTTAATTAAACTGTTTCTTTGTAAATTTCACACATTTCCGTATGCACCATTCGTCAAATCATTTGTAAGTATATTTCAGTGTTTACGAACGATTTATTGAAATTAATTCTGCTCGAGTTACATCACTGATTCCTATTAAATGAATTTCTATATAAACACAAACTCCGCCCAACGGAAGCTCCGCCCATTTCCACTTTGTTTGCCCAAACAAACATCCCCACCTGTTGAACATTGTGCTAAGAGGGACTCTGGTCAGTGATTTGCACTGGCGTGTCTCTCGATTCTAGTGTAAGACAACATGTTTACTCTAAAACCAGGTGACATACTTCCAGCCAAAATGAATCAAACGGATGCATCTAGTCTTTCACTTAGAAAAAAGAAAAGTATTGTTCATTGAATTATCATAGTGCTATAAGTTACTATATCCACAAGTTTGACTACGCATACATAAAATGCTTCCTTTAAATGACGTTTTACACAAAAAGTGACTGTTAACCTGTACTTTGGAAAATTTGTCAGCTGTATGAAGTATTCATGGGGTTTGATACAGTACATCTGAGGGGGGAGGGGGATGTCAAGAACAGAGAATTTAATTTGGGTAGTGGCTTGAATTTTTAAAAAGACATGTTTTCAAGAATGTATTCATATACTGTATGATCAGAGTGTAACAGTAGTTGTATTTGTACATACGTAACACAAATCTATTATTGGGGTCTTGGGCTGTGAGAGAAGGGGCTGTGTGTGTGTGTGTGTGTGTGTGTGTGTGTATACATGTGTTTTTAATCTATTTTACTCCACTCATAAGCAAATCATGCTTTATTATTTACCTTGTACTCTGGCACATTTATACACTTTTTCATTGACTTCAACTGTTTTCATATTAAGCTGGTGGAATTTTCTATCTCCAAACCGCAACTTGACCACGACACTTAACTCTTAAAAAAACTTTTACAATTTTACTGAAGACATTGTTTAGTTCATTATTAGGGTGTTTTTTCAGCTTCAACGGTGCCATGTTGCCAGGACACAGAGTAATGGTTGGGATTTATCGATAACCTGCACTCTTCCCTAAGCTAAATTATGATTGGGTTAAAATGGGGGCTTTAGGAAAGATAAAACTGATCAATTAAACATCTATATGTAATTCCAACAGATGTTGAAATCTTTGACAAGAAACAAACAGATTTGTGTCTTATGAAAGAAAGACTTATGACCCAGAAATTGTGATATCAATAATCAGGTTTACACTAGTGTAAATGACATAATTTCTCCCAGGAATACCCATTCTTGATATCAAAAATGAAATAAAACAAAACAATTAATAGACATTTTCACAAGTGAATGATATGTTAGTTGTCAAATGTCAGTTATTTACTTTTTATTAGTAAAATATATTAATTTTCTAAAATCAATAATTACAATGTTCCAAGTACACATATACATTCCTAATAACAATAATTGAATTAAAACTAGTAAAAAATATAATTTTTTATAAATTTTTTGATTTTCTATGGCATGTAATTACATATTTACTAGTAATATTTCAGTTAGAGAGCATTACAATAGACTTTTCTTCTAAGAATTCCAATTTCAGAGATCTGCAGTGGCAATTTTACTAGTAAAAATTCATTTAGAGAGATCTGCAATTGGAATTCTTGCTAGTAAAATTCAGTTATAGAGATCTGCAGTTGGAATTCTTGCTAGTAAAAATTCAGTTATAGAGAGATCTGCATTTGGAATTCTTGCTAGTAAAAATTCAGTTTGAGAGATCTGCAATTGGAATTCTTGCTAGTAAAAATTCATTTAGAGAGATCTGCAATTGGAATTCTTGCTGGTAAAAATTCATTTAGAGAGATCTGCAATTGGAATTCTTGATGACAAAAATTCATTTAGAGAGATCTGCAATTGGAATTCTTGCTAGTAAAATTCAGTTATAGAGATCTGCAGTTGGAATTCTTGCTAGTAAAAATTCAGTTATAGAGAGATCTGCATTTGGAATTCTTGCTAGTAAAAATTCAGTTTGAGAGATCTGCAATTGGAATTCTTGCTAGTAAAAATTCATTTAGAGAGATCTGCAATTGGAATTCTTGCTGGTAAAAATTCATTTAGAGAGATCTGCAATTGGAATTCTTGATGACAAAAATTCATTTAGAGAGATCTGCAATTGGAATTCTTGATGGTAAAAATTCATTTAGAGAGATCTGCAGTTGGAATTCTTGATGGTAAAAATTCATTTAGAGAGATCTGCAGTTGGAATTCTTGCTGGTAAAAATTCATTTAGAGAGATCTGCAGTTGGAATTCTTGCTAGTAAAAATTCAGTTAGAGAGATCTGCAGTTGGAATTCTTGCTATTAAAAATTCATTTAGAGAGATCTGCAATTGGAATTCTTGCTGGTAAAAATTCATTTTGAGAGATCTGCAATTGGAATTCTTGCTAGTAAAAATTCATTTAGAGAGATCTGCAATTGGAATTCTTGCTGGTAAAAGTTCATTTTGAGAGATCTGCAATTGGAATTCTTGCTAGTAAAAATTCAGTTAGAGAGATCTGCAATTGGAATTCTTGCTGGTAAAAATTAATTTAGAGAGGTCTGCAATTGGAATTCTTGCCGGTAAAAATTCATTTAGAGAGGTCTGCAATTGGAATTCTTGCTAGTAAAAATTCATTTAGAGAGATCTGCAGTTGGAATTCTTGCTGGTAAAAATTCATTTTGAGAGATCTGCAACTGGAATTCTTGCTGGTAAAAATTCATTTAGAGAGATCTGCAATTGGAATTCTTGCTGGTAAAAATTCATTTAGAGAGGTCTGCAATTGGAATTCTTGCCGGTAAAAATTCATTTAGAGAGGTCTGCAATTGGAATTCTTGCTAGTAAAAATTAATTTAGAGAGATCTGCAGTTGGAATTCTTGCTGGTAAAAATTCATTTAGAGAGATCTGCAATTGGAATTCTTGCTGGTAAAAATTCATTTAGAGAGGTCTGCAATTGGAATTCTTGCTGGTAAAAATTCATTTAGAGAGGTCTGCAATTGGAATTCTTGCTGGTAAAAATTCATTTAGAGAGATCTGCAATTGGAATTCTTGCTGGTAAAAATTCATTTAGAGAGGTCTGCAATTGGAATTCTTGCTAGTAAAAATTCATTTAGAGAGATCTGCAGTTGGAATTCTTGCTAGTAAAAATTCATTTAGAGAGATCTGCAATTGGAATTCTTGCTGGTAAAAGTTCATTTAGAGAGATCTGCAATTGGAATTCTTGCTGGTAAAAATGCAATTATCATGAGTAATGCTGGGAACATTAAAAAGTAATTTGGCCATCCATAGTTTTCACTAGTTTGAAATTAACATTTCAGATATCTTTAATATTAATGTAACTAGTAAGTAAACCTTCTAAGATATATTTAAAAGGTCTTCCAACTTCTTTTACGTGTCTTGGAAGAAATAAAGTCAGGTGAGTAAATAAAGACAGGTAAACTATTAGTAAAATAAGTAAAATTAAGTAAAATATTTTGATCACAATGTAGATTTCAGGTGATACAGATCTTGAGAGCTTCTTGGTGTTTTATTTATTTTATGTAAATCTTTAGTTTTTAGGACCTTTGTTGAATGTAAAACTTTATATCATGTCTTTTGTACAGACACAAACTTTCTTTATTTCAGTAGCTCAGACTGTAACATGTTTATCACGGCAGATGTTTGTAAATGGATTTGTTTAATAAGCGGTGTCAATTCAACAGCCTCTTCATAGTTAATATATCATTATTCTGAAACACCTACACAAATTTACATCACACATGCACTTCATACCTGTGCTATTCTTAAAAGATGTCATCGAAGGTGAAGAAAGTTATATGTGTGTGTTTGAGAAGTAAACTGGTTTTGTTGTGGTAAACAGTTGTTTTTCAATCTCGGCTGTCCTGTAAATATCAGCCCCCTCTCCTCTCTCCTCCACCCCACTAAAATCTTGTATTTTGTTCTAAAACAATAAGGTTCATTTCTAAGGATTTTTATCTATTTAAATCTTTCTCATTTTTGTAAGAATTCAAGTTATATTATATCTAAAAAAAAGTTATAAAAGTGGAAATATTGAGCGATATCTGAACCCCTCCCGTTCTGTAAGCGTATCAGTTTGTGTTTGCTCTTTTACTATCACTACAACCCTCATAATGTAAGAAAACTTCTGTTATTCTGACATTAAATTTATTACCATCATTATTATGAGTATTACAACATCATATTTATTACTACTCATTGATATGACCATCATTATTATTAGTAGGCCTACGATAAATAAACTTGTCTACTTCAGCGCAGTGTTGTTTTGTTTGAGTGTGTGGTGTTTGTATTATATCAGCATTCACAGGATGTTCAGCTACAGACCAAATATTGTGCAGTATGCAAGACTGGGATTTGTTTCTGAAATCATACTACTCATGGTTGAACATATATTGTACACTATCGTTCCCCTTTGGTACACTATTTACAGCTGGTTTTGATGTGTTCATCCATTGAGTTTGTGATGGGTCACTTTTATCTTTGTGAATCCAAAGCTGCCACAACATTATGAACATAAAAGTAATACATTTATGAGTAGTGATGAATAAAGAGGTACTGTATCAAGATGCAATATTATGGCATGTTAGGAATACTGGTGTACATTTTTATAGAGAGCTGTAGTATAGTATATGTGTGTATATTGTATATCAGTGGCATGTGGTGGACTCTTGAAATGAGGAGGCATAGTGTCATCTCAGCATTCGTTTATTCCTATTTCAGGTCCAGTTGACATTTAAATAGCTTTCAGATTAAACCAATACAAATATGAAATCTGATTTATCACGACATATGATATGAAAATGTAGGCATACAATATAAAAAGTCACATATTTTCCTTATAAATGCAACAACATAACAAAATACCAAAAAATGTCTGTTGTTCAATATGTAACATATATTTTCCTTAAATCAGAATATTATCATCAAATATGTGTACATACAGTATATGCAAAAACATCTTGGTTACGTATGTAACCTCCATTCCCTGATGGAGGGAACGAGATGTGTCAAAGAAGCGACACTATGGGTCTCTCTTGAGCGCTGAATAAGCCTCTGATCTATGAAATAAGGCCAATTAGAAGTTGACAGTCAGTATTTGCATACCCCACCCCCGGACATACGGGTATAAAAGTGGGGAAATACGTCGAGTTCATTCAGGATTTTTCTGAGGAGCCGGAAATGGTGCGGCCACAACAGTGGCTCAGCTCAGCGACGTGGCCGGGAGGACACAACGTCTCATTCCCTCCATCAGGGAATGGAGGTTACATACGTAACCTAGACATTCCCCGTCTGTCGCTCACTTTGAAGTTGTGTCTAAAAAGTGACACTAGGGGTCCAATTTAAATCACGCCATGCGCTGAGCCGTGTAAGTGTTCTGCTGACACATGAGCGAGCAGGTATTTTACGTGCAAAGGCGACCAGCTGTGTAAGACTGCACGTACCCTTCCCAAATGCCACATAAAAGTCGTCGGAATCCTTCTGGTTACCCTAAATAGGGGAACAAGGCGACGCTTGCCAACCCAGGAACGGGCCGAGCCTAGCTAGGCCTCTTTTCTCTCTATGTTTCTCCGCATAGAGTAAGAAACAGCTGGGGCCCTTACACGCATCGAGGGAAGGGGGTCTTACCCAGTTTCCTTTTCTATCAGGGGGAAAAGAGCCTGCGGAGGCCACACCTGCCTAAAAGGGGAAGGTAAGGGTGGCGAATACATCACATGGGTTTTTAGGCAACATGTGGAAAGTGGCGCGGTGGTAGATCCAGCCTCAATGAGGGGGAAGTTGCTACAACAAGGCGACCGGAGGGCAGCTGGAACTGCCTAAGGGAGATGCGGGTCCACTCGTAATGGGACCGTACCGCGGAAAATACATACAGGAGGAAGTCCACGCAGGAGTCCTGACCTGTGGAGCACCTATTCCAGTGCAGGGTAGATTTGAGTACCCGCAGTGGATTGGGTCGGCGAGTTCCTCCGCTGAACTGCGGACCCACAGGGCTAGGGATGAGTCATCCAGGGAGCCGAGTTAGTGGGATCTCCTGGGAGAAAAAGCACACGATTTTACCTCGGCCGAGGGAAAGGGCGCTAGACGCAAGCGGTCCACCAGGTCAATCCGTCATCGTGTTACCGAGTTCTACCGGCTCGGACCTGAGAATACACAAAACTGACTCTACCCTAGAGTCAGACTCTAACTGCTTCATTTGCAGGTTCACAATCTGGACCCTGAGGGGAGTCGTAGGAACCTTGGGCACGTAGCCCGGTCGTGGTCTTAGGATCACATGAGTGCCTGCCGGATGGAAATCTAGGCAGGTGTCGCTGACAGAGGATGCTTGCAGGTCCCCAACCCTCTTGATGGAGGTGAGCGCGATCAGGAGGGCCGTCTTCAGGGAGAGGGCTTTGTTTGACTGATTCTAGCGGCTCGAAGGTGGGTCTCTGAAGGCCCGAGAGGACCACTGAGAGACCCCAGGAGGGGAATAGGTTTTGCCGGGAAGGATTTAACCTCCGGGCGCCTCTTAGGAACCTGATGTTTAAGTCGTGCTTACCCAAAGACTTGCGTCGTGGTGGGCCATGATAGCAGCCACATACACCTTCAAGGTGGAAGGGGACAGCCTCCCCTACCACCTCTCCTGCAGAACTAAGAGCACTGACCTAACTGCACACCTATGTGGGTCTTTAGCCCGGAAAGAACACCAATCTGCGAAAAAGCGCCACTTCAGGGTGTAAAGATGCCTGGTAGAGGGGGCCCTGGCTTGGTTGATTGTGTCTACAATGGCAGGTGGTAGACCAGCTAGATCTTCCGCATCCCGTCCAGGGGCCAGTCTGGGTGTGGATGCCAGAGCATGCATCATCCCTGAGAAAGAAGGTCTTTCCTCAGGGGAATTCGCCAGGGAGGGGCTGTCGTGAGGAGTACGAGGTCTGAGAACCAGGCCCGGGTGGGCCAATAGGGAGCCACTAGGATGACTTGTTTCTCGTTCTCCCTGACCTTGCACAGCACCTGTGCAAGAAGGCTCACTGGGGGAAATACGTACTTGCACAGCCCTGCAGGCCAGCTGTGTGCCAGTGCGTCTGCCCTGAGAGGAGCCTCTGTTCGGGCATACCAGAGCAGGCAATGGGAGGACTCTCTGGTGGCAAACAGGTCTACCTGGGCCTTGCCGAACCGTTCCTAAATCAGCTCGATCGACTGGGGGTGAAGCCTCCTCTCCACTGGGTAAGCGTCGTGCCAGTTGCACAAGGCGCCCCAACCCAATCTGGAGGCGTTGTTCGTGACCAGGACACGTCGGAACACCTGCTGCAAGGGTACTCCTGCCTGCAGAAAGCAGAGGTCTGTCCAGGGTTTGAATGTATGGCGGCAGGCAGGGCTGGTCAACACACGGTGCATGCCGTGGCGCCATGCTTGTCTTGGGGCTCGAGTCTGAAGCCAGTGCTGTGGCAATGTCGTCATCCAATTCCGGGAGCTCAAGGGACCGGCCGACCGGCCGTGAAGAGAAAAGAAAAGAAAGCCGTGACCACAATGCTGCCATGGCTATGTTCTCGCACTGAGAACTTGAACCAATCATAAAACGCTGCCTACGTGTGATCGCAGCCCAGGCACGCGAGGCAGCTTTCATGGCCGTCAGAGGTGAGGAGAAATCAACCGCATCCAGAAACTATACAGAGGTGGAAAAGACGTCTTTAAAAAGACGCGTCCTGAAAAGGACGTTCAACGCCAGTTGTGTATTTGCTCTTTTAGAGAAACTAACTTTTTTAGAGAAAACAACTCTTTTAACTGCGCTGCCGTTTAGAGAAGGAGAAAGCCACGGAAGTGTATATCCAACAGCAGAATCAGCTCAGAGGTAAGAGGAACAGGTGCGTGACTCACAGATCACTGCATACACGACCATCGGCTCCGAAGAAAATTTCTGAATGAACTCAACGTATTTCCCTGCTTTTATACCCGTATGTCCAGGGCTGGGGTATGCAAATACTGTCTGCCAACTTCTGATTGGCCTTTTTTCATAGATCAGAGGCATATTCGGTGCTCAAGAGAGACCCCTAGTGTCGCTTCTTTGACACAACGTCGACAGACGGGGAACAGTATGTTAATTGTCATATATCAGATTTATCTACGAGATGGCATATGAAATACATTTTAACTTACACTGTAAATAAGCATGAAATACTTATTTTTGTTAGATGATATTAACATAATTTATGGTCACACTTTATATTAGGTGGCCGTAACTACTATGTACAAACATTAAAGACTGTGTATTTACTTTGTCACTACATGGTGTTCTGTATAATTCCCACATTTATTGCTACTGAGGTTGAGGTACGGGTAGGTTAAGGATTAAGGGTAGGGTTAGGGTTAGGCTTTGGGGTAAGGGTTGAGTTTGGGGAAATGTTAACAGTGTAACTACAAATATAATTAAATGCAAGTACTTTAAATGTAATTGCAATGCAACAACATGTACATAAGTACACTGTATGAAATGGTTAAGTACATAGTAGTTAAAGACAGTATATATATATATATATATATATATATATATATATACACACACACACACACACACACACACACACAAACAAACACAACCCGAAACTCTCACACCATCTGGCCATCCTGTTGAGACCTGGTAGTTTCTTACTTCACATTCAAAAGTATGTAGGCTACTTTTAATGTACAAAAGAAGTACGTGAACTGGGACACAGCCTTTCTCTGAGTCGGATGTCAAGCGGGACGTCCTATAGGATAAGTTTGGGGTTGTAACGTTGCCAGGGCGACAGGACAGCGGAGGAGAACATTTATCTTCCTGCGTCCCCTCAGGATTACAAGATGGAAAGCGCCTGTCTGTCTCCTAGGTAACCATTTACCTTAGAGGGGAGGAAGCGGCATCGATCTCGATGAATCAGGCCCTCCGGATCCTCACATGCCATTACACACACCCTTGCACAACAGGACATTTTAGACCATCATGTACAACAACCAACAGCATGCAATGACTGAAAACATCTAACACACACACACACACACACAGTGTGTGTGAACAAATGTGAACAAATGACCACGCCGGTAACAATCACATAAACACACTTTCCTGATGACCATGTGATGCATTTATTCATTTAGTATCACTTATATAAAAAAATACAAGTTATGGGTCAAGGGTGAACTAGTATTACACTTAAATAATAATCATCATCATCATCATCATCATAAAATTAATTTTAAGATATATGCATTGCAATTTCATAACAAAATTCAATCCAAAATTGAACAAAGTAATCTGTAACAAAATTACATTGTTTATTATTATTATTATTATTATTGAATTACACAGTTCAATTCGGTGGAATTTTATTATAAAATTGAAATGCATAAAACTTAAAAATAGGCTTTCTGAGAGTATTAAATGAAAACTTAATCTGAATAAAAATATTTTCATTAAATAATAGCAATTGAATTAAGCTCAAATTGAGTCGGATATTAACTGATTAGTCTTTATCATACAGAACAGAGGGAAAAGGATTGAAATGCAAATTAGCAAAATATCTTAATTAAATTAAATACATTTAACGGCATTAAAAATCTCAATTATAACGTTACCTTAGCAACCCTTCATCTTATTAAAACGAAATAACCCTATACTGCACACTAAACTGAAACTAACACATCTAGAGAGATTTAGTCAAATGGAGCTACATTTAAATCGACAAACTGAAGATAAAATAGAAATTAAAGAAATATTAAAGATAGGAATATCTTTATTAAAGTAATAAAAGCACAGCACATTTATATATTTTATATACAAACCATTCAAAACATATAAATGATATACAGTACAATAAAATCCTGCTGTGATCACTGAAAAACTGGAGATTGGATTACTTTAAAAATACCTAGGAAACAATTTCCACCGAAATTGCTTGTGAATTTGACAGACCGTTCGTTCAAGTAAATTAATATTTTTCAATATGTTCATGTTGGCTTTCATTTGAGTACCAAAAGTACAGTTTACAGTGTTCTGCTTGAGTAAAATGTACAAACAAAGAGTGAGTAAAATTAACTTATTAAAGTATGTACTTTACTTAAAGTATTGCGATTTAACACTGAATTTGCTTTCAAAAATGCACTAGCTTTTAATATTGTCTTAATGTTCTTAGTCACGTACCACAAGACACACGGAA
Organism: Moxostoma hubbsi; assembly: GCA_032164185.1. Classification (NCBI taxonomy): domain Eukaryota; kingdom Metazoa; phylum Chordata; class Actinopteri; order Cypriniformes; family Catostomidae; genus Moxostoma; species Moxostoma hubbsi. The sequence goes on along the minus strand of JAVLUX010000024.1, from coordinate 38,501,000 downwards.
GACTTCCACAGAGAAGCTTAAGCCTCTATATGGTATTCGGACAATATTTATCCTCAATTAATAAGAATGGTTTCCTTTATCTGAGAAATACAGGACTTGGTGACATTTTGTCTCCATCTGCCATCTGAACATCTAAAAAAAAATGAAGTGACACCTTTGGTATTCACGGTCAAAATTGACCGACTATTAAAAATGAATGGGAAAGATAATTTTTTTATCTGTTAAATACAATCAATAAATCAGCCACAATGCAGAACATGACAGAAAGAAATTACAGGGTGAGACGCCAAAACATCCTCAGTGCAAAACATGCACACCCACACAAACATGTTCTAGTTGTACTAGTCTCACCAGTGTATTTTTGTGTTAGTTTGTCAATATTTTTTCACATTTGTCAAAAAAACAAACAGTAAATCTGTCACAAAGCTAAACACACACTCAGAAATGAAGGGGTGAGACGTGAACACACAATTCAGAACACACACACAGAATCAGAGCATCAATAATGGAGATCTACAGCCATCTTTTGGTCATTATTGGCATTACAAGTCATCTGTTGTTTTCCAGCTGATGACAGCAATCTCTCACACACACACACACACACACACACACACACACACACACACACACACACACACACACACACAGACTCTCTCTCTCTCTCTCTCTCTCACACACACACAAACACACACTCACTCTCTCTCTTCACACACACACACACACACACAATCTCTCTATCTCTCTCTCTCTCTCTCACACACACACAAACACACACTCACACTCTCTCTGTCTCTCTCTCTCTCTCTCTCACACACACACACAGTTTACCAAATGTATTGACACAATTAACAATAAAAACTATGTAAATAAACTTGCAAACAGTGAATCCTAGCAAGCTCATTAACTATTCAAGCCATGTGCATGCTTAATAAATATGAATAAATTGAATAAATATGAGAAGGTTTTCTAGTTTGGATTGATACATGACGACGCACTGTAAAGACAACAAGCAATCATATTTACTTTTACACTAGAGAAATATATTTGACATGTTTGAATGGAGCACAAATGTAAAATTGACTTCATATTTGCAAGTTGATGCTTAAACTAACTTTTACAATTTAGAGAGCACAAAACCTTCTCTGCTATATTTAGTTCACCATTTATATATTTTTTCTTCAGTGTTCCTCTATCAGGGTCCCAGTGACACGAACATGTTAAAACAAGGTTTGATCCCCACAGCCTCCACCATTGTGTCCTTGAGTAAGGCACTTAACTCCAGGTTGCTCCGGGGGGATTGTCCCTGTAATAAGTGCACTGTAAGTCACTTTGGATAAAAGCGTCCGCCAAATGCATAAATGTAAATGTATATATAAAATGATTTTAAAAATCACGGCAAACCAGGATATATCTCAGGGTAATCTTTGATTCCCCATTGGTAGGGTATTATGGACAAAACGTGCAGTCACTGAAGGCTGTGCCTATTCATCAACCAAGAACATAAATGTATATAAACATAATACTTAATATAATACTTCAACTAGCTATCATAAATGTACATATTGTTTATGTAATTAAAAAAATCTCAGCTACTCACCTTCAAGCTAAAAACAACGAGCCAGCAGTACATTTTATTTAGCATACCTGTGACCTTAGTGTAGAACTTTACTGATATCTAGTGGTGAAAAAGTGCCAATGACAGCAAATACAAGTAGATACAGCAGCAGGCCGGAGACCTCCAAACTGTGCCAGGGTCTCCAAAAGAGGGTGGGTTTACTCTAAAAGGGGGTGTGGTTTTCCCAAAATGGAGGGAAGGTGTCAAGGGGCTCCCTATAACTTCAATGGTGGTTTGGAGCGAACACCCCTTTAATGCCTGCAGCATTACCCATCTCAACATATATGGTTGTTGGACAAGAGAGCTATTGGTCCCACTGCTCCAATAAATGCCTACAGTGGTGCTTCTCAACATATTAATCTAACAGACAACTTCTGAATGTTGGAGTTTGTTGGTGTTTTGGGGGGAGTGCAAATTAGGCTTTAACAGTCTGACAGAAGAATTAAACTATTTGCTCACCTTCCTTCTGTTTCTCAGGTGCAGGATGTTGCCTCTTGAAGTTTTGCAGTCATGAATGCATGATTTGTCATGCATTCATGACAAATCATGAGGGCAGTGTTTAAACAACATTCATCCATTTGATCTGACTAGCTCGTTGACAGAGCAGCCTGCTCTCGCAGTGAAATCGGAATGAGTAGACCGACTTTAGTCAAATTGAAGTTCCTAAATGTCATTTCAGGAGGAGCGAGTCCATCTAATCATTCAGTTAACAGACAGAGTATATAAGCAGCCGTATTCCTTTCTTCTGTCTCAGCTGTTTCCAGCAACCCTCCACCTCCCCAACTCCACCTTTAACCTAGGCATCCTGCCCCGCTTAATCATCCTAGGGTACCGAAACTATCGGAAACATCATGCCGACATCACGTGTGATCATGTTGCAGCGAGATTAGCTACAGCGATCTGTCATAGCAAAACAAGTATCAGAACAACATTTACTGTTTGATTTCATCTTTTCGTCTTAACATTGACAGTTTCAAAACTGAGACATTAAATTAAATATTGCCTTTATTACAGGGGAGGATCTAGAAATGTTGTTATGGGGTGGCAAGGGGGTGGCATGCGGACTATGAGGGGTGCCTATGGATGAAGGTACCGAGCTTCATTGCAACATGTACTAGTTCATTAACTGGAGTCACATCCCAGATGTGTGACTTACTTTCTTCTGCTCAACACAAAGAAAGATTTTTAGAAGAATATTTCATCTCTGTAGGTCTGTACAATGCAAGGGAATGGTGTCCAGAACTTGAAATATTTGGTTAATTAAATGAAGATTAACGTTGTCTTTGTGTTTGTTTTTGAGTTATGCAATAGACTGGGATGTCTTATGGTCAATATTAGGTAATAAATGGCAAAAAAGAAACTCGATTTCTCTAGAAACTCGTCAGTTAATCATTGTTTTGGGGAATAAAGGCGATACAATGCTTGATAAAGGTGTAACTGCAGTCTTCAAAGACAAGCACAACTGACTCTAACAAGGACAGAAAGAGATGTGGAAGACCAGATGTGCAACTAAACAAGAGGATAAGTACATCACAGTCTCTAGTTTGAGAAATAGACGCCTCACATGTCCTCCGCTGACAGCTTCATTGAATTCTACCCGCTCAACACCAGTTTCATGTACAACAGTAAAGAGAAGACTCAGGGGGACTTATGGGAAGAACTGCAAAGAAAAAGACACTTTTGAAACAGAAAAACAAAAAGAAAAGGTTCGAGTGGGCAAAGAAACAGACATTGGACAACAGATAATTGGAAAAGAGTGTTACGGATCGTAACCACATTGAGCTTTTGTGGGATCAGCTGGACTGTAAGATGTGTGAGAAGTGCCCGACAAGACAGTCACATCTACATTTATGCATTTGGCATAGTTTACCAGTTATATGCTTTAGACCACTACACCACCACTCACATCTATGGCAAGTGCTACAGGAAGTGTGGGGTGAAAGGTCAAGTGCTACAGGGTGTGTGGGGTGAAAGGTCACCTGAGTATCTGGACAAACTGACCGCTAGAATAACAAGATCTGCAGAGCTGTCATTGCTGCACGTGGAGGATTTTTTGATGAACTAGTTGAAGTAGTTTAAGAAGCTCTGAATTTTTTTTTTATTATTATTGTAATAGTAATTTTTCACATTATTCATCTCCTTTCTATACATTGTGATCAGCCACTTTGATTAATAAAAGTACCAATTTATTTCCATAAGAGCAAAATCTGTACATTATTACAAACATTTGGTGGGCAATATATATATATATATACACACATAAAAATATAGATATTCACGTAATTTTACTCATATACTCTTATATATAATAATGTATTATTTCTCTTTCGTTCTTAAATATGTGTGACGTCACTGGTACGGTGTCCGTCGAGAGTCATCCTGGGGTTCTGCGGGTTTGACTGTCCGCTCCTTCTGTTCTCTCTCTCTCTCTCTCACACACACACACACACACACAAACACAAACACACACTCACTCCTACAGATCGGGTTTAGTCATGGAGGAGTTGAGCGCAGTTGGTGAACAGGTCTTTGATGCCGAGTGTATTCTCAACAAACGCCAGAAGAAGGTAACACACACACACACACACACACACACACACACACACACACAGCGTGCGTGAAATCTCTCCGTGCGTGTTTGTAAACGCGTGTTTTATTTGCACAGGGTAAACTGGAGTATCTGGTGAAGTGGAGAGGATGGTCGTCCAAGTAAGTGGGAACTGATATGCACACTGTCTTCATTGTGTACATTTCTCTGTAAATGCAGAATATATACAGGCTAAATACAGATTGTTTACTTCATTATGCCAGTACATTTTCTTGAACGCGATTGTTGAGAAAGGATCCGAGAGCCACAACGAAAACAACAGCAGCAGCAGCAGCAGCGTGTTTCCACGTCCACGCGTGTATTAATGCATGCACTGCTTTCTATGTGATCGCATTGAATCAGATGCGTTTGTGTTGTTCAAAGGCAGCTTTGAAGCATTATACTCTCTGTTGCATCTGAAGTCGAAACTGCTGTTTGTTATGCGTATTTTTCTTCGCGGTGTATCAAAGAAAAAAGGTACAAAGGACCGAAAAGAAAACAAAAAATCGCATTGTTTTGAATACAACTTTACTGTGATCTACATCGTTACAGCTGCTCCAGTGTCCCGGGAGAAACATTGTAGCACTTTCTGCACTGTTCTGCTACTTCGTAACACTTTGTTCTTTTTGTAACATTTTTGCTTGTTTGAGTTTTGTTGTTTTCATTAAAAAAGCTCCAGCTGCCCCCCAATGCCCCCACTCACACAACGTTACATTGTCGCCTCGCGCGCCACACCCCCCCCCCCCCCCCCCGCGCGAGCTTCCATCTTCTTCAGCGCGCGCCATTCATTATTTACATTTCCACATGTGTTTTGACTCTTTATTATTACTTATTACAAGGCTCGCACGGATTTCCCAGTTGTTACTGATATATTATACGATATTATGCAATAATACAGATTTCTAAACATTTGTAGCCTGTTATTATAAAAGTAAATGCCCAAAGATACATTACAGTTAATTTACTTTTTAATAGGTTACGAGACTTTCAACCTCCAAAAATTGGGCATTACATTATTTTATCTGTTAACGAACAATAAATAAATGGTTTTTATATCACATTGTTCTGTTTGGCATTTCTACATGTTCATTCATGTTTACAGCAACAGTAATGATGAGCGGTTCAATAAACTGATTCAGTTGAAATATTTGTCATAATTGGATAACATGCTGATTGCTTGACTATGTTATACAAATATGTCTTTATAAAGGAAAAAGTGTTGATAAAAAAAAAGATCAACTTCATAGGGCAAATAATGCCGTAAAAAATAAGTTCATTTCCAGCATTGTGTGTAATGCATTACTAAGTAATTAATTACTGTCATTAATTTACACTTTCAATGAAGGGATTACTCTTAATTATTCAGTAATTTATATTTGAACAACTATAGAACAATTCTATAAAAAACAAAAGTGAATTTTAAATAGACATTTAATGTCTAATGTTAAAATGTTTCTTTTCTAATCTAACGCTGGCCCTTTAAATTCTTTTTCATGAATAATTAATTTTATTTTATATGATTCATTTGAAAGAATTAAAAGAACAGATTAATCTCTATCCATGTATTTTTCATCTGGTCGAGGTAGATCAGGGATTTGGTAAGTAATTTGTAATAAGTAATGGGATTACTTTTCAGACAGAGTAATTAGTACTGTAATCAACTGTACTGTAAACCTGGAAATATCAGGGTTTTTCAATTGTTTCAATGCCTGGAAAAGTCATGGAATACCTGAAAATATCAGGTAGTTTTTTTTTCAATTGTTTCAAGGCCTGGAAACGTCATGGAAAATCCGGAAATATCAGGTAGTTTATTCAATTGTTTCAAGGCCTGGAAAAGTCATGGAAAACTTGGAGATATAAGGTAGGTTTTTTTTTTCAATTGTTTCAAGACCTGGAAAAGTCATGGAAAACTTGGAAATATAAGGTAGTTTTCTTCAATTGTTTCAAAGCCTGGAAAAGTCATGGAAAACCTGGAAATATAAGGTAGTTTTCTTCAATTGTTTCAAGGCCTGGAAAAGTCATGGAATACCTGAAAATATCAGGTAGTTTTTTTTTTCAATTGTTTCAAGGCCTGGAAAAGTCATGGAAAATCCGGAAATATCAGGTAGTTTTTTTCAATTGTTTCAAGGCCTGGAAAACTTGGAAATATAAGGTAGTTTTTTTCAATTGTTTCAAGGCCTGGAAAAGTCATGGAAAACTTGGAAATATAAGGTAGTTTTTTTTTCAATTGTTTCAAAGTCATGGAAAACCTGGAAATATTGGGTAGTTTTTTTTTTTCCAATTGTTTCAAGACCTGGAAAAGTCATGGAAAACCTGGAAATATCGGGTAGTTTTTTTTTTTTCAATTGTTTCAAGGCCTGGAAAATTCATGGAAAACTTGGAAATATAAGGTAGTTTTTTTCAATTGTTTCAAGGCCTGGAAAACTTGGAAATATAAGGTAGTTTTTTTCAATTGTTTCAAGGCCTGGAAAAGTCATGGAAACAAAACTAGTTTAACTCTACAGATCTTCGGTTTACATTTAGAGTAGTTGAAGCAAATTGGTATCCAAATGATATTCAAAGGGTGGCACACAAATGGGCCTCACTGTTTTGCATGCTTGATTGTGATGTTGTACAAGGCTGCTCGACATTACATTTCAAACCGTTTCAGCTGTGTCCTGCAGACATGCTGTAATCTTTTAAAATGTTTTTAAACAATTTTTTTTAGTTCTTTTTAATATTAGTTCTATCAGGAAGACTCGCAGACTTGAGTGAAACTTAAGATGACATTTATTTGATGACATCTCTTTGGCGTAAACCACGTCTGGCTCGGAACATCATATCCTGCTGGAGATAGGAGGCAGGGGCGAGGATTACCCCTGTGCAGGATGGGACTCAACAGGTGGTGCTGGGGTGGTGGAGGGTGCTGTGTTAGCACACTGAAACAGAATGTGATCGATTGTGAGCAAACTTATAAAGCAACGGCTTACATGTGATTGGCTGGGAATAACCCCGCTAATGGTGTGATGAAGTACAGCTGCTAGTCGTCCCGCTAGAACTACGCTGCGCTAACATTTATGCGTCTACAATTATTGTTATGCATTCAGTTGTTATGGCCTCATGATAATTAAGAGACTAAATGAAATAGCATATGTTTTACCACAGGACAAAAAAGTGAAAAGCGAAATTGCAGCTTACCTCAGAATGAACGTTAAATTTCATGAGATCAGGCTGCAAAATATTGACCAGTTACAGGACCTTAGATGTTCCCGTATTCAGGCTGTATATACTATCAGTGCTACGTTTGGACACACCTACTCGTTCATTTCAAATGATTTTTAATGCAAATTGTAGCTTTTCGTATGTAGGCAGAATTTAGGTTTGTCAAGGACTTGCGCAAAAGCCTTCAGATCAAAAATCATAAATTCAGTCAAGTGTAACCAACATTTTACTTGTAGCGTATGTAATGTTTATGTCTTGATGTTGAAAAGTTTGTGAACATGTGACATGTAAACTACCCTAATGTTAAATAAGCCCCGGTCTGTTTTTGTCAGGCACAACAGCTGGGAACCTCAAGAAAACCTTCTTGACCCGAGACTATTGGCTGCGTTTAACAAGAGGTAAGGCTTTTCCTCCCATTGGACGAGCAGGCCTTTCTGTGTGAGACACACCCCCTTCCCATCCCCATGTGCAAACAATATGGGCTGAAACGCTTGGGAGGGCATAAATGGGGCTCCATTTACGGGGCCATTCAGAGGCTGCAGACATGTCCAGGCTCACGAGTCTCCCTGTAGTCTGAAAATCAAACATCGTTAAGCTCTTCAGCACAGACTGCTTTTCTTTTTTCTCAACATTTGCATGTCAGCTGTGCATTTTTGGTTTCACAGTTTATGAAGGATCCATGTGAAACTGACGCTCGGATTACTTAAGTAACAGAAACCACATGTTGACAAACTTAAATGCTACTGTTAAGTTACAACTAGATTTTTCCTCCAGAACACTGGCAATGTAAAACTGAAAGCTACAATCTTAGGGTGTTCTGGATGGTTGCCAGGGCATTGTTATGTGGTTGCTAAGGTGTTCTGAGTGGTTGCTAGCGAGTGTTTAGGGTGGCTGTTTACTTGCTAAATCCAACCTTAAAGGGATAGTTCACACAAAAATTAAAAATATTTAATCTTTGATCATTTACAGAACACAAATGAAGATTTTTAGAAGAATATCTCAGCTCTGTAGGGCCATACTATGTAAGTGAATGGTGACCAGAACTTTGAAATCCAAAAAAAAGCACATAAAGCCAGCATAAAAGTAAACTATATGACTCCAGTGGTTAAATCCATGTCTTCAGAAGTGATATGAAAGGTGTGGGTGAGAAAACTCCTTTTAAAAGTCCTTTTAACTGTAAAGTCTCACTTTCCAGTAGGTGGCATTATGCTTGGAGAATGTGAATCGCCAAAAACAAAAGAAAAAGAATGTGGACGTGAAAGTGATAGAGGATATTTATAGTAAAAAAAAAATACTTAAATATTGATCTGTTTCTCAACCACACCTATCATATCACTGCTGAAGACATGGATTAAACCATTGGAGTATTATGGATTATTTTGTGCCGCCTTTATGTTCTTTTTAGGACCGTCTGAGTTCTGGTCACCATTCACTTGCATTGTGAGGACCAACAGAGCTGAGATATTCTTCTAAAAAAATCTTCATTTGTGTTCAGCAGAAGAAAGAAAGTCATACACATCTGGGATGGTATGAGGGTGAGTAAAGGATTCGAAAATCAGTGAGTATTGATGCTGACTATCACCCCTCGAGTCGCGAATACAGGGTGTGCTGAGTGACTCCAGCCAGGTCTCCTAAGCAACCAAATTGGCCCGGTTGCTTGGGAGGGTAGAGTCACATGGGGTAACCTCCTCGTGGTCACGATTAGTGGTTCTCACTCTCAATGGGTCAAGTGGAAAGTTGTGTGTGGATGCCGTGGAGAATAGTGTGAAGCCTCCACATGCGCTAGGTCACGCACTCGACAAGCCACGTGATAAGATGCGCGAATTGACGGTCTCAGACGCGGAGGCGACTGAGATTCGTCCTCCGCCACCCGGATTGCTTGGAATTAATTGGAAATTGGGCATGCCAAATTGGGGAGAAATTCCACCAATTTTTTTTTTTATTAATTTGCATTGAAATTCTGTAATTATGTGAGATGAAAGAATGCTGAAATCAACCTCTGGTTTGAGTTCTGTTGGTGTTTAGTTTGAGAAAATGACCGTCTGACACATCATTATCCAGTGTATTACAAGACTACTTGCCAAATAGTAGTTTATCCGAGGTAGGAAAAATGTCTCGCAATACCCGGATGACCGGTCTGATATGTCTTAATCCCCAGATGTGCAGTTGTTATACATAAATGTCACACCACTAGATGGCGCCATTGATCAATCAGAATAGAGTATTCCACAGACCCGTGTGATAAGTCATAATTAAGAATGTCCGACTTGGATGTAGGAGCTTCCCAGATGCATTTGAAGGCTGATTTCCCCAAAATCAAAATATACATAAAATTCAATAAAAACTGTTTAGCTGATTTATCCCCTGGCTGACATGTATGTCGATGACTATATATTTGTGACTTCTTTTGTTTATGTTATAATTATGTTTAGGGAGCAAGAGAAAGAACTCTTGATCCATAAGAAGGGGAAGAGGCCTCGTGGGCGACCTAGAAAAAGTTTGGTGAGTATACCTCAAAAATGTACTGTATTTTCTGGAATATAAATTGCGTTTTTTTTCATTATCTGAAAGGTCCTGTGACTCAGTCCGAAGCTATTTCTATTCTTAATTTATACGTAACTGATGTCGGCTAGTCAAACATACGTGCACCAAACAGATGAATACATCAGTCATAAGCATTTTAAATTTGCAAATTCAGAATATTTTGCCTTTAAAAAAGATCTTTATGTAACCAGTTTAAATATTTTGTCCATCGTAAGATTATTGTTCTAACTAACTCTAAACCACTGTCAAACACAATGCCACACATGCCCATAAAATGACGTTTCATCACACACGGAGTAAAACCATTCAGGCTATGAACCGGATAATTAATACATTGCAAAAGGGTTCCAAATATCAGAAATATCCACAGATAGACAGTCGCTGACGTTAATGAATTAATAGAATACAACCTGTATATTGTTTATCTCACAGACTAAACACTTTAACTTTTTATAACAAGCCCAAAAACACAGTGATATGGATGAGTAGATTCTGAGGTACTCTAATCTTTACAGAGCGTGTTGACATCTAAACCATGAAGGGAGGTCAGGTGGCTGCTCCTGGGTCCCATGCAACCTCCGTCAGTGCGACTTATCTGTGTTTTCTTTCTCTCTCAACAATGTAATTATACCCGGTACGACTTGTAGTCAGGTGCAACTTTATTTCCGGAAAAACCTCTTCAAAATCTCAAGTGTAACTCAAGTTCCTCAAATTTTTGCACATATTTCATTCACAGGAAAGCATTCCAACCATGTCAACATTGTCAAAATCCAGCAGCTCGTCGTCTTCATCCTCTGGTTCATCCTCCTCTTCATCTTCTTCAGACGATGATGAAGACATCAACGACAGGAATCCAAATCCCAGTCCTCGTCTGCGAGAGCTTCTCCCAGTCCCTCAAAAGAAAGCGCAAATCGTGGTTGCCAAACCGGAACCTCCAAAGAAACGAGGGAGGAAAGCTCGTCCTCCAGAACTCAAGGCGCTGCATCAAGCCAAAGGTCCAAAAGACTCTGAGCTACGAGGTAGCATAAAGAAACCGCTAATGCCTGCTAGCTTCATGTATACCGGGTTAAACAGAACCTCTGGACGAGACCAAGTCGCACCACACAGCAGAGGAACTTTTACCCAGAACGCCCCGGTGAAGAGTTCGCTAAGTTCCGCTGGTCGATCTGTCGGCTCCACCTCGCCTTCACTACTAAGTCGCCTATCGCAATCCAAAACGGCTTCCGATTTGAAGCTCTCTGTTTTGGACATGTCCAGCGGAGGAGCTGAACCCAAAACAATGACAAGCAAATCTCCAGGAGTAGCTGCGTTGAATTTACTCAACTCAAAAAGTAATGGCAACAGACAGGTGTGTTCGCCAGCTGCATCTCCTAACGTACAGAGGAAACAGGAGGCTCCGGATCAGAGTCCACCTCTGAGAGCAGTTATTCCGAAATCCTCGTCAAGCTCCTTTTCATCTCAGAAAACTCCCTCCAGCCTCCAAGCTCTCAACCTGCAAAGCGCCAACAAAAACGCACAGGGTAACGGTACATCTCCCACCAACAACAGTATTAACTTGAAGGGTTCCACCAACCCTGGCAGGAAAAGCTCTGGATTTAACACAAGACACAACCACAGCTCAGCACCAAACACTCCTAGTGAGTACACAAGCACCCAGCAAGTCCTCAAGAGTCCACAACGAGACAAGTCCAAAGCAGACGAAGCCAGGGATTTGTCAGAGAGACTTGGAAAGAACAATCAAGGTCAAACGGAGAAGATCCCACCCCAGACTCCAACAAAAGAGAGCCAAGATTCCCAACTGGTGCAAGACAGAGCATCGTCTAAGGATGCTTTGAAACAAGGAAAGACCATGAGCGAGCTGAGCACTGGAGAAGAAGGAAGCAGCTCGGATTCCGACCATGATTCCTCATTCCGGATCAACAACCAGGATCTGTCCATCTCTGTGCATGCAGGTCAGGACTGGAGGCCAACACAGAGCTTGATCGAACACGTGTTTGTCACTGATGTCACCGCAAATCTCGTCACGGTCACAGTGAAGGAGTCACCCACCAGCATAGGGTTCTTTAGCATCCGCAATTATTGAATGTCGTCAACTGGACATGTAGCTACTCTGGGAAAGTGAACGGCTAGGAGGAAATGATGGAAGTTCAGAGGATTTAAAGAAGTCAAAGGAGCATTTTGGTTTCGAGAGCTTATTAGATTGTACTCTCACTTGTTGTTTTTAACTCACGCTGAAGTTTGGAAAGAAGACCAATGCTACAGACTTGTATAATCTTACCTGATGTTTAGTAAAAGAAGAACTGTTTGTCTGTTACAGTTGCTGTACTATATCTTAAGTCTTGAGGTATACTTGGTTTTCCACATGCCATTCCATCTCGTGCACTATCGAGTGCTCAGCCTTTCAAAGTATACTCTTTTGAACACGAGCCCAGTCGGACACGTTCGTACAATGTGCAAAGATGTGCATTGTACGCCTGTCTAGATAAACTAGGCTGCACGCGGACAGTCCGTGCATACTGTGCTGATGACAATTTTCGAGGGAATTTTCATCATGCACACTGTGTGTGAGACGGTCCATCACTTGGAAAACCAAAGTAAACTTAAGCCTTTAGGATCTTAAAACGAGGGGTTTGCTATTCTTCTTGGTTTTCTCTCTCAAAGTCTATTCTGAATACAGTATTTGTAAAAAAAGAAAGATCAGGAATGTATCCAAAGTGGTTTTAAGGGATACTTCATCCAAGAATGTGAACTGTCCATTTAATGCTGAATCTCAACTCACATTTTTAAAGATTTTTTGCCTGACTAAAACTGAGGATTTTATTTTTTTTCCCTTCTGTAATGAATGTGGGCATCCTTTTGATACTACAAAACAAATTTCTGTTTATTTATTATGTCTTACTGATTTTGTTCTTTGGTGATATGCTCAAACTCACAGTAAAGGTTTGTTTTGTACTAAATTCATCGTCGTCCTTATCCTTCAGAAGTTATCCTTCAGAACGATTCAGGTCATGTTTTAGTCTCTAACATCAAGTGCATTGACAATGAAGCGTGAGTCCATCTCAAACACAACTCTTCATTTTAAAGAGTCACTTACCCAAAAATGAAAATTCAATTCCAATCATTTACTTAGCTGTATGTTGCTCAAGAGATTGCTCTTTCAAAGCTCAGGTGACTTTCTCAGATGTTTCTTCTTAAATCCCTGAAGAGAAATAAGAAACACAAATATGTGAATTGTTGACCTAGAGTAAGATTGTGGAGCTCTCTAGTTCAGATCATTTGGTCTTGGTAAATCTGAACTCAGTGTGAGACATTGTTTAGATGTCTGCTGAAAGTCTTGATGAGACACATATGAGATATCTGGAGTTTTCGGCAAGTGAAAAATCGGAGAAGCAGATGACGTTGCTGGAGAGCAAATGTCTCTGCATGTTATTGCTACCTAGGGGAAACAATTGAGATATAAAAGCGATTTCAGAGCAAAGGTCTTTATTTTGCACTCTGTTTAATCTCATGCCTTTTTAAAAGAAACCACAATGAAAGAGATGTACAGTATCAT
>JAVLUX010000024.1:38382500-38482500 GCA_032164185.1 Moxostoma hubbsi | reverse complement strand
GGTCCGCGGCCCCCACTTTGAAAACCACTGCCTTAGAGAACAGGACAGGATATTTTTTCTGAGATGGTTTTGCGTTCCCTCGCAAAAAAATGTACCATGGTTTTACTACAGTAACCATAGTTATAATATATGAACGCAAAATTTATTGTGAAGAAACAAAAACTATTGCGAGGGAACACAAACTATTTTGAAATATATGTTGTATATTCAGTACTGGGCAAAAATCTAAGGAACATTAGATGTTTTCACAACATATTTGTCTTAAGATGGTTCTTTTATATATTCTGCTTTTAGTGTATCAATAGGAAATATCAGTTTCAGATTGCAGCATTCCCTTTGCTGATAGAATTGAATAGAAGTAGAAGGTGATAATGATAGGATATAAGAAATATAACTACAACAGATCTCAACATCACTGAGTCAGCCTGGGATTACATGAAGAGACAGAAGCAATTGAGAAGAACTGTGGCGAATTCTCCAAGAAGCTTGGAACATCATATCTGCCAACAACCAGGTGTACCTAGAAGAGTTGGTGCTGTTTTAAAGGCAAAGGCTGCCACATCAAATATTGATTTGATCTTGAGCTTGTTTTAGGCTTACTGGACTTTGCATGACATTAAATGAAAACTGTGTCATTATTTTTGAGACGTCTTCACTATGCAACGTTTTTCACAAGTGCCTAAAACCTTAGCACAGTACTGTAGGTATGTGGATTTTTGTAAGAAATCATATTATGAACAAATATTTCATATATATATTTTGCTTATATTGCCATATCAGATTTCTGTATGGGAAATGATTAAGCCTAAGTGACAAAGATGCTTGCATTAACTAACAGCACTAATAACTATACAAGTATTAGAATATAGTTTTATGTTAATCTACCATAAATACATTTTATCCTCAGGTTTACTCTCCATATTAACATTGTGGCCTATTCAATGCCATAAAGCAATTGTTGCTTACTTCCAAAAGAATGAATTAAGGCTTATCATGGATGTATGAAACTGGTAAGACACACACACACACACACACTCCAGTCCAGACACACAAGCTAATCAAGTTTTCCAACTTCACTGTGTCAGGACTGTTTGTCCTTGTTATGTTGTTGTCAGGTCTTTTCTATGAATAATACAGTATGTGAAATCATACATGTGTACAGTCATCTTTAACTTAAGCCTTACAATAACAGTTGTGGAATGGGTGGAGAAAGAAACCTGCAATCAATCCACCCGCACATAACAAAAGTAGAAGAAAAATAAGAGAGAAAAATACCAAGATGCAAACATGCAAGAAATTTGGCTTTGAGCAGTTGTCTAAAAACGCAACTGAAAGCAATGTTTGTTTTTCAATCAAAGTTGAGCTTTACCAACAACTGTAAAAGATGACGAATCACAAAACCCTTCAAGTATTTAGGCCTACACAGTACAGATGTTAGAAATAAATAAACTGGTTACAGTACGGAGAGCTAAAACAGACGTGTGGATTTGCCAGTTTGGCCTATACCCCAGATTTATAAAAACACATGTATCTGCACACCAAATACGCTTATAAATATATATTAAAAAATCAGCTTATTAAAATAAAAATTGGCTAAAAAGAGATAACCTGTATGTTAGATTTGAAACGTCTTTCACCTCAAGACGTAAACAGGCATGCGTACAACACTTGCATACATTGGATAAGCTGGTAAAAACGCGGTCGTGTCTAGGCGGTAGCCACCTGATTACTTAAAATCTCACGAGAGCCACGTGCAACATTCAGACATGTGTTTATTTGGAATCATACAGCAACCCCTAAAACCTAACACTAATGTTTGCCAGAAGTTTGCAGTTCTTCACTGGCAGTGGTGAACCTGCAGCAAACCTTTGGCAACAATGAAGAGTTTGCCACAAAAGTCATTTGCATGTGAAAACTAATGAGTGGCAAATTTCCGGCTAGTTTGCATCAACTCTTGATTTTTTTCTAAGGGTAATCCTACCATTAAACATTACATTTACTTTGCATCTATGCATTTGGCAGATGTTTTTATCCAAAGCAACTTACAGTGCACTTATTACAGGGACAATCCCCCCGGAGCAACCTGGAGTTAAGTGTCTTACTAAAGGACACAATGGTGGTGACTGTGGGGATCAAACCAGCAACCTTCTGATTACCAGTTATGTGCTTTAGCCCACTACGCCACCACCACTCACGATTAAACCTAAACTTACTAACAGTGAATGAGATAATTTCGAGAATTAGCCTAGTGTAGTGTTAACTTCTAGACGCCTTGTACCTCTAAGAACGCCGGACTGGTAAAGTTGTTTACATGCAATGCAAACTGGGGTAATGGGCAAAATATGCTTAATAGGCTGACAAAATGTGTATGCATTCAGACCTTTTCTGTGTAAAGTTATATCCAATTTTCAAATTCGTTGCCATGATGACAAAACAACAGATTTTCATAGATAAGCATTAATTTCATGAACAAGCATTATATCAGAGATATAATATATATTTTTTATTTTATCCCTTTTTCTCCCCAGTTTGGAATGCCCAATTCCCAATGCGCTCTAAGTCCTCGTGGTGGCATAGTGACTCGCCCTCAATCTGGGTGGCGGAGGACGAACCTCAGTTGCCTCCGCATCTGAGATGTCAATCCGCTTATCTGATCATGTGGCTTATCACGTGGCTTGTTGAGAGCGAGAACCACATTATAGCGACCACGAGGATGTTACCCCATGTGACCCTAGCAACCGGGCCAATTTGGTTGCTTAGGAGACCTGGCTGGAGTCACTCAGGATGGGATTCAAACTCGCAACTCTAGGGGGGGTTGTCTTTACTCGCTGAGCAACCCAGGCCCCAGAGATTCTTTAATACTGAGAAATCAACCTCCACAGTTTTACTATAGAAAAGAGCATAACAGTCAAATTGGATCACGTGAGTCCTCTAAGCTAGTGGTTCCCAAACTTTTTACAGTGGCGTACCCCTTCAAACATTCAACATCCTTTCGCGTACCCCCTCTCTAACGCATAGATAAAATTCTCACAAGGTCATTTGAAAATGTCTGTTTAAATTATCTATGTGAAACAACTTCCTTATTTTAAACTTGCTATATTTTACATGTTTTGTACATGTTTCATTAATCGTATACATACTGAATAAATGGCTTATCGATTAAGATGGGAATGCTAGATATGATATAACTGCATAACTTGAAAACTCCCCCCTCACTGTGTCACGATAAACAAGAAGAGCGTTCGGTTCTGTGCCTGTAATTGTACATCATTGCAGGTATGGTGTTGCTGGCCGACTTTGAGCATTGTGGGTAAGTATCTGTGCAATTGCGTGGTCAGCTCAAGTTGCTTTTTTATGTCACATCTGACACTGTTGGCTGTCATGTAATGAGTAAGTAACCCTATGGGGGGAGCTGTGGTGCTCAACGTTTTGTAAGAGGTGTTAAACTAGAGAGCTACATGACACCTCGTGTTGAGCAAGCTGATCTGAATAAAAGCTCAGATGTTGAACGAAACATAGTCTTGTCCTTTAAACATCACATGGTGTCAGAAGTAGAGCAGTCGGAAAACTATGGCAAAGTTCCATCCTCCGGAATGTTTTGATTTTAGCCACCCTGCACGTTGGCCAGAATGGCGGCAGAGGTTTCACCGCTACAGAATAGCTACCAAGCTTGATAAAGAAGAGGCTGAGGTGCAGGTCTGTACATTACTTCATTCATTGGGAAAGGAAGCGGAACAAGTGTATCAAACATTCACATTCATAATTGAAGAAAGGGAGGACTATGATACGGTAATCAGAAAGCTCGACAACTACTTTGTACCAAAAGTTAATGTCAACCACGAGCGAGCAGGATTTCACATGAGAGTCCAAAAGCTGGGCGAAATGGCAGAGGAATATATTCGCAGTTTCCACGAGCTAGCGAACAAGTGACTTTGGTGCCACTAAGGATGAAAATATCCGTGACAGGCTCGTGAAAGGTATTCTGGACAGCAAGTTTTCAGAAAAGCTCCAATTAATGCCTGATTTGACTCTCAGTAACGCCTTAGAGCTTGTGAGGCAATCTGAACAAGTCCGAGGACATGTCAGTGAACAGGCTGCTAACGTCAGTGCACAGATCAGTGAAGTGGCTGGCGCTAGGCGGAAAACTCCTTATAATGAAAGAGGGAAACAGTACCGTGCCACAAAACGAAGCCAGTCAGAGCAAACCTTTGAGTGGAAGTGTAAAAGATGTGGAAGGAATCATGGAAAAGGGGAAATGTGTCCAGCTAAAGGTGCTGAATGTCGCAAATGCAGAAAGAAGGGTCACTTTGTTGCAGTTTGCAGAACTCGAGAAGTCCATGATGTTAGCAAACCACCAGAGGGCAGCATTGCAACACACTTCCTTGGTGAGCCAACTGAAATTATTGATAAAAGTGGTGCATGGATAGTCACACTTCCAATTAAAGGCACAGACATAGACTTTAAAATCGATACTGGCGCAGACATCAGCATTATTTCTGACAAAACCTTTTCAATTTTGAAGTATAAGCCACAACTCAACCGTGTCAGTGTGAAACTTGAGAGCCCGGGAGGTACGTTGAACTGCAATGGGGAGTTTACATCCATGACTACCTACAAGGATAGGCAGTACAAGTTTACTGTATTTGTGGTGGCTGGTCCCAATGTAAATAATCTCCTTGGACGCAACGCAGCTATAGAAATGGATTTAGTCAAGAGGCTAGACGAGCTTCAACCCACTATTTAATCTGAACTGGGACTGGTAAAGACTAAACCTATAAAAATCTGCCTGAAAGATGATGCTGTACCATACAGTGTGCCCACTTCAAGACGGGTGTCCGTGCCTTTGCTCCAATGTAAAAGGTTACATTGGAATTAGAGAGGATGGTACAATGTGGCATTATAGAAGAGATTACTAAGCCTACAGAGAGGTGCGCTCCTACGGTGGCCGTTCCAAAGAAGACGGAGCAGATTCGAATTTGTGTTGATAAACAACTTAATAAAGCAGTAAAGAGGGAGAAATATGTGCTACCAACAATCGACAATATTCTTCCAAAACTAGCACATGCACAGGTTTTCTCACTTCTTGATGCAGGTAGTGGCTTCTGGCAGTTGCCACTAGATAAAGACTGTGCTAAATTAACAACTTTCATAACTCCTTTTGGAAGATATTTCTTCCGCAGGCTACCCTTCGGTATCACCAGTGCGCCTGAAATTTTCCAGCGGGAGATGTCTGCAATCCTCAAAGACTTGGACGGAGTTGCAGTCTTCATGGACGACATCTTGATATTTAGCAATACCCCTGAGGAACATGAGCAGAGATTACAGAGAGCTCTGGAAGCCATTAACCGGACGGGTCTCCAGCTAAACACAGAGAAGTGTCTGCTGTGCCAGAGTCAACTCAGGTACTTAGGACATGTCATAGATAAAGACGGCATACGGTCAGACATAGGCAAGGTTGAGGCCATTACTCACCTGAAAAGCCATGTAATATCTCAGACCTAAGAAGAATGCTAGGAATGATTCATTACTTAGGCAGGTATGTCCCTCATCTCTCAATGGTAACTAGACCACTCAACGAGTTGCTGAAAAGAGACACAATTTGGTGCTGGGGTGCTGCCCAAGATGAGGCATTCAGAAAGGTTAAGTGTTTAATCACAGAGGCTCCTGTCTTAGCATTTTATGATGTTACAAAGCCCACATTAGTCAGTGCGGATGCTAGTAGTTATGGCCTGAGGGGGGTTTTGCTGCAGGACCATGACGGATATCTGAAACCGGTGACCTACTGTTCAAGGGTGCTGACCGATGCTGAGAAAAGGTAAGCACAGATTGAAAAGGAGTGCCTGGCATCTGTGTGGGCCTGTGAGACATTTTCAAGATATTTATATGGACTGGAAAGTTTTACCCTACAAACTGATCACAAACCACTCATTCCATTAATCAATGCCAAAGACCTGGATTCAGTTCCGCTGAGACACCAAAGACTGCTGCTACGCACAAGGCGCTACA
This sequence comes from Moxostoma hubbsi, assembly GCA_032164185.1. NCBI lineage: Eukaryota > Metazoa > Chordata > Actinopteri > Cypriniformes > Catostomidae > Moxostoma > Moxostoma hubbsi. The sequence continues at coordinate 38,476,494 of JAVLUX010000024.1, read as the reverse complement.
ATCCAGTTGCACAGTATGTACCCGGTAAACAGCAGGTAGTTGCTGACACACTTTCACGGCACCCTCAGACAGCTATTTCATCTGATGTTTTTGAAATAGCGCAGGAAGTAGAAGCTTTTGAGGAAGCAGTCAAAGGTGCATGGCCGATTTCTGCAACAAAGCTGGAATCTGTGAAAGGACAAACGGAGCTGAACTACAGATGGTGAAACAGTACGTGAATGTCGGCTGGCCCGGGTATGCATCTGATGTCCCCAACGCTGTGAAATCATTTTTCAGTGCACGTCATCACTTGTCAATCTCACAAAATCTAGTTTTGTATGATGACAGGATTGTAATTCCTCAAAACATGCGCCTGACATACTTCATAGGTTGCACCATGGTCACCAAGGCATAGTGAAATGCAGGGAGAGAGCTAAATTGAGTGTGTGGTGGCCTGGCATTGGTAAGGAGATTCAGCAGTTAGTTAATAGCTGCATGGACTGTCAAGAGTCAAAACCTACTCAAAAGAAAGAGCCACTCATAACCACTCCATTACCAGAACGTCCTTGGGAGAGAGTTGCGAGTTGTGAAGTGAGCAAGCAGCATAACCTAGTGGCAGTAGACTATTTTTCTAGATACATACAGTGAGGAAAATAAGTATTTGAACACCCTGCTATTTTGCAAGTTCTCCCACTTGGAAATCATGGAGGGGTCTGAAATTGTCATCGTAGGTGCATGTCCACTGTGAGAGACATAATCTTAAAAAAAAAATCCAGAAATCACAATGTATGATTTTTTAACTATTTATTTGTATGATACAGCTGCAAATAAGTATTTGAACACCTGTCTATCAGCTAGAATTCTGACCCTCAAAGACCTGTTAGTCTGCCTTTAAAATGTCCACCTCCACTCCATTTATTATCCTAAATTAGATGCACCTGTTTGAGGTCGTTAGCTGCATAAAGACACCTGTCCACCCCATACAATCAGTAAGAATCCAACTACTAACATGGCCAAGACCAAAGAGCTGTCCAAAGACACTAGAGACAAAATTGTACACCTCCACAAGGCTGGAAAGGGCTACGGGGAAATTGCCAAGCAGCTTGGTGAAAAAAGGTCCACTGTTGGAGCAATCATTAGAAAATGGAAGAAGCTAAACATGACTGTCAATCTCCCTCGGACTGGGGCTCCATGCAAGATCTCACCTCGTGGGGTCTCAATGATCCTAAGAAAGGTGAGAAATCAGCCCAGAACTACACGGGAGGAGATGGTCAATGACCTGAAAAGAGCTGGGACCACCGTTTCCAAGGTTACTGTTGGTAATACACTAAGACGTCATGGTTTGAAATCATGCATGGCACGGAAGGTTCCCCTGCTTAAACCAGCACATGTCAAGGCCCGTCTTAAGTTTGCCAATGACCATTTGGATGATCCAGAGGAGTCATGGGAGAAAGTCATGTGGTCAGATGAGACCAAAATAGAACTTTTTGGTCATAATTCCACTAACTGTGTTTGGAGGAAGAAGAATGATGAGTACCATCCTAAGAACACCATCCCTACTGTGAAGCATGGGGGTGGTAGCATCATGCTTTGGGGGTGTTTTTCTGCACATGGGACGGGGCGACTGCACTTTATTAAGGAGAGGATGACCGGGGCCATGTATTGCGAGATTTTGGGGAACAACCTCCTTCCCTCAGTTAGAGCATTGAAGATGGGTCGAGGCTGGGTCTTCCAACATGACAATGACCCGAAGCACACAGCCAGGATAACCAAGGAGTGGCTCTGTAAGAAGCATATCAAGGTTCTGGCGTGGCCTAGCCAGTCTCCAGACCTAAACCCAATAGAGAATCTTTGGAGGGAGCTCAAACTCCGTGTTTCTCAGCGACAGCCCAGAAATCTGACTGATCTAGAGAAGATCTGTGTGGAGGAGTGGGCCAAAATCCCTCCTGCAGTGTGTGCAAACCTGGTGAAAAACTACAGGAAACGTTTGACCTCTGTAATTGCAAACAAAGGCTACTGTACCAAATATTAACATTGATTTTCTCAGGTGTTCAAATACTTATTTGCAGCTGTATCATACAAATAAATAGTTAAAAAATCATACATTGTGATTTCTGGATTTTTTTTTTTAGATTATGTCTCTCACAGTGGACATGCACCTACGATGACAATTTCAGACCCCTCCATGATTTCTAAGTGGGAGAACTTGCAAAATAGCAGGGTGTTCAAATACTTATTTTCCTCACTGTAGATGTGGCTCATCTTCAGAATCTGTCAGGTGAAACAACACGCGCATGTCTAAAGAACATGTTTGCACGATGGTGCTGTCCCAATGTTCTCTTTACAGATAATGGACCACAGTTCAGTGGATCTGCTTTAAAAGACTTTGCGGAAGACTATGATTTTCAACATATTACTTCGAGTCCCTGTTATGCCCAGTCAAATGGAGAAGCTGAAAGGCCAGTGCAAACAGCAAAAAAGATTCTGAAACAGTCTGACCCGTTCATAGCTTTGATGAGCTACAGTGCCACACCACTCCAAGCAACTGGTGTGAGTCCTGCACAACTCATGATGGGCAGATGAATCAGACCAACTGTTCCCACACTGGAGTCACACCTGCAACCAGCATGGCCTGATTTGAGAATAGTGAGAAAGGCGGAGGTAAAGGTCAAACAGAACTACAGCAGGTACTACAACAAAAGGAATAGTGTCAGAACATTGCCTGAACGTTCACCAGGAACTGTAGTTGCTATTAAGATGGTGGAATAGGTCTGGAACTGTCCTTAAGAAAAGTGACACCCCACGGTCTTACATAACCCAATCCGATACAGGAATACTTTGCTGAAATCATCAACACGTAATGCCCATACCTGGTGATAATGATTCAGCATCTGCTCAGGTACGAAACACACCTGTACAGATCGAACAAGCTGGTCAGAAAGTACCTGTGACAACTTCCCCTGATAATGCCCCAGACATTCTAGTGCAGGAAGAGCAACCTGGACAAAACTTACCAGAGTTCAATTCCAGTCATGCTACTAGCAGTTCACCACCAAAAGTGAAAACAATGTCTGGTAGGATCGTTAAACCCCCAGAGAGATACAGAGACTTTTGTGATTAATATATACAAACACACATTCACCAAATAAGAACTTTGTGTTGTATGTTAATCAAAGTGAAGAAGGAAAAAAAGTGAAGAAAATAATAATGTTCAATGACACATATTACTGTTGAATTGTAAATTTGTGTATTGATCATTGAGAGAATGTTAAGAAAAAAAAAAAAGATTTAGCAACTGTTGGTAAACAGATTTATACATGTTACAAGGTTCAATTAATTATTAGTAGGTTAAACAAACATTAATTCAAATATCTATCTTTTACTTGCACTTAGCTACGTCACCTAGCACTGCGCTGGACTGGCGTAAAAAGATGATGCATTTTTTAACCATAAAATACCGGGTTATTTCATAGCATATTTTCTAGAGGGCACACAAAATAATTTTTGCCAGTCAAAGAAATACATGAACTGGGTTTGAATGTTATTTTAGACTTTGATGAAATTGAAAGAACGGTAAATCTCCGAATTGTATTCGCATACCCCCCCATTATCACCTCAAGTACCCCAGTTTGGGAAACACTGCTCTAAGCCAATCATGTAGTGGCCCTGACATCAATGAACCGCGTTCAGTGTTCCGACCCTAAATCACCATTTGCTGATATCATACAAATAAACGGGAGAGCCGTAAACCGACACCTACCTGTCGCAAACAAACATCATTGACTTATCTTATAAGACAGCAAATTTATAGTAGTTAAACTCCACACATAGTTCACTCCAAAGGGATTGTTTTGTGTAAAACATAACAGGTGGTCAATAGTATCTTCATTAATCGGCACTCCGTGATTTCTCGCATTACTACTACACTATATGAACTGCCAGTTGAACTCCGATGCATCTCATTGATCTCTGGGTTATTAATACATTTATTATTTATTTATTTTTATACACAATTCGCAATCATATTTAATCAAACTACACAATGATCACTTTATAGATATTACAGATTCATTTTTGTTAAAGCATGATTTTATGTGAAAAAACACTTGAATTTGGCTTTTTCAAATTGAATCCAGGAAAACCCTTGAAAATAGCCATTTTTACCAAGAGGTGCTTAATAAATGTCTTGAATTATAGAAAAGTCTTAAAATACGTTTCTTAAATCATTTAGTAAATTAAAAGTAGCCTATTTATTGTTTTTCGGAAAAACACGACGAAAGAACACTAGACCACTGCTGACGTAGACAGCGCATGGACGGCGCTGTCACGTGACACCTGTTACTTTTGGCAGCGCTGTTCAGAATGGGCCAATCACAATCAAGTGTTACTGGAAGATTTAAAAACTATATATATATATATATATATATATATATATATATATATATATATATATATATATATATATATATATATTTACTACATAGATACTGCTGTGGTGGTTTTAACAAGTATGAATTCTTGAAACTATCTGTTTTAATTACAATTTACTTTTCCAGAGTGAAAAAAATGATATGAGATGTAAAACATTGTGAGATCTGAATGCAGATCGAGCAGTCTAGCGCCCCCTTGTGTAAAGACAGCTTTCTCTCAAAATATGTCAAAATGTCTCACAAAATAGGATATTTCTGACATTTTGGTCTGTATTAAAATATGTTGACAAACATGTCCCTTTACGTTTTTAGTCATGGAAAAGCTTTCAAATAGCAAAATAAATAATTAAAATATATTAGCATTTTATAACCTAACCTTTAATGATATGAAATGGTTTGACTGTGTTTTGCAATTTGTTTTAGAAAATATATTTGCCTGAGAAAAATCCTTGTCCCATTCTGCTGGTACACCACTTCTTCTAATTTGAACTTATTTTTAATAAAAGCATTAGTGCAAGGACAAACAAGTATGCAAAACCAAATTATTATTAATAACTTAAATAATTCAAAAAGAGCTTTTGATTTCATGGCATTGGTGTTGTCAATGTTAAAACCTTTTTTTTTTTTTTTTTTAAATGCATATATTTTTTTTAAATTGCATTAATATCAACATGTTTCAAAATGTTTACCCAGGCAAAAACTGAACTAATGGAAAACTGAAATATTTTGAAAATTGGAAAGTCAACATTTTTTGAGAAAGACCCAATTGCAGTTTGGGACAGTTTCTTACGTAAATCTGTTGTGTGACTTTAGAAAGCATGAAACAGCACATGAGTCGTATAAACTGCTGTTTACAGACACAGTTATTCACTTTTGTTTAAAAGCAAAGTGTGTTTTAAGCACACTACAACTGAATTTCATCATGAATGAACCAAGAATTGTGACTGTGAGAATATGTAGTGAAAGATGCTCATTGTTGTACTTGTAATAAGTGCTGTTTTATAGAAAATAAATGAACTGTATGGTTAAAATATTTTTAATTTATGTTAATTTGAGTTCTGGGGCCACACGTATCATCACTTATTTACAGTGGGCATACACAAAATCCTAAGAAAGATAGGTGGGCATATGCCGTATGCCTGCATGTGCCCTAGACTACACTTCTACCCCTAGGGTAAAATGATGCCCCTGTAGGGAGTTGGTGCCCTACGCAGAGTGCGTAATATGCATTTAGACTTCTCAAAGACATCTGCTGACAAAACACGTCTTCCAGATGTAAACACACATCAAATAGACGTCTGGGTGACATATGTGTGCTATCAGGGCCAGGATTTAATAATGACAATATTTAAAAAATGTATAATATTTTAACCCCTTTGGGGTACCATATACACATCATGGTACTTGTGCATGAATTCCAGTACAATGGTATATGTCATTATTACTTTCCACATTTCTTTTTACATTTTTGTTTACAATTTTTACAATTCATGCCATAAATGTACCATAATATCATCACAGTATTTTCTGGAAAGGGACTGAATGATTACCATATTCATGAAGCTGTAAATTATATGGTATTTTAAGGTAAATATAAGTATGCAATGGTATTACCATGGTCAGGGTTGGGGAGTAACAGGATTACGTATTTAAAATATAAGTAAATATACGTGAAACAATCTACCAGTGCTGAAGTAGTAATCCAAAGTATTTAGATTACATTACTGACCTTGAGTAATCTAACAGAATATGTTACAAATGACATTTTCCAGCATGTAGTCTGTAATCTGTAGTGGACCCTCACCATGGTACATGCCAATAAATCCGTGGTATTGCCATGAAATATGGCCAAAAAAACAATGGTATTATATTGGTACTTAGTGATACTTATCGTTACTGTGCATTCAGTGTTCAGAACCGTCCCTCAGGATTGTTTCATGGCTCACAAGTTGAAATATTGCTTAAAATGTCTTATCGAAATGTCACAGCTATCGAATGTAACTGAAGTAACTGTTTAATTCTTGAGAGTTTGTCAATCTCTCTCTGTGTAATCTCTCTCTGCAGACGGTGCAATCTTTATCTCCTCATGACGGCAGACAGTAACCGTTTGCGTTTCACTGTTAACACGGGGTCACAGTTAGGACGACGGGGTCACTGACTGCATTCCACGAGTGTGTTCAAACTACCCACAAGGAAAGACAAATCACAAATGAGATCGCTTTAATATCCCAATTGTTTCTCCTAGATTAAATTGAGACTTTCCCTCTCCGCTGTAGTCTCAGATGTTTCTCTTGAGAAAAAGACCCCAGTAATCTCATGTGCCACCTCTGGAGTTTCAGAAGAAATCTTGAGTGCTCAAAAAAATAACAGTGAAGTTATTATATAGTCTAAGGGTGTTGTTACAACCATCAACCAGTAGAATGCACTATTGCTTTGAACAGTCTTGTGGAAACTCATGAAGGGCTGCAGTCACAGTTTGCACATGTCTGTCCAGTATACTTCATTATGTCTTGATGTAGTCTAGTTCCTCGGACACACAGAGCAAACTTCACACACTACTCATCCTCTACACAACGTTTTGAGAGTGTGGAGTGAGGGATTGTATTATGTTTCTATAAAGTGTGTGTGCAGAATGAGTGTGTCTCTCAGTCTTTCTGTTTTCATGATCTCTCAGTTGATCTGTTAACCTGCGCTGGCCCTCTTAACCTACTCCTGACATTTGACCTACAGACGCCAGAGAGACAGACAGAGGGAGACTCTAGTTTCCCTGGCATCAAGGAGGTCTAAAATACCTGGAGTTCCCTATCTGTTAGCATTCACATTCATCGTTAGCTCTTCGGCTAAGCCTAAGTCACCAAAGCCATATGTATCATGTGACTAATCGCTCTGGACACAGGAAAAGGACGCCATGAAGACAACGATTGGCTGATTGCACCACAAGCTCGCAAACAGTCCCAAACCCTTCACTTTCGACAATTCTGAGCTATGACGTCAAACAATGCAACGATGTATACGTGTGCATATACAGAATATTAGGGCTGCTAATTTACTGCAATGATAAATTATAAAAACGTAATGCATTAAATGAAGGAACGCAATCAATCACGCCCCCTGACGTTTATGCAAATCAGGTCATAAAGTATGTATTTTCCTACCATGTGAACAATTCAAGCTTGAAGTGAACCGTGGCTCAACAAACCTCACAAGCGTTACAGTTCCTTAAATCGTAAACATATACCGTATAGACTTAAGATGAAGTGTTAACAACTCAAACAATTGAGTACAAAGCTGAGGCCATGGGGTTTACCCACAATCCCTTGCGCTTTAATTATTTCATTATTTTTCCTTTGTCAAAGGGAACTTATGGGGCATTTAAACAGTTGTTATTATGAATTCACTGAGGTTTTAGCTCAGTATTGGTATGATTTATGTTGTTTTGTGTGATAACATTAGGGAGATGTGCGTTCTCTCTGGTCCCTGTTGAAAAGTTGGACCCTGTTAACCCTTGTACTGCTTGTTCATATACAACCGAACTACAGGTACAATTGCATTTCTGTGGAGAATTGAGTATATTCAATGATTGACCTAGAATCGGTTTTAATCGTCATTATTTGAGCTGTGTTATTGTATGATCTAAATGAGTATGTATGAGTTCAGTCTACTAGTTAAGTGAACTTAATTACACAAGTAGATCTGGAGTTTGATGACACCATTACTCAACACAACATAACTCAATCAGTTAAGTACAGCCAACTTATTAGGGTTTTCAGTGTACATTTATTTAGCAATTTTATGAGCCAATCAAATAAACAAATAGATCTCCTAAGCAACCAAATTGGCCTGGTTGCTAGGGAGGGTAGAGTCACATGGGGTAACCTCCTCGTGGTGGTGATTAGTGGTTCTCTCAATGGGGCGTGTGGTGAGTTGTGTGTGGATCGTGGAGAGTAGCATGAGCCTCCACATGCTGTGAGTCTCCGCGGTGTCATGCACAACGAGTCACGTGATCAGATGTGCCGATTGATGGTCTCAGAAGCGGAGGGAACTGAGACTTGTCTTCCGCGAGCTGAATTGAGGTGAGTAACCGCGCCACCATGAGGACCTACTAAGAAGTGGGAATTGGGCATTTCAAATTGGGAGGAAAGGGGATAAAGCATTTATTTTTTCTATACGACTTGACTCATTCTAAGTTAAATTGTTTGCGCAGATTCAATTCTATATTTATATATAAAAATATTTCAGCCTTTTTCTAATATTTACGCACTGTTAAAATGTCATTGGTGACAAAATTGTCATTAAATGTCATTGGTTCTCACAAACAGATCAGCATTGACATCAAACCTGTGACTGTGTCAGATTTGAATGTGCATCATGACTGTGAATGATATTTGAGAGCTACTGAGAAAAGGAAGATTTTCAACTTTATGTATAAAATAAAAAATTCTAAACAATTTGTTTGTTCCTCACAAAAAGATATCGTATGACTTTGTAAAACTTTTGAAAATTGTTTCCTAATTCGTATGGATTAATTTTGTAGAAAGGAAGAAAGTCCCACAAGAACATTTTTGTAACCCAAGGTATCCCTTTAAAGAGGTAAAGCACAATCCTTTCTCAAAGTATTTTTCTTCTATATGCATGTCTGACCACATCATCATTTGTTTTTCTTATATTCTTACCTGCAGTAACAAACACCATCACACTGAGCGCTCAAAAACACACCGACATTGTGATTTTATAAACGTTGTTTGGTGTGAACTGACGGCATTTACACTGACCGGGGAAATTTATAGCAATGGAGCAGGAATTCACCCAGAATACACTCGTGTAAATACCACAGAGACGTGCCACTACTCACATTGACCTGGTATGCATAAACAGAATGTGACACGCTCTCTCTGCCTCACATTGGCAGTGTGCATGCTGCTCACCTGTACTGTATACTGCATACTCTTCTTCATCTCCGTTAGGGGTCGCCACAGTAGTCTTGTAAATTGTTGCCATTAAATCAAGTTACCACCTTTATAAACAAATTATTTTACATCTTTAAAATCAAAATGTGTGTAAAAATGTCTCAACTCTTGGTGCGCTAATTAAATGCACTCTACATCCCAATTAGCATTTTTATACATATTCAACTTCTGTAATTTGCTGGTAATGTGAAAGTATATATTATGAGTATGCAGTAACAAAGCACGCCAATATTGGGACATTCTAGCACATCATAAAATTGACTATATATATGTAAATACACACACACACAGCTCTGTAAAAAATTAAGAGACGACTGCAAAATGATCAGTTTCTCTGGAATTACTATTTATTGGTATGTTTGAGTAAAATTAACATTGTGTTTTATTCTATAAAGTACTGACAACATTTCTGCCAAATTCCAAATAAGAATGTTGTAATTTAGAGCATTTATTTGCAGAAAATGTCAACTGGTCAAAATAACAAAAAAGATACCGTGTTTTCAGACCTCGAATAATGCAAAGAAATCAAGTTCGTATTCATTTTTTTGTGGGTGACTTTATGCCACTCCTGGTGCAAAAATTCAAGCGGCTCGGCTTTGTTTGATGGCTTGTGGGCATCCATCTTCCTCTTGAACACATTCCAGAGGTTTTCAATGGGGTTCAGGTCTGGAGATTGGGCTGGCCATGACAGGGTCTTGATCTGGTGGTCCTCCATCCACACCTTGATTGACCTGCTGTGTGGCATGGGGCATTGTCCTGCTGGAGAAACCAATCTTCAGAGTTGGGGAACATTGTCAGAGCAGAAGGAAGCAAGTTTTCTTCCAGGATAACCTTGTATGTAGCTTGATTCATTCATCCTCCACAAAGACAAATCTGCCCTATTCCAGTCTTACTCAAGAACCCCCAGATCATCATCAATCCTCCTTCAAATTTCACAGTGGGTGCGAGAACCTTTGGCTTGTAGGCCTCTCCAGGTCTCCGTCTAACATTAGATGACCAGGTGTTGGACAAAGCTGAAAATTGGACTCATCAGAGAAGATGATCTTACTCTAGTCCTCCACGGTCCAATCCTTATGGTCTTTTACAAACCTCAGCCTGACTCTTCTTTGCTTCTCATTGATGAAGGGCTTTTTCCTAACTTTGCACGACTTCAGCCCTGCCCCTAGCAGCCTATTTCGAACCTTCCTCGCCATGCATTTTACCCTAACTGTCGTTTGCCATTATTTTTGTAGGTCACTTGATCTACGGTTGTTGCGTGACATTTGAATGGGTTACAAGTCATCCCGATCAGTGGAGAGTAAATTTTGCCCTCTGCCGGTCTGCAGCTTTGGTGTTTCCAATGTCTGCTGCTTGATCTTGTTCTTATGAACTGCTGTCTTTTAAGAATGGATGCAACCTGACACTCACTGTATCCCTCTGCCTTTAAAGCCAATATTGAAACCATCTTTTCCTCACTGAAACATTTTCTTTTTCAACTCTTTTGGCATGGTCAATAGTTACATTTTGATTCCAATTACTTTTGAGGTACTACTAGCACTGTTTGTGCCATCAACCTGGTCCTACCTCAAGAGGATAGCGATGACCACAGCAGTGGTATATTTACTTTTCCTCATTAAATAATTTTGGTTCAGGTGATCACCTAATCATTACCTCATTAAACCTCATTGCCATACATTTTGAAGAATTTGGAGTGGTCTCTTATTTTTTTCCAGAGCCATATATATATATATATATATATGCTTTTTGGCAGCAAACACCAGAGATGGGTTTGGTGCACACAGAGATACCCAATGTACCCAATGCCCACGGTGAAATATAGTGGTTGAGCTTTAATGATGTGGGGCTGTTTCTATATATATATATATATATATATATACAGTGCATCCTTTAAGTATTCACAGCACTTCACTTTTTCCACATTTTGTTATGTTACAGCCTTATTCCAAAATGGATTAAATTAATTGTTTTCCTCAAAATTCTACACACAATACCCCATAATGACAATGTGAAAGAAGCTTGTTTGAAATATTTGCAAAATTATTAAAAATAAAAAACGAAAAAATCCCATGTACATAATTATTCACATATTTTGCACAAACCAAGCCATGAAGTCCAAGGAATTGTCTGTAGACCTCCGAGACAGGATTGTATCGAAGCACAGATCTGGGGAAGGGTACAGAAACATTTCTGCAGCATTGAAGGTCCCAATGAGCACAGTGACCTCCATCATCCATAAATTAAAGAAGTTTGGAACCACCGGGACTCTTCCTAGAGTTGGCCGCCCGGCCAAACTGAGTGATTTGGGGGGGAAGGGCCTTATTCAGGGACGTGACCAAGAACCCGATGGTCACTCTGACAGAGCTCCAGTGTTTCTCTGTGGAGAGAGGAGAAACTTCCAGAAGAACAACCATCTCTGCAGCACTCCACCAATCAGGCCTGAATGGTAGAGTGGCCAAACGGAAGCCACTCCACAGTAAAAGGCACATGACAGCCCACATGGAGTTTGCCAAAAGGCACCTGAAGGACTCTCAGACCATGAGAAACAAAACTCTCTGGTCTGATTAAAGAAAGATTGAACTCTTTGGCCTGAATGGCAAGCGTCATGTCTGGAGGAAAGCAGGCACCGCTCATCACCTGGCCAATACGATCCCTACAGTGAAGCATGGTGGTGGCAGCATCATGCTGTGGGGATGTTTTTCTGCGGCAAGAACTGGGAGACTAGTCAGGATCGAGGGAAAGATGAATGCAGCAATGTACAGAGACATCCGACTGGAGCGAAGGTTCATTATCCAACAGGACAACGACCCTAAGCACACAGCCAAGATATCAAAGGAGTGCCTACGGGACAACTCTGTGAATGTCCTTGAGTGTCCCAGCCAGAGCCCAGACTTGAACCCGATTGAACATCTCTGGAGAGATCTGAAAATGGCTCCATCCAACCTGATGGAGCTTGAGAGGTCCTGCATTGAAGAATGGAAGAAACTGCCCAAAAATAGGTGTGCCAAGCTTGTAGCATCATACACAAAAATACTTGAGGCTGTAATTGGTGCCAAAGGTGCTTCAACAGGAGTGGTGGTGGTGTAGTGGGCTAAAGCACATAACTGGTAATCAGAAGGTCACTGGTTCGATCCTCACAGTCACCACCATTGTGTCCTTGAGCAAGACACTTAACTCCAGGTTGCTCCGGGGGGATTGTCCCTGTAATAAGTGCTCTGTAAGTCACTTTGGATAAAAGCGTCTTCCAAATGCATAAATGTAATGTAAAAGTAACAAAGTATTGAGCAAAGTCTGTGAATACTTATTTACATGTGATTTCTTTTATTTTTTTTTAAATAAATTTGCAAAGATTTAAAACAAACTTCTTTCACATTGTCATTATGGGGTATTGTTTGTAGAGTTTTGAGGAAAATAATGAATTTAATCCATTTTGGAATAAGGCTGTAACATAACAAAATGTGGAAAAAGTGAAGCGCTGTGAATACTTTCTGGATGCACTGTATATATATATATATATATATATATATATATATATATATATATATATATATATATATATATATATACAGTGCATCCACATTTTTTAGTGCAACTGGGTGACTAGGAACATGAAATTGTTCAGCCATGACTTCCTGTTTCACAGGGGTATAAATATGAGGTAACACACAGACCAAATCCCCTTAATCATCAATCACAGTGGGTTAGACTAAAGCATACAGTTCTGATGTGCGGCTATATGTGGTTGAGCTTCACAAAATGGGAAGTGGCTATAAGAAAATATTTCTACCATTAGGGCAATAATACACAAGTTCCAATCAACTGGAGATCTTAAGAATCGGCCTGGATATGGACGTGTGTCTATACTGTCTCCATGCACAGTGAGGAGGATGATTCAATAATCTCCTCCTCCAAAGAATCTCCAAGGATCACAGCTGGAGAATTGCAGAAATTAGTTGGGTCTTGGGGTCAGAAAGTTTCCAAATTACAAACAGAATCATCCATATCACCACATGTTTTTTGGAAAAGGTTTCAAGAAAAAAAGCTTCTGCTCTCATCCAACTACATACTCAAGGGACTTCAGTTTGCCAGACACTACTGGAACTTCAAATGGGACCGGGTTCTGTGATCAGATGAAACAAAAAACACCAGAGATGGGTTTGGCACACACAGAGATGATGAAGTACCCAATGCCCATGGTTAAATGTGGTGCTGGATGTTTAATGTTTTGGGGCTGTTTTTCTGCCAGAGGTCCTGGGCATCTTGTTCGGATACATGGCATCATGGACTCTATCTTAACAAAACCTGACTGCCTCTGCCAGAAAGCTTACAATGGGTCCTGGTTGGATCTTCCAGCAGGACAATGATCCAAAACAAACATCAAAATCAACACAAAAATGGTTTAATGACCAAAAAATCAAGGTTCTGTCATGGCCATCCAAGTCCCCTGACCTGAACCCCATTGAACACCTGTGGGTGAACTAAAGAGGACAGTCTGCCAACATGGACCTCTGACCTGGACAGAGAGATTCTGTATGGAGGAATGATCTCAGATCCCTTGCCAGCTGTTCTCCAACCTCATTAGGCATTATAGGAGAAGACTCAGAGCTGTTATCTTGGCACAGTGAGATTGCACAAAATATTGAATAAAAGGGTGCCAATAATTATGGCCAATGTGTTTTGGAGAAAAATGTTGATTTAATAATGAGATATTCCCATGTTTCAGGGTGTACTATCGATGTACTGTTTCTTAAAACAGTATAATTTGAAACGCACTGATCCTAATCTCACAAACAATAAACCACAGTTGATGTAAGAAAAGGCGTTTTTTTCAGGCGTTTTGGTTTTTCATTCATTTTCTCCATAAAATCCTTCATAAAATAGATTCTAAGCCATGTATCAAACTAGCTCAGAGGTGAATCACAATACAAACTTTGATATGAAGCAAAAATCATTGGCAAATCAGACAAAACATCTTCATGAGGGAATGAATTACAATCCCATGAAGCGCTGCAAATGACAATCAAATTAAAATCAATTGAAAAATATAAAACTATGTAAAAACCATTGGGTCTATGAGACGTCCTTTCTAATAGAGTAAAACCAATGTGTGTGTGTCAGAATGTGTGTTTGAGTTTTGGTTGCGTTAAGAATTGCTATATGGCTTTAACAGTCTTCTACATTTCAAAGGGTTGTTTAGAAATCTGATCCGGCTCTACCGAGCATACTACACACTCACACTGGCTGTTTTTAAATCTCTCATTCAGTGTGGCCGTGTAAACAAACGTTAGTTTGGCCTGTGTTACACACACTTTGGAATAACACACACACACACACAGCTTCAAACACACGGCAATACACACACACAGAGTCCCAGACACAAACTGTCATCTGTCTTAAAACAAAGACCATCCATCACAGCAGCGGAGTCGACGTGTCTGACACACACACACTCTCACTTTTAACACCACTAAACACACACACGCACACACACACACCTGAAGTGATTTGAAGCAACCAAGAGAAAGCACATGGATTCGATGCGCTGGATGATGATGTCATACCGCGAGTAGCATGGATTTGCACGCTTATTACAGTAATACATTCACTGCTGCAGGATTATTCTGTTATCGAGCACGATTAGAGAATGTTCCCAAGAGCATCTTGTACGTTTCAATCTGTGTGTTTTGGGTCACATGATCAGTCACTAATTTACCTACATTTGATCATAGACCTACGGATAAATAGTGGAGAATCTAAAATATTTCTTATTCACTCTATAGACTTTATATAGATATAAATATAGAATATAGACTTTTTGAAGTCTTTTTCTGTACAGTGAACTTGTTAAGGAGCCCCAACTGCGAGTGATCGTCCTGTCTGCTGTGGATCTTAAAGGAACAGTTCACCCCCAGATATTAAAATTTGGGTGATAGTTTTTTTCATCTTCATGGACTTCGAAACACAGATGATTTTCTATCGTAAGTGGAAAGCAGAATGCGTCATCAAGGAGAGGGGTTTTCAAATTTGGGGATTGAAGTTTTGTTGCCGTGGATGATAATTATAAAGCTTCCCTGACAAAGTGGGAAAACTCGTCATCTTATTTCGGAGTTTTTGGACTATGCATAATATGCAATATAATAATAACACAATCAGGTCAAATTAACAATAATCATCTATTTATTATTCCTGCATTTCCATAAAAAAATCATTAAAAATAATAATAATTAAAATAGTCATGTCATCATCTGCAGTCATGAAATTAGCATCTAATTAAAAAAACAACAACTAAACAACTCACTTATCTTTACAAAGAAATATTAGAATAAGATTTTTTTTAGGTTATGTTACATAATCTCCCACCTCTGCTAATTTCTTCCTCTTTAGTTTATGACGATTTTCTGACAATTTTTGAATTTGTTTGACTTTGGGATGCTTTAAAAGGTCAAAATATGGTATTTACTGGCAAACGGGTGCTTGGGGGGTCGAGTGAAAATAAATCATTTACAGTTTAGGGCAAAGTTTTCAGACGTGATCATGGTCTAATTCCTTCATCCAGACACTGCACAGTATTATATAATGAAATGAGAAAAGCGTCAGCGTTACCATTGATCATATTAGAGTTAGTGATTTAAACAAGCCCCAAACTTACATGTTGTTATCTGTCACGGCAATATAGCAGATTAAAGATTATTTTAATTCTATTTTAATTGTTATTTGTTACTATTTTATTATTATTATTTGTCTTGTCATTATCTGTTTTGTGTATTAATGCTTTGGCAATATTGTATGTAAACACAATCATGCCAATAAAGTACTTTAAAATTGAAATTGAATTGAGTGAGAGAGAGAGAGAGAGAGAGAGAGAGAGAGAGAGAGAGAGAGAGAGAGAATGAGAGAGAGAGAGAGAATGAGAGAGAGAGAGAGTGAGAGAGAGAGAGAGAGAGAGAGAGAGAGAGAGAGAGAATGAGAGAGAGAGAGAGTGAGAGAGAGAGTGAGAGAGAGAGAGTGAGAGAGAGAGAGAGAGAGAGAGAGAGAGAGAGAGAATGAGAGAGAGAGAGAGTGAGAGAGAGAGTGAGAGAGAGAGAGAGAGAGAGAGTGAGAGAGAGTGAGAGAGAGAGAGAGAGAGAGAGAGAGTGAGAGTGAGAGAGGTATATTTCTAGTGTAATTGATTCTTTTTGCTATTTACCATTTCCTGCATTTGTTCTCCACTGCTCATTTAAATAATTACGGTTCTGTTTCGAGTTATTTATGGTGTGATTAAACGCGAGAGCTGGTTCTGGTTCTATATTGTCTGTACGGCTGAATTTCACAGTTCATTACACTGGCTCCAGTTCTCTGTCTCTCTCTCCGTCTCCCCTCTCGAGCAGCAGCAGGTAAACCTCAGTGACTCTCTGCAGGCCGACAGCTTTGTGCTGCTATTGTGGCCTGTCTGTCTGCCCTGCTGTCTGTCTACCCTGCTGTCTGCCTTTATGTGTCATATCTGCAGGATTACGCGCTGCACAATAGCAGTACATCTCCAGTGTGAAAAGACATTGATGTTTACATTCATTCTGAAGAACTAACGAGCCTAAGAGAGAGAGAGAGAGAGAGAGAGAGAGAGAGAGAGTGAGAGAGAGAGAGAGTGAGAGAGAGAGATCTTGAAGGATCCCCAACCCCTCAACATACCGTAATAAAATCATAAGAATGAAACTGTTATGATGTCAGATAAGGTAAATGAATCAACTGCGTTAAATAAACGTAATGGCATTGAACGTTTCATTAATCTCATTGATTATAAATGCATTACAATTAACCGATTATTTCCATGGATTCAATAAAGATAAGTAACCATCTGTATGTCTTTAAAATTGTTAATATGTGACATGATTATGTTTATTGGTGTCTATGCAAACGTAAGCAGATGTGCGTTTGCTAGACCCCACCTACTTACATAAAATACCCATGAATACTAATGAGATTGCATTGAGAGGTCACCCAAAAATAAAAACTTTAGATATTCTCTTCCTCTCTCAATGAGTTTGAAGCACAAATGATTTCCTTTCTTGCAGTTATCTAGAAGAATATTCATGCTGCTCTTCTCCACACAATGGAAGTGGATGGGGACTAAAGCTGTCAAGTCGAGTCCTGTTGCGTCATGAGACTTTCGCTGTCAGTGACAAGACCATTGAAAAACAATGACGTTTCGTTTCATTGATGACGTTGATATAACAGTGAATTCAATTCGTGTCTGTTTCTCAGACGTAAAGCTGCCGTCGAGCTTCAGAAGACTTGGAATATAGCGCAAAAGTCTTATGGACTTCTTTACGATACTTTCATGGTGCTTTTTTTATTGACCTCCTGACACCCCCGTGTGACTGCCGTGTGCATTTTCCATTTCCCTTTTTGATTTGTAACTAGTAGCACCTAATAAACATGCCAAAAATAAATGAATAAATTCTAGAGCGTATAGTTTCCCTAAAAAGTGATGTCACATATGTGGACAACGGGACCAAGTTGTGAACTTTTAAACAATACCAAGCTGTAGAAAGTCTAATAGTTTATCATGTGTCCAGGAGTGTTGCTTATTCATGTTTTTGAGACGTTACAGACATTACAGATGATTTTTTTATAAAGCTGAATTAATAATTGTTATTCAAAGTAACGGCCAGCATCATCAAATCACTTCCTGCCATGTTAAAATAAATGCACTGATAATCATTGTCCCATGTTGAGTCGTCCAAACATCATCTGCAGCCTGAAACTGAACTTTTGGGCGGATTTTAGGAGTGAACGCACTTAACTGCATAGAGAGCTATAGGATGCTCCCTTGCTCCCTATTTAGTGCATGACTTAACCTCCAGTGTGCTGTCTGTCTGCACTGGTCTCAGAACAGTTATAGGAGAGCTATAGGATGCTCCCTTGCTCCCTATTTAGTGCATGACTTAACCTCCAGTGTGCTGTCTGTCTGCACTGGTCTCAGAACAGTTATAGGAGAGCTATAGGATGCTCCCTTGCTCCCTATTTAGTGCAGTACTTAACCTCCAGTGTGCTGTCTGTCTGCACTGGTCTCAGAACAGTCTGAAATGGACCTTATTGTCATCCCAACTCCATATAAACCCTCTGAAAGCACATTTGTCATCTTTTGCATGAACACATTGATTGTCAGTGTGAACACGTGCAGTAAATATACAGGAATGCGTTTACTAATGTTAATGAATAGAGCCGTATTGTGCGGCAATAACAAAATCAAATACAACAACATTTATATTCAAATGAAGTGAATTGACTATTGACAGACGTGTTAATGTTGAACATTATTCAAAATGACAAACATGTTTTTTTTTCAACTTTTGAGCGAATGCGGTCCTACTTTCCACATATGTGGACATCATCTTTATCAATGCGCTGAAGCGCGAATAATGAATGGATTTTTTAAAGCGGCATATCAAATGAAACTACAGACACTACTCTTTACAACCAAACAGGTTTCAATCAAAAAAAAAAGGAGGTTTCTTACCAGAGGCACTTTTGTTTGCGCTGCACCACTAGGAGAGCGTTAAGGAAATCGACATCATGCTGTTGTGTCACGTGATGCGGTGAACCAGAAGTTTAACCATTAAATGACAGTGTAGAGTCTTGCGAACAGTATTCAATCGATTTTAATTCATTTAAATTATGTGTTGCATATAGCAAAGCCAAAAATACAACGTCCACACTTGTGGACGCGGGGTCGCATGAGGTTAAGTGCATTTACGTGCACTCCAATGCACTGATAACTAACAATCAGGTTATTAAAAATAATAAATCCAACAAAGCAAGAAAAACAAGTTTATATTCAAAATCATCAGATTTTTTGCTGCTTTTGACTTCAAAATGGAAACAGTCATGCACACAACACTTTCGCACATTGTACGAATGCCGGTAAAGGTGTTTGTATGCAACACCAAATCAGGGTAATGGGCAAAATCTATGTGTGCCGAATGTTTTTATGACCTTTCCCCAATTAAGGAAAATGCCTTCACACATTGTCTGCTTATTAAGCATAATTGCCGTAACGTCGTGCATTTAAATGTGCTAATAGATATAAAAATATCAGCCTGAATTCTCCTAAACATCTCCTTTTAGGCGTCCCTTCATGAAAGAGAAAACTATCAAAGAATTTACATTTTGGGGTGAACAACAGAGAGAATAACTCAGACACAATCAATCAGTGTGTGTTAGATGACTGTTGTTTATCAAGAACGTCTTTTGGCTCCGGTACTTCAGAGGAAAAAAGGTAATGCAAACAAGAGATGGGGGAAGTGTGTATTTGTTGCTTAATTTGCTCCATGCCGATCAGTCAAACAGAAACCCCGACTGAGCAAATCTCATCTTCTCGACTGTCAACTGGAGCTCAAGCCAAGAACTGGCAGCAGACGGAGAGATGCAGAGAAAGACGGAGAGATGCAGAGAAAGAAGGAGAGATGCAGAGAAAGAGGGAGAGATGCAGAGAAAGAGGGAGAGATGCAGAGAAAGAAGGAGAGATGCAGAGAAAGAGGGAGAGATGCAGAGAAAGAAGGAGAGATGCAGAGAAAGAGGGAGAGATGCAGAGAAAGAGGGAGAGATGCAGAGAAAGAAGGAGAGATGCAGAGAAAGAGGGAGAGATGCAGAGAAAGAGGGAGAGATGCAGAGAAAGAAGGAGAGATGCAGAGAAAGAGGGAGAGATGCAGAGAAAGAAGGAGAGATGCAGAGAAAGAGGGAGAGATGCAGAGAAAGAGGGAGAGATGCAGAGAAAGAAGGAGAGATGCAGAGAAAGAAGGAGAGATGCAGAGAAAGAAGGAGAGATGCAGAGAAAGAGGGAGAGATGCAGAGAAAGAGGGAGAGATGCAGAGAAAGAGGGAGAGATGCAGAGAAAGAAGGAGAGATGCAGAGAAAGAGGGAGAGATGCAGAGAAAGAAGGAGAGATGCAGAGAAAGAGGGAGAGATGCAGAGAAAGAGGGAGAGATGCAGAGAAAGAAGGAGAGATGCAGAGAAAGAAGGAGAGATGCAGAGAAAGAAGGAGAGATGCAGAGAAAGAAGGAGAGATGCAGAGAAAGAGGGAGAGATGCAGAGAAAGAGGGAGAGATGCAGAGAAAGAAGGAGAGATGCAGAGAAAGAGGGAGAGATGCAGAGAAAGAAGGAGAGATGCAGAGAAAGAAGGAGAGATGCAGAGAAAGAGGCCAAATAGTAATTAAAGCCATGTAGATTAAGTTTACAGAAGTGTGATGCTTTAACTCGCTTTATTACCCCCTACAGAGGTGTAAAACCCACTCCAGTGCCCCGTATGTGTGTGTAAAAACCAACATTTACCATCTCACTCCTGCATCTGTTTGCAAGGCTTGTTCTGCAACTCGCACCTCTGTTCTCCGGGCTGTGAGAGGGGTCGAGAACGGCCCCCTTCACCACATCACACCTCGCAGATAATTGGAAGGGTCGCGTGCATTTGACTTCCATCTTTCGTGTTATTCAGTAGCTTCTCCTGCTGACGTAACAGACACGTGAAAGACTAATTCAATCAAATGGGTTTATGAAGCTCTTTCACTGGAAATAAACAACAAACGATCTCAATGGGGGCCTAAACAATTCTGTCATTCTTTAAAGTTTAAACATAGTACTTGAATGTGTTGAATATAACCTCTAAAGCCCGCTACCTAAACTAATAACTCTCACAGGCATATTTTACCCAAATCTAAAGAGGAAAAATTTCACATTTATATGTTTTGCATAAAGAAAATTAATCCTATTTTTAGGACCTTTGCAATTGTTTTGGATTGTGACATTATTTTCATGCCAATTAAGCACAATTTCACCATAAATTATAATTACTGTATATGTACACGTTTTCCTTTTAACTTTTTGTTTTGTTTTGTAACTCCATTATTCTTGAAATGGATTTTCATTATATTCTCATAACTGAAATGTAACAATTTTACTGTATTAAACTAAAACTTACTGTAATATTTTGGTAACACTTTACACTAAGGTTGTATTTGTTTGCATTAGTT
The DNA here is from genome assembly GCA_032164185.1 of Moxostoma hubbsi. Lineage (NCBI taxonomy): Eukaryota > Metazoa > Chordata > Actinopteri > Cypriniformes > Catostomidae > Moxostoma > Moxostoma hubbsi. The sequence continues at coordinate 38,455,119 of JAVLUX010000024.1, read as the reverse complement.
AAAATAATCTAACAATGAACAATACTTTTACAGTGAGCATTAATCTTGGTTAAATGTTCATTTCAAATTGTTTTTAATTAAGTTGTAGAGGTTAAAATTAGTTTTTTGTATATATGCATAAAAATTAATCACACAATTTTTTACATTGATGTTGTAATTGGGATTAATTTTGCTAAATTTAATTTACATAAAAATTAGTGACAGACCGATATATCGGCCAGGCTGATTAATCCTCAATATTTGGACATTTACTTTTAGGACAAAAATCATAATTGTGGATTATCTCCATTGTTACTTTAAATGCAATTTATTTCGATTAATAGAACTTAAGCTAAAATGAGTGATAGACCGATATATCGGCCAAGCCGATTAATTGGCCGGAATTTGGCCATTTCGGATTAGGAGGAAAATCATAATTGACGGTTTTTCCATTGATACTGAAATTGTGATTCATTTTGATTAATATAACTTGCATTAGAATTACTGATAGGCCGATATATTGGTCAGGCCAAATAATCTGTCGTTATTTGTCCCTATTTGATTATCGGCATCGGCCGATAACCATATTGGCTGATTAACAGAAGTTTTAACTTTTCCTTGCGTCAGTTCCAAAACCTTCCAATAGATTTGTCAAACAAATAGACAAGAATTTCTGTATTAAAGGTATTTGTCTTTTGAAGTAAATATTGCATAAAATAAGTGTGTATGTGTAGATCTGATTTGCTTTTGTTCAATTGTATTTTTTTTATCTGCATTTATATCGGCCATCCTGCTTTCTAGATTTCAGTATTGATCTTTAAAATAACCACTAATTAAAACACTTTAATCTGCAGGTCATATTCTTAATGCAGGCTACACAACCAGTACATCAGTACACAACTTGTCTTTGATTGGTTACAATCCTCAACTGCTGCAAAAAACAAACAAATAAAAAAATGCACCGTAAATTGAAAAATTGGACACAATAGGAGTAGAAGTAAAACTTTTCATGGTTAGTAAATTGTGGCAGCTCTCAATTATTTTTTCAATAAATTGTGCAGCCCAAATCTCTCGTTCTTGCGCCTCTAGTTCTAGACCATCCATGTACTGGTGCTTTAAAGAGCCCAGATACCAAAACACTGATCTCAAGAACCTCTCATGCAAAATCATGCACTTTATTAATCTACGAAGAACCCAATAGAGTCAATAACGGTTCTTGATCTACAAAGAACCCAATAGAGTCAATAACGGTTCTTGATCTACAAAGAACCCAATAGAGTCAATAACGGTTCTTGATCTACGAAGAACCCAATAGAGTCAATAACGGTTCTTGATCTACGAAGAACCCAATAGATTCAATAACGGTTCTTGATCTACGAAGAACCCAATAGAGTCAATAACGGTTCTTGATCTACGAAGAACCCAATAGAGTCAATAACGGTTCTTGATCTACGAAGAACCCAATAGAGTCAATAATGGTTCTTGATCTACGAAGAACCCAATAGAGTCAATAACGGTTCTTGATCTATGAAGAACCAAATAGAGTCAATAACGGTTCTTGATCTACGAAGAACCCAATAGAGTCAATAATGGTTCTTGATCTTTGAAGAACCCAATAGAGTCAGTAACGGCTCTTGATCTACGAAGAACCCAATAGAGTCAATAGCGGTTCTTGATCTACGAAGAACCCAATAGAGTCAATAACGGTTCTTGATCTTTGAAGAACCCAATAGAGTCAATAACGGTTCTTGATCTACGAAGAACCCAATAGAGTCAATAACGGTTCTTGATCTTTGAAGAACCCAATAGAGTCAATAACGGTTCTTGATCTACGAAGAACCCAATAGAGTCAATAACGGTTCTTGATCTACGAAGAACCCAATAGAGTCAATAACGGTTCTTGATCTTTGAAGAACCCAATAGAGTCAATAACGGTTCTTGATCTACGAAGAACCCAATAGAGTCAATAACGGTTCTTGATCTACGAAGAACCCAATAGAGTCAATAACGGTTCTTGATATGATGAGAGATTCATTGAAGAACCTTTATATTGGAATGTGTCAGGCACTAGATCGGTTTCAAACCTAGAGAGTCGCCTACATAGACAGCATTTTAAGACATTGTTTTGAGGTGCAAAAGGTAAAATGATGCTGCCGTTCGACGAATGAGAACTACGACTGCTTTCTTTTAGCACAGTCACACCTGGTGCATGTGCAGACGATGCGCAAATAAAAGGTACTTCAAGGCCAAAGTATGTTTTAGTTTTCTGTGTACTGCGTACATTTGCATTGCAAGAATTAAGATAAATGAAAGATGCTCTAGGTGAAGTGGATCAGTCCTGTATGTGTGTGTGTGTGTGTGTGTGTGTGTGTTTCGGGGGGATGGAGTGATGGACAGCTCACACGCCAGCCATTATAGTGAGGTGCTGCCAGCACCATCGCCATGGCAACAGGCCAGGGGCCCGACAGAACAAAGAACCAGGATCACAGTGTGTGTGTGAAAGACTTTGTGCCACTACCGGCCTCCAGCGCTCATATTTACATGCGACGCTGTAGAGTTAATTGCAGTGAATTCCAGGGCTGCGTGTGAACTCTGAATGTGTTGTCTTTTATTTTACATATCAAAAGCTGCCGCAGTTACAGATGTTCATTGTCTTCAGAGGGATGGTGAACGCGTGCATTTTGAAAATTTTTAATGAACACGAGTTGCAATCTAATGCAAGCATTTTTGATGATGGGCTTTTGAGGTGTTTTATGAGAAAATACTGAATTTGGTGGACTCCGGTGTCCTAAAATCGTCCATTTTTACAGTCTTTTAATTTAAATTTTTTTTTTTTTAACCCAAAGCTAATTTCAGAACACTAATTGGTCCCATTGGAGCAGTCAAGGATTGTGTTTTCCAGTCTTCTGGAATGCTCACTCCTGTTTGAAAATAAGCTGGAAATCTTTGTGGTAACAGCCCAGTTTATCTCTCAGAGTTCTGAGTGATACAATTTGGTCCAAAGACTTTCCAACATCAAAGAGACACTGGCCTTGCATAGCAGGTAGCTGGAATTTATAGACTTCTTGATACCTTAACACCAAAAACAGCGATGTGATATTTCAAAAGAATCAAAAAGATAAACAGTGCAAGGATAAGCGTTTCAGAAGACGCCAATTAACACAGACATGGGAGAACTGGGCCAGTGCACATCTTCTACTAAACACAGCCATGAATCCCAGCATCAGGTGTGTCACGCACATATATTTCTGATAATTATATGAGAGTTTCTTCAACATTGGGCACTTTTAGCACTTTTAACTAACAAAAATTAACAGAGTCTGTACATGCAGCACAGGAGATTTATGCAAACATATTGTGTTTAATTGAATTCTGGAAATGACACGGATGGAAATTATAGTTTAAATATAATTACATTTTTTGCTTATTAACTTATTGCATTTGTATTAAACGTATTAACTTTATTAGGGACAAAATAGTTTGGTTTGGTGGAAATGAGACCACAACTGTGGGACAGTCGTCATTTTAGGACAATTGATAGAAATAATTTTCACACAATACATATTGAAATGGTGTATGCTTATTTCACTCTTTGTTTGGATTATCGCAGCTTTAAACATGTAATTATTTTCAATTTTACCGTTTTTATAGATTTTCATAGTTTAATGTTGAACATCTGGGTCTGGCACAATGCTAAAACAGTCAAATCTATACATAAAAGGCATTTGAAAAGATACACATATAAATAATGAAGTCCTGTAATAAAGTTTCAAAGTTAGTTTTAATGTGACTTTCATTTAAGGAAAAAAAAAAGTTTCAATTTAGATTAAAAAAATACATTTAAAAAATCGCCTCCTTGGACATGTGATTGCAAAAAGTTTAAGAAACACCCTATTCAGCCTATTTATTTTAAATAAATATAAAAAGTAGCAAAAATGCACATTTGAACATGAACTTCAGGGATCACCATGCAAATGCTCTAAGGAAGGGTGATGAGGAGGAGGGCATGGCCGTGCAATGAGGACGCACGCCCAGCCCTGAATTGTTCTAATCAGCCGGGATGGGGATTAAGACGAGCCGGAGGTGCCAGTTCGAGAGAGAGAGAGCGACACACGCGGCTGCTGTGTATCTGTGTGTTTAAGTTGATTCATGTCATTAAAAGTTTAATTGACTGCTCAGCCAGTTCCCGCCTACTCCTAGCCCGCATCCTTAACGATTACTTTGGAGTCAAAACCCAGGAGGGAGGAGGGATGTGCTGTCAGAGAGCCCTCACCACTGTTGGATTGTCGCGACGTTGAGTTGTATGGTACAGTGGTGCTGGAGCGGTTCGCCTGAAGGCGGAGGAGTCCGCTGCCATTTGCCAGAAGACAGAGAAGCCACTGCCATCCATCAGCAGGCGGAGGAGCTTGCTGCCGGCCACCTGGAGTGGAGGAGCTGCTGCCGGCCACCTGGAGTGGAGGAGCTGCTGCCAGGCGCCTGGAGTGGAGGAGCTGCTGCCGGCCACCTGGAGTGGAGGAGCTGCTGCCAGCCGCCTGGAGTGGAGGAGTTGCTGCCAGGGGCGGAGGAGCTCGCTGCCAGCCGCCTGGAGTGGAGGAGTTGCTGCCAGGGGTGGAGGAGCTCGCTGCCAGCCGCCTGGAGTGGAGGAGTTGCTGCCAGGGGCGGTGGAGCTCACTACCTGCCACCAGGAGGTGATGTCCAGTGCCATCACCCAGCATCACGGATGACTGCTGCCCAGCTGGACAAGGACCAGGCGACAGTGTGTCCGGTAACCGACTGAGCAGTCAACAAACTTTTAATGGCATAAATCAACTGAAACACACAGACACACGCGGCTGCGTGTGCCTGGCGCCTCCGGATCATCTCTATACCCCTCCCGGCTGATTAGAACAATTCAGAGCCGGGTTTGCATCCTCACGGCCCGGCCATGCCCTCCTCCTCATCACAGGAAGGTGCAACTTAATTAGACTTAACAAATTTTGACATTTGAATGCATGATTTCTGCCACAGCGTTTTAGACAAACTCTTTTTTACAGACAAATAATACAAACACGAATAATTTACCTTTGGAAGTTGCATTTAAAATCCACTTGGCTCAAAAATCTGCTCGAAAGAGCATGATGCTGTTTAGTGCATGAAGCACAAGGTTTTAAAAGGTAAGTCAAGTGCAGGACAAACTGTACGACTTTAGTGAAAACTAGCATGAATTGAGTCTTTATCCTGAGCAAGCTGGTGTGTGTTAAAACACCTGCGTCTAAGAGTAGAGTTTATATACAAAGACTGTTAAGAACAAGCCAGCTGTAGTCTTCAGGGATATGGTGAAAATATAAGCGCACTGACAGACGTATGTTAGCAAGTGACATAAAGCGAGCTATCAAGCTTGCTAGTAGTGATGAAAAGGAAGATAGCAAAGACTGCTGGGTTCATTTCTATAATAATCATTTTATTCCTCGTCTGAGCAGACATCGTAAAGAAAATGAAAGTAAGGCTTTGCTAAATAAATGGTTTTATGGATTTATTGCAGAGGGAAAACTTAAAATGGGCAAAGCAAAGTACTGACAGCAGCAAGAATCACATGTGAGCGCACATTTGGACTTAGCGAGAGATATACAGGCAAACTGTTTCAACATGGGCAAATTGGGTCAAAGACAAACCTTGTCTCAGCCAATTGGGCACCTCTGGAGCAGCGATCCATCTTGGGGCGAAATCAAATATTTATAAGTTTATAACAATGACATGTCATGAAGTTTCAATTTCACTGCAATGAATCCATACCCACAGAGCATAAAGTAAGACCACATGGATGACAAAGGATCACGACATGAACGGTTCCGCCCACCCAATCCAGCATTCCCCAGACGTACAAAAGACGGGGAAAACAGACGTATAGACGCCTTTCATCCTCACAATGAGAATCATATGTCTCCCGCGGCCTGCTCCAGACATTCGGTCTTCACCATAGGTGACGCCTTCAGGCACAAATGGGAATTTGAAACATGGAGCAAATTGTATGGAGGTAAGAGACTTATAGAGGGGAACCAGAAGCATAATGGTTCTGAAGATCTGGTCTACTAACGCAAAACGCAGTTGTGCTCCATTGGGATTGTACCCATGAGCAAGGCTCCCAAACCCACCAGAGGGCAACTAATCATCCGAAACGATATTGTAGGGTAAAACACCATGGATTAAGCATTGGTTCTCAACTGGTGTATCACAACAGAAAAATAAGCTGCAGGTCTGTTCTGATAGGATCATGGACAGCAGGAAAACGATGGTAAATGCAAATAATATAATGCCATATAATACTGCATAATTAGGAAAGAAAAATAGTGTATCAACGTTGAAAAGAGAGGAGTAAAACCTAATCATGTGTTTATATGTTGATGTTAATGGTCCAATCTTATAGACCCATAATGGCCCATTTTGGCCCAATCTTATAGACAAATCAGACAGACGTAAACCCAGACAGGTTTCGAGACATGCCCTCATCCAGAAACGAAACTACAGAGGTAAAAAAAATAATTCAAATATAAACAACAATAAATTTGTAGAATAAACAGTGCTGTTTGCAGTAAGGATAAACATGATTCTTGTTGATCACAATGTGTTTTGTTGGTTGAATTATCATCTGTCAAGAACATGAAAACATCAAAATTCATTTAGAAACCAAAATTGTCCGTTTTCCAACTCAGCCTAAGTCAAGCCAATGCAGTCTCTGAACTCAAGCCCAGTCCTGTGATTGGGCCCCTCTGTTCCCTTAAAAAAAATGGTGTGTTCTGGCAAACTTGCCACAAATTTGCCACTCGTTTACTTTTACATGCAAATGAGCTTTGCGGCAAACTCTTCAATGTGGCCAAAGGTTTGCTGGAGGTTCAACACAACTCGTGAAGAACTGCAAACTTCTGGCAAACATGCACGGCAAATCGCAAGCTCTTTTGCTTGCGAAAATATTGAGTAGGAAATTTGCGGCAAATTTGTCAGAACTTTAGATTTTTTGTAAGGCCATGAGCACACCAAATCTGTTTACCTTAATATGCCCCTGGTGTCTGTTCTTTGTACATCACTTACAACATCTGAGATGATATAACGTATTCCAGATCTTCTAATCGTAATAATTGCTCTCTAGCTTATTTTGTTCTTCAAATGCATGAGTGGATTTGATTATTATATCTGGATATATTGACTCAAAATCCTGATCAACAATGCAGTGATTGGTTAGCGACACAACAGACCAATGTAAGCACAGCGTAGTTCTAGCGGAAAGATTAGCAGCTGAACATCATCGCACCATTATCTGGGTAATTCCCAGCCAATCACATGTAAGCCGTTGCTTTATAAGTCTGCTCACAATCTATCGCATTGCTGTTTCAGTGTGCTAACACGGCAACCTCCACCACCCCACCACCACCTGTTGAGTCCCGTCCTGCACGGGGGTAATCCTCACCCCTGCCTCCTATCTTCGGCAGGATATGACCGCCAGACGGGGCCTACGCCAAAGAGAGACGTTACCTTTCTGTTTTATATTCATCAAATAAATGTCATCTTACATTTCACTCAAGTCTGCAAGTCTTCCTGATGGAAATGTAATGATGTCATATCTAAGAATATTAATATGACATAAATAATTATATGTATTTATTTCATTATATTCACTTATATAGGAGATTTGTTATTTATATGTATATTACATTGTAAATATATATATATAAAAAAAAAAAAAAATATATATATATATATATAAAGAGAAAAGTCTGAAGAGTTGTGAATAAATTAAAGGTGTAGCATTATTTTCAATTGCACTTACTTTGATTTGCACCTTTTTTATCATTTCAGTGTATTTACCAACAGAAACTTTACAAATGCACAAGGGCATAAAAGCTCTCTTTAGATGCTTGGCCACAAAACAACAGAAATCATGAAAGATTTTTTATTATGTAAGAGTGTTATCATGTACACTTCTAGTGACACAAATGCAGACATCACTCTTTAATTAAGTTCTTTGCATCTGTTGAGCTGTAAAGGGCGTTAAGAGACAAGGTGAATGTAGTCAGAAAAAAAAAGTGTATGCATGAAACAAAATTGTGAAAAAAAACTTTTTGAAGAAAATATGAAGTAGATTACTCCCTCACGACTAAAGCGGTACCTCTAAAATGGTCTGTGCCTATTATTATCTACAAGAGTATTATTTAATTTAATTTCAAATTATTCATAAATGTATAATTATGTTACATGTATTATCGCCTGTGTATCAATAGGGTGCTCTCGTAAGAATAATGCAGAGGCTGGGACAGACTTTCAGTAATGCATTTGCTTATAAAAGCACTATCTAATTCTGTTTACGATAAGCCTGCTCCCAAGCAGGTTTGGGTTTAAAGACCAGATGACAGCAACTCTGAGATGTTCTTCGAAGAACGTAACAATCCAGGAATGGGTCAACTCATCAACAATGATATCCATGTGACCCCATAATCAACATACAAATACATTAAGCAGGACTATATGACCCAGTAAACTTGTGAAATATACTTTTAGCAACTAAAAAGTAGCAATAACAAAACAGCACCATTGTGGCCAGTATTTGTTTGCTATTCAGTTTCAATGCATATCAAAGAGTCATGTTTTTAGCTTAGCGACATGCTAATGTCATACTCCACTGGAAACTATTTTTGCATTTGAAAAATCTTAAATCCTTCAGCAAAACCAGTTGTGAACCACTGATGTAAAGCTTCTGCTCTATGAAACGAATTTTCCACTTTAAAGGAGGTTAGCAACACGATCAACCCATTTTAGACTTCTACACTTCAAACAAACCCTCTCAGTTTCACAACAGTTTAATTTGAAAGATTAACTACGTCGTTTGTCTGCAGTATGTCATCAACAGCACTTTGCATCCAAAATTATTGTTTAAATACGAGTATTTACAGCATGCATTCTGCAGGGGAATATGCACAAGAATGTACGCCAGTGAGTTCAAAGGCCACTGTCGCTCTGATACCTTGGCATGACTTCATGGAAGTGTATAAATGTATGCCGGATGAGAGGAGAGACTTGGCGTGCGTCTGATTTCTCATTATTGTAGACTAATGTTCTAGCCCGGTGCGTATAAATCAACACAAGCAAGCTGCTTTCATGTGCACAGCGGGAGGGTCTCGTGCATATCAACAGAGCCTTTGAACTCGACGTGTATGTTCTATATATAGGTGGATGTGAATGACATTGGACGCAGAGTGTGTATTTATCGATCTGTCACAGGGCTTAGAGACAGACAGGATCACAGTCTTAGAGAATGCCGACTGGTGTTAATCAGAGTGAATGCAGCAATGATGTCAACGAGGGCAGGGGGACATTTTCAGGCTGGGCAGACCAACGACACACAAGCCCAGAAACCTAGCGAGATCCTTTGGTGTCTGTTGCCTACCTTCTACAAAGGCAACATCCTAGCCATTGTTATACCTCATAAGTGAATGATTTCTCATCTCAACATAAGCAGCTCTTGTAAAGTCCATGGGAAATTTGACTCTTGTTTAATTGTTTCCACCAAAGTCTGATATTAGCATGTTGCTAAGCTAAAAATGTGATGCTTCAATTAGCATAAATAAATAGTACATACAAATGTTGGGTAAATAGTATTTTATTATTATTATTATTATAATTATTAGATTGAACTATTTTTTGCCTCCAACATATATCAGACACGGACAAAAGCAGTCGATTGCAGAGAAAGGAGTTTCATCATTCATGAAAACTTGCACACTGCTTTAGTGTCTACTAGTGCCTACATAGGCAGCGACCTTGTACAAGGGCAACGTCCTGAGAGGACTACCATGAAGACCTCATAAGGGACTGATTTGTACACTCTCTGTAGGCAGCTAGCTAAAACTGCACTGGAGATTCAACACAATTGATTCCAATGGAGTCTGTCATTAGCATGTTGCTAAGCTAAAAACATGATGCTTCAATAAGCATCAATAGGTAGCACACACAAATGTTGGGTAAATAGCATTTTATTATTATTATAATTATTAGATTTAACTATTTTTGCCTCCAACATATATCAGACTCAGACAAAAGCAGTTGATTGCAGAGAAAGGAGTTTTAAAGCAAAAGAAAACTGATAATTATGAAAACTAGCACGCTGCCTTGCTGTCTACTACATTCGTTTTTCTCCTTGTTCCATCCATTATTATGTCCATTTCTGCCTTCGATTTTGGCCAGCTACCTCTTGAGAGCGCATATATGATGACTGATGATAAATTAAATATGTTGTCTTATTAGGTAACTCACTAGTGTTTGGAACATAGTTAGTGCCTAACTTTTCCAATTGTTGTTGTTTGTGGCTTGTTGAGCACATTACCGCGGAGACATAGCGCACGTGGAGGCTTCACGCCATCCACTGCGGCATCCATGCACAACTCACCGTGCACCCCTCTGAGAGCAAACCACATTATAGTGACCACAAGGTTACCCCATGTGACTCTACACTCCCTAGCAACCAGGCTGGAGCTTCTCAGAAGACCCTGGGATTCGAACTTGCGAACTCCAGTGGTGGTAGTCAGTGTCCTAACTCACTGAGCTACCCATGCCCACTTTATTCCTATTTTTTCAGTTGCTCCTTGCAGCATCAAACCCTTACATCTACTGCAAAGGCTGACCATTCATCGGTAGCTTGTGAGATCTAGGAGTTGGTAGTAAGAACAATGCCCTCCACCTTTTCAAGCTGTGTATGCACAATAGAATTTGTCTCTTCAATATGTACATATTTCTCAAGACAACCAGTGGCGGATTTAGGCAAGGGTGACATGGGCAGCCATCTTGTGGGGGTTCTACAACTTTGGGGGTGTGCTGAAGTGGGTTTCATTGTTTAATTGCTACATTGCTTCTTTTGCCCTTTCCCCAAAACTCTCCCATTTGTTTATCCACCACAACGAAACATTAGATGAAACACCAGCTGCACAATTGTAGGGGTAACTTAGGTGGCAATAACTTACAGTATAGTACAGTATATGTTATATCACCCCCTTGTGGTCCCCCAAAGCAATTACTCCAGATTTGCATTAAACGGAAGGCCAACAGTAAGTGAATTGTAGAGCACACAAACCAAATTCAAATGTTGGCTTATGGTAATATATCAATGCCTCAAAAACGTGTTGAGAAAATAGCTTGCCAACCAATAATCGATGTTAGACCAGCACACCACTAGTTTAAGATGGTCATTTCAGCAGGATCGTGGCTACGGTTTAGATTTTGGCACAACTGTATATATATATACAGTATATATAATTCAAATGCCTTCAGTTCTGTGAGTTTCACAACCACTACAACTCTTGGCATGGGAAAAACAAACAAAATACCAAAATAATTCCAATGTTAATGAACACACACTCAGAGACAAACAGACTAATCTTTCTTCAAATAATATGCTATTTGCCATTTTCCATGTCTAAGGTTTAACTGGCAGAGGGATATTCATTGATTTGGTTCATTGTGTTAAGGTTGGCATGGCAATACAAAACATTTTGCTTTGATCAGATTAGTGACCCGCAGGCTGTCTAATCAACGGCTGTGTCTCAAACACAGATCAGACTCAGACAAAAGCAGTTGATTGCAGAGAAATAAGCTTTTTCTTTAAGGTCTGGTGAACGTTTGCATGCCATGCAGCGACATTTAAAGGGTTACGGGTAAATTCTGTCATCTTACTGTCCCAAACTCATATGACTTTCTTGTAAAACACAAAAAGAGCTGTTTAGCAAGAAGTTCCAAGCTGCTTCTTGTCAATACAATGAATGGGATAGATGATGCCAAGCTCCAAAAGTTAAAAAAACAAACAATTTGAAGTAGTCCATACAACTCACACACAAAAACAAAGTCTCCAAATTCAAATTGATGACCCCATGGCATGGTTTGATGAGCACGGTTTTCTTTGTTGGGATTGGGCATATTAATGGGCTTTCAATTTTTTAAATAGACTTTAGCAAAACCCATTTGCCTCTTGCTATTGCTAACCAGTGGAACTGGTGTTTACAATTTAGGGGGAGGGACATTCTCAATATAGAATGATTTATTGGACAAAAAGTTGCATATATCCATATGCAAACATGGCAATGTCATGAATACATGGACCTCAAAGCCCAAACGCTTAATGTTTGTTTTGTCACCTTTTATGAATAAACTAGCATATAGATGACCTCAAAGCTAACACACATGTCAGTATCTCTTCAAACACAAACACACTTTCAGCCCCTAAGAAAGAATGAAAATTTCTGAAATTCACAAATGAGACAAGGTGAAAGTCAACTCAACATAATTTAGGGTGAAGGAGACCAGCACCGTTCATGGAAGGAGCGCTGTTTCTTATCATTCAGTAAGATACCACAATAGTTCAATGCTAAACGGTCAAATTAGAACATATTTTTGCTTTACAGAAAAAGAGATTTATCATTTGGATAGAGGAGTATTCACTGTATCAGAGTTAATGAGCACGTTTCTCAATATCTCCTCCAAGCCTTGAATCTTCAAAGACAAAATAATGAGACTTTTTCTAAAAAAAATAAAATAAAAGCAAAGAAAAATAAAATGCAACCCAAAAACTCTGCCGAAAAATAAAGAAATATACTGGCTTGAATCACGAATATCTGATGTGATTTTCAATAAACCACCAGTCAGTCAGTCAATATGTTGTTTGTGCATGAAAATAAAAAACCTGAGAACTGAGATTAATTTTTCTTCATTCTCCTGCTTCTCAGATATTTCTCCTGAGAAAAAGACTCACAAGAGTAATCTCACATGTGTAATGTGTCCTCTCCAGAGTTTCACAAGAGATATCAATGATGTCTCAAACTGTGCTTAGATTAAAGTCTGCAATCGAAAGTCAGAGATTTTAATATGAGCCCAAACATTGCTCATCGAATTCTCCCAAGAGCAAATGATCTGAGCTATGTGATCCACATGCATTTATACCTCTATACTCTTACTGAATGCCAACAACAGACTAATTTGCTTCAAATAAACATAGTTGATTCTTTGTTTCTCAAACTATGAAAGACCAACCTCTGAGCGTACTCATCTGGCTCATTCACACACACACACATCAATGATGGCAGAGCTGCATGTAAGGCACTAGCCTTTGATTGGGAGCAACTTGGGGTTCAGTGTCTTGCCCAAGGACACTTCGGCATGTGGAGTCGTGTGGGCTGGGAATCGAACCACCAACCCTGCGATTAGTGGCCGACCCGCTCTACCAACTGAGCCACAGCCATCCCTGTTAAGCATGTCTTTAAATGACAGCACTTCATCGGTCTGCATTCACTCGGGCTGACACAGGACAGAGCTTTAAGTTTAGTGAACAGGGTTTATGACAATGGCATTTTCATTCTGCAGTTCTTGGAAGACAAACTGCCTTTATCACTTGAAGTGGGTCGGCGCTGGCCTGACTGCTGGAGAAACATGTATGGAGTGTTTCCTGAAGCCGCTGAGATACAGACACTCTTGACACTGGTCAACAGAAGAGACAGAACAGACCGTCTATGGAGAACTACGTGTCCATATTAAGAAATTATGGCCTGTTTGCTGGAGAGATATGACCGGAGGACACTTTTCACCCTGCATTTCATAACTTCAATGTAACAGACATAAATATCAACCTTCCACACAGAACTAGTGAATAAGGATGAAATAGAACAAATCTGCTTAAATATTAAGTTTTAAATCAACAAAACTGACCCTAAACCTTAAACCTAAGCGAGTCAGAAAGATGAAAAACGGCATTGTGTCATTTTGTGGTGATTCTATGACACTTTTGGCTCACGTGTCGACTCGTGTCCTCTTTAGGGCTTGTACAGAGGTCCTTTGCATCTCAAGTGTAACACTCAATCAGTTGAGCTACCACACAGTTTGATCACACAAACAAGCATGTAAATGTAGTTGGTTATGTAATGCAAATGTAAAAATGTAAGTCATGCACCATAGTAAAATAGGATTTTGAGAGGAATAGGGCCTAGGTGCTGTTGTAGCGCCTCTAGTGATCATTTGACAAGGAAACTGCAGCGAAACATACAATGAGCAGTACAGGCTGGTCTCATAGTGAAATCGGAAACAGTAGGTTGTAGTAGGTGCTCACAGAAATTTGAAACACTGCCCCCAGTGGCCAAAGTGGTCAGTGTTAAATGGGCAAGTGTGAGCTCCATTTTCCAGGTGAAATAGCTACAGAGGGGTGCCAAAAGCGAGTTTGGCTGTAATACAGTTAAGAGTGCATGTTTTATAAACTGTATCCCCAAACCCAAACCCCAAACCTAACTTAACCATCAATGGAGTAACAATGTAATGTTAGGGGGAAAAAGTGCAACCTCCGAATCGCGATCGTCACTAATTATTCTAACGTGATTATTCCTGGTTTCAATGCAAGATCTGAACCTGGGAAGTCGGCATTATGTGGCGGATCCTAGGGTACTGGAACTCTCGGAAACAACATGCCGATTTCCCGTATGATCATGTCGAGCAGTATTCAATAAGTAGCAAGCTAGAGTTCCATTCTATACATCTTTCTTTCAAAAAACATTAGATAGTAAGCAAGAGGAAAGGAGTGGGATATGTAGAGTAGAATGAGGCAGGGATGTATAAGTTACAGCTCATCTCCCGCAGAGTTTACGAATGCCTGCCTCTCTGTTAAAGCCAGGGCCATGCTGGTTCCTGGGGGCCACCATGCAGGAGCCGAGACCCTGTGGCCCCCCTCCCCACGCAGACAGAGAGGTCATCATGGGGCCCTGAGCGTCGCGACCCCTGCGGTCACACTGCACAGTGTCATTTCAGATGCAGTACAAATGCAGTAATTCACTCTGATAACAGTGGCTCGCTCACTGTCACTGTGGCCGACTGCGAGTCAGATGAGATCATGAGAGAAGCTGTGCTTGGATGTGCAGATTTATATAGAGACATAATGAGATTATTTGGATATTCTTTCCAACACATTCTTAAAACTAAAAGTTACAATCAGAACTAAAAAGGCCACCTTTTGTCGCCTAAAGATCTACTGTACACACACAGTAGTATATATGTAATTCTTAAAGGAATATTACAGGCTCAGTACAAGTAAAGCTCATTCAACAGCATTTGTGGCATAATGTTGCATAATGCCAAGGCTTCCTCATTTCAACATAAGAGCCAATGGTGTGTTTTAGGCTTGTTTATGGTTAAAATCTTAAAAGTCCTCCATTATGCTCCAAACCCTTATTTTCTGGTTATTGGGATTTTTGTTGAATATTTACAGTAACTGCATCTGGGATTTTATTTATTTTGGACTCTTGTACCATCTGTGCCCATCATGGTAAGAAAATACTCCTTTTTTTTTTTTACATTTTATAAATGGATTTTTTAAAAGCTATCAGCTGATTAATCGGTTACCGGCCTTTTCCCACCACCTAGTTATCGGTATCGGCAAAAAAACACTATCGGTCGATCTCTACTTTAAACTATCCATTGTAAGTGACACACTGTAACCTCAATTTTTTGCTCTTATTTTTTTAAAGATAAAGGGATGAGCCAAAGTTCATTTTTATTGACTGTATTCAACATTATGCCACAAGTGCCATCGATCGAGCTTAACTAGCATTGAACTCAGAATATTCCTTTAAGTTCTACAAAGAACTTTTTATTTTTAGTTCTTTAGAAAATCATAAACTTGTCATTCAAAGAACCCAAAACACTGATCTGAAGACTCTATAATGAACCATCAAGCATATTGAACCCTACTCAAGGACCCTACAGTGAAAAATGGCTCTTGAGGAGAAGAAACCATTGATGAACCTTTGTTTTATCAGTGGTTTGTATCGTTTCCTTTTGTATTTTACACCCAGAATTGAAAATACAACTTAATTTGAAGCTGAAACCTCTTTCAATACACTTTCACCAGGACATATCCATTTAAACGAAGTCCTGCATGACTAGTTTGCCTAAGTAGCTGTAACGGTGTCCTAATCAGTGGTGTGTTTGTATAAAGCGCTCTTCTGCTGGGGTAAACAGGGCTCTATTTGATGCCCTTTATTAGGGCTGTTTGTTTGGCAGGGTTTATTCCTCTGTTAGACTGGCTCCACGCTCTCGGAGGGAGGCCGGCCCTCCTGCGGGGCTGCAAATGGGCGGGTGGCAGCAGGGCCGGGCCACATGAGAGAGAAGCTCTCCAGCTGTTACAAACTTCCACTCGGCGCTCTCTTTATCTGTCCATCATCTGTTCCGAGATCTTACAGTAGATGTTAACAGGTTTTCAATGGGTATGATCATGTATCTCCACCCTCCAATAAAATCGTAAAGCTCTTTAGATGGAGATAAAGTGCTATTCTAACTGCTTTTTCACTCTTTCAATGCTTATCAGATAAGCTTACAGACTGTCATTAGAGTGACCCATTAGCTCTGTTAACACCTGCGATGTGAGAAAGTTTGCTCTGTTAGCGTCTATATTAAATGCTTGTTGGAAAACACACATAACCCTAAACCCAGTTCAAGTCATTCCTGGCAGCCAATGGAACCAAATTTGGGATAATGCCCAGTACGCCAGACTACCAATCCAGCCCTGATGCCCAACAACGTCATTGGCTGTAGCGAAAGTAATAGTGATTCAAACGAGTGCAATCGCACAATATCATCCGAATTAGCCAAATGTAGAAATGCCATACGAACCCTGACGTGAGAGTGTGTTGAAATTGACACATGCGTTTTCCCAGGCTGTGAATGTTAAGAACCGTTTGAAACAACTGATGCATAAAATACGGTTAATCTACCTCAGAAGGTGTGGCCGCTTGAGATGTACATCATATTATCTCTGCTAAGGATAAGTCATTAAGAAGCATTACATAATGCTTAACACGTCAGTAGTTTGAATATGAATTTACAGTGGGGTCCAAAAAGTTGATGAACTCACTGAAAATCAGGAACTAAAGCTTTAAAACAAAACAGTTTATGATGTAAAATGAATGTATTTCATTTGTAGTGAAACTTTTAAAAATAGGCAAAAAAATAAGCATTTTATAAGCAACCCCAAGAAATAGCCAAAAAAACAAACAAAAAAAAAAAGATTATCGGAGGTATCATTATTGGTATCTGTTTAGAGGATACTGGACTTGAAATGATTGGTATCGGATTGAAAATAATAGAAGTGGTATCGCCCATCCCTGCTGTATAGTTGCTGAAACTGAGGTTTGTTTGGCAGTTTTAGGGTTTATGTTTACATCTTATGGCTGTGCCTTTGAAACAGTGAGTATTTTAATGTTTATGGACTGGTCCCATTCACGCCCATTGTAACGCCTCGAAAAGGCGAAAAGTCGAAATGCTTATTTTGTGGTAATCAACATTATGCCACAAATGCTGTCGATTGAGCTTCACTTGTTCTGAGCACTGTGTAATACAGTAATGTTTGTATGGTATTGTAACTGTTTGGGGCCCCTGAGAGCATCACCAGCAGTTGCCTGGCAACGGGGCCCTTAAACCAGGTGAGACTATTTCACGGTCAATTAGGAGAATCTCTTTGAAGTTCCTTCACTGGAGGACATGAAAAGAAACAAAGACTTCTGAAACAAAAGCTCTAATGTGCCATTTGATGTGGTTTTCACGGATATTTTATTATCTGAATATAAAGAATAAATAACAGTTCATCTTAATTTACAGGATAAATTGTTGTCAGAGGGCAGCTGTCACAGCTGCGGGACATTAAAAATCCATAAGAAATTCTGAGGTCATCACATTGAGTGGAAAACCAAATAAAACATTTCAAATGGCTCTATGGGCAATTCTCTGCGATATAAATACAAACGATAACCAATACTTTCCACAAAATACAGTAGACTCTGGATAGTACACATAATACTGGCTTTTTACAAGTAGCGAGATCATTACATGATGGCACTAAATATACATACAATACATTCCTACACATGATAGTGCATAGAAAATGAAAAATAAATGGGAACACTTTATAACAACTGTCATTAAAGGGATTAACAGACAGTTTTACATGACATAATGGTCAACAAATCATCAGCTAATGCACATTCAAATAGCTTGAAATGTCATTAAATGTTGATTCACATATGAATCATCTGTTCAGTATCAAATGACTTTCAGTGAAAGTTATTATACAGTTAGCAAAACACAAAATAAACATTACTTTTTAATAACTTAAGTCCAGAAACATGTATCAGATCAGAGTTTTATATATATATATATATATATATATATATATATATATATATATATATATATATATATATATATATATATTTACACACACACACACATGTATGTATTAGATATAAAGTATTTATAACTTAAGTCCAGTAATATGTATCAGATTGTAGATTTTGGAACTTAAATCCAAAATAAAATGTACCAGATAAGAGTTTTTACAACTTTGTGTCCAAAACCATCAAATAAGTTTATTTTATTTTTTTTTAATAACTTAAAGTCCAGATATTTGTATGAACGTCCAAAAGCATGCATGCATTTTTTTATTCATTTTTTATTCTTCCCAAAAACACGCATCTGATCTACGTTTTCACGGTCCAGTTATATGTATCAGATCGTATTTTGGAGCTCAAGTCCTGAAATGTGAGTCAGATGAGAGTTTTCACAATTTAAGTTAGGCACAGGAGCATTTGCACTCTGTGATGATGGGGTACTGCACGGGTAACCATGCGCATTTGAGCGCGCCTCTCCTCTGCACGCATCTCCAGCGCAGCAGCGTGACGTGCGTGGATTTGGCCGGTTTACATACCATGCCCTCCGGCACCGAACACGACCTCTTGCTGTAGCAGCTGCCCGCCCGGACGTACCGGGGCCAGAAGCGCGAGCCGAGGTCATTCCACGCGTAAAGCACGGGACAGAAGGAGTACGACCACAGCCACATCTGCAGCCGCCGCTTCAGTTTCTTGCTGGCTTTACGCTTTTTGCCCCACTGCATGTCAAAGTCCAGAGCCCGGATGTCTTTGGGCATCAGTCCGGTCGGGTTCTGCAGGAGATCTAGCTCGTCCAGCTCCTCGTTGCCCGTGTAGCGGTCCTGAGGGGGTGTGATGGAGAGGAAGCGGCTGGCAAAGTCTCCGAGAATGCTCCTCAGCTCGGTTTCATTAAGATGCTTCTCCAGGGGATCGTAGATCGGGTCGGGGTCCTCTTTTAGCTCCAGCAGGGGTAAAGTGTCACTGGGGATGGGTCGGAGGAGATAATAGTGCTGACACTGAGCGAACGACACCAGCAGCAGGTATACAGCCAGCAAACACTGCGGATGATCCATCATGATGCGCAAATTAAGTTGATCAACTTTTATCCGATGCAACTCCACCATGCATGAGAGTTTTCCACACGTCCACACCGGATCAATCCATCCACAACATCGCAGGACAGGAAAAGAATGCTAACTTTAAAACATGCATGGGAAATGAAATATGGACATCAATATTCCTGTTGCTGTCTGAAACTTCAATTCTCCACGTCTGGTCCTGAGCTGGTGAGCTGTTAATTGCATAAGAATCGTGTAGCGTGCGCAGCATCACGCGTCGGCATGCGCAGAACTCTGGGAATGCCTCTCTTACACGCGCACCTCTAATATATACGCGCGCGGCTCTGTGATGTAATACATCAGCACTGCTTTTTTTAAAGTGAGTTTGTTTGGAGGAGATTCCCGGCTACCTCCTTCCAGCGAGAGAGAGAGAGAGAGAGAGGGGGGGGGGGGGGGGGGGGGGGGGGGAGAGAGAGAGAGGGGGGGTGGGAGAGAGACAGACAGAGAAAGAGAGAGAGAGAGAGGGGTGGGGGAGAGAGAGACAGACAGAGACAGAGAGAGAGCTTTGGCAATACAAAATGTCTTTGTCATGCCAATAAAGCTCGTTAAATTGAAAATTGAATTGAGAGAGAGAGAGAGAGTGTGTCTGGAAGCGTTCAGGGGTTTGGAGTCGCTGCGCCCTCTGTCGGACATCACACCATGTCTATATTAAACTCTTTAACAAGACCAATAGTTCTGTTGTGGAGGAACATTTACACTGTTTTTTTTTTTTGTTGTTTTTTGTTTTTTTCCACGAACAGTATTGTTTTTGGCACAAAGCACAAGACAACTCTCTGTAAATAATGTGGAGTGGTGCAATCATTTTCACAAGTTATTGGACATTTTTGGGCTGAACTTTTACCCTGTAACATTGAACTAAATAAAACTCAACACTGCTACAGGGTTAACATAACTCATGTTTTTAAAGAGAAAAATACAAATAAAATGTCCATTTGTCTGTCTGTCCGTTGTCTGTCTGTTTGTCTATCTGTTCATTGTATGTCTGTCTATCTATCTGTCTGTTGTCTGTCTGTCTCTCTGTCTGTCTGACTTTCGGTCCGTTGTCTGTCTGTCTATCTCTCAGTTGTCTGTCTGCCTGTCTGTCTATCTGTCCGTTGTCTGCCTATCTGTCCGTTTTCTGTCTGTCTGTCTGTCTGTCTATCTGTCCATTGTCTGTCTGTCTATCTCTGTTGCCTGTCTATCTATCTGTCCGTTGTCTGTCTGTCTGTCTGTCTATGTGTCCATTGTCTGTCTGTTTATCTGTCCGTTGTCTGTCTGTCCATTGTCTGTCTGTCTGTCTATCTATCTGTTGCCTGTCTATCTATCTGTCCGTTATCTGTCAGTTGTCTGTCTGTCTATCTGTCCATTGTCTGTCTGTCTGTCTGTCTATCTATCTCTGTTGTCTGTCTGTCTATCTGTCTGTCTGTCTGTCTATCTATCTGTTGTCTGTCTGTCTGTCCGTTGTCTGTCTATCTGCCTATCTTTCCATTGTCTGTCTGTCTGTCTATCTGTCAGTTGTCTGTCCATTGTCTGTCTGTCTGTCTATCTGTCCATTGTCTGTCCATTGTCTGTCTGTCTGTCTATCTATTTGTTGTCTGTCTGTCTGTCTGTCTATCTATGTTGTCTGTCTGTCTATCTGTCCATTGTCTGTCTGTCTGTCTATCTATTTGTTGTCTGTCTGTCTGTCTGTCTCTGTTGTCTGTCTGTCTATCTGTCCGTTGTCTGTCCATTGTCTGTCTGTCTGTCTGTCTATCTATCTGTCTGTTGTCTGTCTATCTGTCCGTTGTCTGTCTATCTGCCTATCTGTCCGTTGTCTGCCTATCTGTCCGTTGTCTGTCTATCTGTCTGTTGTCTGTCTATCTATCTATCTGTCTGTTGTCTGTCTATCTGTCTGTTGTCTGTCTATCTGCCTATCTGTCCGTTGTCTGTCTGTCTGTCTATCTGTCCGTTGTCTGTCTGTCTGTTTTTCTTTCTATCTATCTATCTATCTATCTATCTATCTATCTATCTATCTATCTATCTATCTATCTATCTATCTATCTATCTATCTATCTATCTGTCTGTCTGTCTGTCTGTCTGTCTGTGTCTGTCTATCTATCTATCTATCATCTATCTATTTATCTGTCTGTCTATCTATCTATCTATCTATCTATCTATCTATCTATCTATCTATCTATCTATCTATCTATCTATCTGTCTGTCTGCCTATATGTCTGTTGTCTGTATGTCTATCTGTCCATTGTCTGTCTGTATATCTGTCTATCACTCCATTGTGTCTCTTTCTGTTTGTCTGTCTATCTAACAGTCCATTGTCTGTCTGTCTGTCTGTCTGTCTATCTTTCCATTGTCTGTTAGAGCTGAAATGATTAGTCGAAATTGTTAACAATAAAAAAATGTCGACAACATTTTTTGTTGCCGAATATTCGTTTGATCTTATTTAACGTAACATGATCACTTTAAACTGTAATGATGAGAGCAGCACTGCAGCTCACGTCTGACAGAGGAGAGGAAGAATTACACCGATCACAGATGCTCTCTAAACTTTCACAGCTTCAGCTGATGTAGATCACACAAAAATACCAAATAAAAAAATACCAAAGCACTCTCGTTGAAGTGGATCTGCCGCTCCGCTGAAGCAATATTTGCGTGTCGAGCATCTTTAAAAGAAAACACGCCGGCGTTGCATCTTAAATGCAGTTATATTTAATGTGTTATAGCTTCAGTTCAAATAATACAGAAGCAGATCATGTAAATAACTACAAACTCCGAAACTGGCATTTCTCTGTGCAGTCAGCGCCTCTTCTATGAGTTGTGAATATCCCGATCTGAGGGGGAGAGACTGAGACTGCACCGGCTGATGAACTCTGTCACGGGACGCTCGTCCCTCGAGTGCACACGCTTGCTGCCGCTGGACTATAACGTGATTGCTCGGGACTTATTGAATCATAATATATGTGTCACTGTGCATTTCTAATAGTGAAGAAAACTGGAAATATGCAGCTTTATTAATAACAGAGAGTTTGTTTTATAGTGAGTTAAAGATGGATTGAACAGAAAGATGAGAGTGATAGTCTTCACCCCCTTTACACACGGCAACAAAATGTGTTTTTAATTTGTTTTATTTTGGTTTGTTTTACAATATAAATATCTAAAACACATGTAAACAACAAACATTAACTTTAGCAGCTTTAAGCAGAAGAAACACTTATTATCTGAAAATGTTGAATATAATATTAAAAATACAGATATTTTATAATATGTAAAAGTCCTATAAAAAAAGATGCATTGACCTGAGAAGCAACATATGAGATATTTAGACTTGCTTTTAGAGAATATATCTTTAATATAAGTATATTTTATCTTTATTGCACTCGCAGAAGTATAACCAAGTGAAAAATACACTTATATATAAAATACACTGACTGTATATTTAAGATATATTCTCTTAAAGCAAGTCTGAATATCTTATATGTTGCTTCTCAATTAAATGTTTCTTGTTTTAAGGATTTTTAGACATTTTTAAATGGAAAACAAGACAAAAACACTAATGCAGTGAATTTCTTTACTGAATTAAACTTAATAAAAAGTATTTTTCACACTTTATTTCAGTGAAAATCATATAGAGGTATTTTTAAAAGATGATTTTGTCCTCTTTATTGTTAGTAAGCACGTTAATACATCCTTTTAAGTCGGGACACAAGATGAATAATCGGTTAAGAGCTGATGATTAACCATTGCAATAATCGCAGAATAGTCGAATAATCATTCTAATAATCGTTAGATTAATCGATTATAAAAATCTGTTAGTTGCAGCTCTATGCAGGCCCTGTGTCCACTGTCCATCAGTCTGTCTCTGTCTGACTATCTATCTCAATAATCTGTCTGTCTGTCAGTCTCTGTCTCTCTGTATATATCTATCTGTATTTCTATCCGTCAAAAGTGACTACTTAATATCAATTCATAACTTAAAGAAAGACAAACATTTAAGTTTGAGCTCAAGCCATGGAGGAAAGGGGCCATAAAACTTTCAGTCCAAATGGATCCAAAATGAACATCCCCCACCAAGCGCACGCTGTGGAAACCTCTAGCTACTGTCAAACTCACGTTCTTTGAGAATCATTTAATGGAAGAAGTGACCTGCCGTTCCACTGGCCATAAAGCAGGCGCAGAGATAAATGCATCTCTGTTTCTGTCTGAATGAGCTAATTCACACCTTCCACTCGTTTACTTCTGTATGAAGAGACTGTTACAGCCTGGGGTACAAGTCACAGGTGTATTTTTGGTCTGACGGGGTATTGTCATAGATTTGAATGCGTCTCAAAAAGCTCAGCATGTGCAGATTGGAGAAGTGTTGTCATGACTGAACGCAGAGATGAACACGGATAAATGCTCCGTCTTACACAAGATGCGAAATTCTTATTTTATTCTACAGTTACGTTATGAGTAGATCACTTCTGAAGATAGGACATCCCCACCTGTCCCTAAACACACATTTGATGAAGTGGCAGTAGATCAGTATTTAGTGTAGTTAACTCATTTATTTCCACTAGACGGCAATGAGATTAAATGGAGATCACATGCTGAAGTCTCCCGCTTCTCAGATGTTTCTCCTGAGAAAAGATCTCCAGTAATCTCACGTGTGTCTCCTCCAGAGTTTCACAAGAGCTATCCACATGCATTTTATTGCTCTATACTCTTGTCTAAATGTTCGTCATTAATTAACTCATTTGTGTCTATCATAACATTTTCCATGGGATTTTAGTGAAAAATGATCTGAGATAGTTTAGACACAGTTTCTGGTAAAATCTACAGTTGCTCAAGGATACACGTTTACAGCGAGCACACAAAGACCCAGAGAGTGGTATGATCGGCCTCCCTACTGTTTTCTCATGTAATGAAATATACCAGACCCCTTCACTGGCAGACACTGTACACACTGCAGCCAACTGACAGAACTCACATATTTATACAGAAATACAAGGACACTGTGTGCGCGCGTGTGTGTGTGTGTGTGTGTGTGTGCGTGTGTGCGTCTGCAAATTAAATACCAAAGAATTCTTAAAGACCCCATGCAATCAAAATCCGAATTTAGCAGCTTTAAGTTCATGTCTGTTAGCTTTGAGGTGATCTATTACTCAAAATAGTATTCGGGCTGTCAATAGATTAAATCGGAATTAATCACACGCATCATTATTTGCTGAGAAAGGCCCTCAATTAAAGATAATTAATTAGGGATGCCCCGATACTGATACTGGTGTTTGTGTCGGGTCCGAATCCGCACTGATGTACTGGAACTTGTGCTCCGATACCAAAAGCCGATACCATCTGCCATATGAATGTCACAATGCAACAATCAGCCCACAAATTAAAATCATGTTATGTCCTAGTGAGATTATTTAATCTTATAGTTTGCATGTAATTCAAATAAAATCAAAATAAAACACCTGTCAATTAAAACATCTGTCAAATAAACATCTGCCAAAATAAAAGTTCTGTCAAAATAAAACATCTGTCAAAATAAAGTTCTGTCAAAACAAAACATCTGTCAAAATAAAAGTTCTGTCAAAATAAAAGTTCTGTCAAAATAAAACATCTGTCAAAATAAAAGTTCTGTCAAAACAAAACATCTGTCAAAATAAAACATCTATCAAAAGAAAAGCTCTGTCAAAATAAAAGTTCTGTCAAAATAAAAGCTCTGTCAAAATAAAAGTTCTGTCAAAATAAAACATCTATCAAAATAAAAGTTCTGTCAAAATAAAAGTTCTGTCAAAATAAAACATGTCAAAATAAAAGCTCTGTCAAAATAAAACATCTTTCAAAATAAAACATCTGTCAAAATAAAAGTTCTGTCAAAATAAAACATCTGTCAAAATAAAAGCTCTGTCAAAATAAAACATCTGTCAAAATAAAACTTCTGTCAAAATAAAAGTTCTGTCAAAATAAAACATGTCAAAATAAAAGCTCTGTCAAAATAAAACATCTGTCAAAATAAAACATCTGTCAAAATAATACATCTGTCAAAATGAAACACCTGTCAAAATAAAAGCTCTGTCAAAATAACACATCTGTCAAAATAAAAGCTCTGTCAAAATAAAAGTTCTGTCAAAATAAAACATCTGTCAAAATAAAAGTTCTGTCAAAATAAAAGCTCTGTCAAAATAAAACATCTGTCAAAATAAAAGTTCTGTCAAAATAAAAGCTCTGTCAAAATAAAACATCTGTCAAAATTAAACATGACAAAATTAAACATCTGTCAAAATAAAACATCTGTCAAAATGAAACACCTGTCAAAATAAAAGCTCTGTCAAAATAAAACATCTGTCAAAATAAAAGCTCTGTCAAAATAAAAGTTCTGTCAAAATAATAGCTCTGTCAAAATAAAAGCTCTGTCAAAATAAAACATCTGTCAAAATAAAAGTTCTGTCAAAATAAAACGTCAAAATAAAAGCTCTGTCAAAATAAAACATCTGTCAAAATGAAACACCTGTCAAAATAAAACATCTGTCAAAATAAAACATCTATCAAAAGAAAAGCTCTGTCAAAATAAAAGTTCTGTCAAAATAAAACATCTGTCAAAATAAAAGCTCTGTCAAAATAAAACATCTGTCAAAATAAAAGCTCTGTCAAAATAATACATCTGTCAAAATGAAACACCTGTCAAAATAAAAGCTCTGTCAAAATAACACATCTGTCAAAATAAAAGCTCTGTCAAAATAAAAGTTCTGTCAAAATAAAACATCTGTCAAAATAAAAGTTCTGTCAAAATAAAACATCTGTCAAAATTAAACATGACAAAATTAAACATCTGTCAAAATGAAACATCTGTCAAAATAAAAGCTCTGTCAAAATAAAACATCTGTCAAAATAAAAGCTCTGTCAAAATAAAACATCTGTCAAAATTAAACATGACAAAATGAAACATCTGTCAAAATGAAACATCTGTCAAAATAAAAGCTCTGTCAAAATAAAACATCTGTCAAAATAAAAGCTCTGTCAAAATAAAAGTTCTGTCAAAATAATAGCTCTGTCAAAATAAAAGCTCTGTCAAAACAAAATCTCTGTCAAAATAAAACATCTGTCAAAATAAAAGTTCTGTCAAAATAAAACGTCAAAATAAAAGCTCTGTCAAAATAAAACATATGTCAAAATGAAACACCTGTCAAAATAAAACATCTGTCAAAATAAAAGCTCTGTCAAAATAATACATCTGTCAAAATGAAACACCTGTCAAAATAAAAGCTCTGTCAAAATAACACATCTGTCAAAATAAAAGCTCTGTCAAAATAAAAGTTCTGTCAAAATAAAACATCTGTCAAAATAAAAGTTCTGTCAAAATAAAAGCTCTGTCAAAATAAAACATCTGTCAAAATTAAACATGACAAAATTAAACATCTGTCAAAATGAAACATCTGTCAAAATAAAAGCTCTGTCAAAATAAAACATCTGTCAAAATAAAAGCTCTGTCAAAATAAAACATCTGTCAAAATAAAAGCTCTGTCAAAATAAAACATCTGTCAAAATGAAACATCTGTCAAAATAAAAACATCTGTCAAAATAAAACATCTGTCAAAATTAAAATAAAATATAATATTATGCTGAAAATGTATCTATATTTTTTCTTAAATGAAAGTCCTTATGGATTAATTTATTCAAACACCATTTTGATTTTACAATTTAGAAAATAAAATAAAAAAAACAGGTATCGGACTCGGGTATCGGTATCAGCAAATACCAAAAATAAAGTATCGGTACTCGAACTCATTCTCAAAAAATGGTACCGTGATATCTGTAATGCATAATATTTAATATATTTATAAATATTACATGTAGGGGTGGCTAATAAATATATAATATGGATCAAAATTCTGTTTGAAATAAATTGCATTATTATCAATTTCGATCAAAATCGTCAATTTGTCCAGTTCTCTCAGTACTCGTTCTTGTGTTTTTTGCAATTTTTAATTGTCGTTCATGTACACGTGCATGCCTTAGACGGATGTGTTTAGATCGCCACATTTGTAGGAAGCTGTTTCAAGTTAAAAGTAGGGGAACTTTGAAAATCATGTTTTAAGATTCCTGTATCCTGTTGTGCTTCTTCCTCAGTGGCTGTGTCCGAAACCAGGAAAATGCTGCCTCCGGAGGCTGTATATGGAAGTAGGAAGGGACCAAGGTATGTCAGAATCCAATGTTCATGTCACATCCGGTCTACTGAGTTACATTCATTTGATCGATTTATGAAGGTAGCATAGATGTATCCTTTGCGTTCTATCAAATCCCACAATCCTGTTCGTGCGGATCCACGACGGTTGAGCTGAAGCAGCAGAAGAGTTAGTTGATAGACAAATGTGTATAAATGTTTCTTTTTTTCACCACTTCTTCAGACTTTTGATTCCATTTCTAGTGAGAAAGTAGTATTGTAGTTATGAAATATGCACTTAGTTATCGCCACTACTCTATTGATTTTGTTCTAGATTATTAGGCCATTGTGGTTCGGTTGGACTGACTGAAGCAGACACGTTACCTTTAGTGGACACCAGATGGCGATAATCAGTTGCTGGTATACTAGCAAAGATGTGACATTATGTCGCCTCAGTAGCTTGTCCAAAACCAGTTTCTGGAGGCTCCTTTGTACAAAAACGCTGTCTGTTGCATGACTGACTTATAGGGCAGCGAGGCAACAAGACAGTTACCTTTAGATTCGGATGTAGCCAGTTAGCGGTTCTCATTCTGTGGCTGCACTGCTAGTAAGGTTTGTTGAGGTGCTCTGCCAACCAATTGACATGGTGCATAAAAACGGATGTACTTCAAGCTTGAATTTCTCATATGGTTGGAAAGTGTTTACTTTTGTTATGGAATTTACATACGTGTTGGGCAGGCCTGGCTCCAGCTCTAAGATGTAAGTTGGGCCATAGGATCCGCCGGGTGGACAGAACAGTTGGAGGGGTGGGTGTAGGTGTAGTTCTCAAGGTGGGACAAGTTCATGATTGGGTGGGCCAGGCAATCTGTGGAGACGGGCCTGGTGTCGGAGCATAATTGCATGAATTATTTTATATAATTAACGTTAAACTAACTAACAGCCCTAATTTTTATCTATTTTTAAGATTTCAATACTCATTTCAATTAAATGATAAATTAATGTCAAAATGAATAAAATGCTGAGCACATTTTCAGTAAAGATTACTCAATTTAGCTTGATAGGAATTTGTCACGATTTAAATATGTAAATCGTAAAAACAGACTGATTTGTGTGTGTGTGTGTGTGTGTGTGTGTGTGTGTGTGTGTGTGTGTGTAACTTACATCAAATGTATTCCAAAATTGTACATTTAGTGTTACTCTTCTGGGAATATAGACCTTATTCACAGTAGCGCCATCTTTGATTTTTGATGGAAAGGACAACAAGGCTGTGAGGGATAGGTGTAAATTCTCTTCAATGGGCTGAACTGCAGATTAAAGTGTTTTTGGACTGTTCCACGGACAAAACTTTGAAAAAATATCTTCCTGAGAACAATCAGTGGTCAAAGAACTCCAGACAACATGAGTTGTGGAAAATCAGGAGATCTAGGAGCTTTATACCGTGCAAGGTATAAAGAGATGGTAAATCTATCCCTCTCAGCCTCATTGACATTCCCAAAGATGGCGCTACTGGGAAAAAGGTCTATGGACTACTCATCTGATACACTGAGGTGTATCCAAATATTTGGCCAATCGAATGTGCTCTGGAATGGGCTGTTAAGCAACCACCTTGCAACTGTCCAGAACATCCAAGCAACTGCATAGTGATGCATTACATTTTATGTGTTTTATGCAATTAATTTAAACTTTTCATCAGTTCAAAGCTACTCAGAACATCTTATCAACCAAATAGCAACCCCCTAGTAACCGCCAACAATATCCAAACATCGTAAAAAGTTTTGCACGGAAAAACACCACTCACATTTTCAACAGAAAATGGAGAACTCGAGAGAAAATTAAGGTTGATTGAAGAGTATTTCAAATTAAAAATCACATTGCCATGTAAACACTTCATGGAGACAAAGCCATAGAAAACAACTCAATCAGCACCGTAAACAACCAGGGAATACTTTGGGTTTTACCATAAAATAAAAGCATCCGAAGCATTTAAGAGGCAAGCCTTATTGCGTTCCCATGAGGGTCTCAGACAGCAGAATTCAATGTTGTTCTCACGCGCTGATCTGCTCTCTCCCTGTAAACTCTCATTTAAACACAAACGCTCATTTTGTGTCAAAACAAGCTAATTAACTAAATCACTCTTTAAATTTGTACACACATGCTGTGGAAACATTACTGTGTTTAAAGGCCGTCTCACAAGCCATTATTAGAAGGAGAAAATAGTGTTTAACATCTACTGTGTTCTCACTGAACAATACTGTTAGAGTGTTTGCAATGTAAACAAAATGTTTCTAAAATGTTTTGCATGACTAATTGTTATCAGACTGATATCAGTGCTGTGGCTGTGCAGTCAGGGTTCGAATAATGCCTGTATATTTCACAGTCTGACTCTCACAGTTTCTCCGTCCCATAACACATGACATCAGCAGTTATTTCTGTCCACACCGCCATCAATGTGCCTTTCAGTTTAGGTGCGCTGAGAGCAGGAATACTCTGGGCCACGGCTTTGACGAGACACTATGACAGGTGAATCACACACTCGCACGCCTCACGCTCGCATATATACAGCTAGCGTACTGTCCGCCCACTGATGCAACCTGTTTGGCATTAAATAGGTCTTTCTTAGCTCTGAAAATAAACAGAAGGTGGTTTGATTGATGGAGGGGCGATGTGTCGATTCCCTGTGCGTGTTTAATGAAGCGAGAGCTGCACATACTGAGATAGATGGAGGAATCGAGGGTCCCCCGCCAGCGCAGGGCTGCAGGGGCTCAGTGGACTCGCAGCAGTAAAGATTTGTAGGGTAAAGAGCTTCATTTCAACATGTTTAAACTTCATGAGAATGTTTTTGGTGGTAAAGTACAACAGATCTGCTCCAAAACTTAGTGAACTGCCCACTTTGTTATCATAGGCACTTACCCAACTTTAAAGGGGTCCAACATAGTCTTGTGACAACTCAACTCATGACAATTTATACAATACGGGTAAGACTTTTATTCCCAAAGAGACCAACCAATAAAAAAACAGAATTTTCAAATCGATACAATAGAGGCATTTAAGCTAGCCTCCTATTCAACACTTTATTTTAAGAATGGACAAATCTGTGGACAAGTCTGGTTGCACATTTTCCTTTTAAAATCGTGGTTAGGTTTAGGGTTTGGGTAAGGGGTTAGACTTGATGTTTAGGTTTAGCTATGTTTGGGTTAAACCTAGGAAAAGTCATTATAACCTCATTCATTGGTTCGTTTATTTTTCTCTATGGGAGTAAATGTCATACATTTGTGTACAGGCCAACTCTTACACTATTATTATAATCTCATACTATTATTACAATTTGCTATGCGATTGGGTTGGGGGGAGGGGTAGGGCTGCGTATCGAGTTTGATACATTTTAGGCACCGATTGCCTCTAAACAATCAAGTATCAAAAAATATCTTGTCATTCGGTACCAAATTTCGATACCTAATGGGTTAATCTCGTCAACGTCTGTGATAAGTATGTAGCATGCTAGATGTGCCCAAATCTAAAAGTGCAGTTGATTGTCTGTGTTTAGGCATCAATGAAAAACACTAGTTTACGCCGGTTACGACCAGAGATGCGGCTCACATGTGCTGATGTAGTGTGTATGTGTCTCAAACCCCATACATGTGAAAGATGTGGAAAAGATCAAAAGTGTGGCTACATTTCACCAGGCTCGATGCCAACAGTGTGCGATGCAATATTTGCAACAAGATAATTGCTGCCAAGACCGGCAACACAACAAATCTAATGATGACTTTACAGTGCATGGAATAAACTTAAGAGCAGAAAGTTGCTCCGTCTTCGACTGCAAGAAGACCGAGCAGGTGCAGTCATAGTCTCAGCGTCCTAATACAGAGCTTCCTTCAACATGCCCACCTCGAGTCCTCCTCCAAAACTACTGATGAATGCAGCGGCGCTATGACCGGGACTCTGACAGGTATGGTAACGTTTAGCAAACAAACCAACAAACAAAATCGGCTAACATGTAGTGGTACATGCTTGTGTACATGTTTAATTAACGTGTCTGTGCGCGGTGACATAGTCCTATAAACTGGGACCTACGTAACGTTAGAAATTGTTTGGATGTATGGCTAGAGATAGCTAGCTAAATCAATGCTAAAAATGCTTTAAGGTTGACAGTAACTGATTAAGTTTAACTCACATTAAACTTGTTGTCTTGTTAAACCGAACTTATCCTTAGGGTCGGCTGAATTAACAGTTTAGCTCTCTTGCTTTGTTTTTTTTCCCTCTTCACATAAATTTATTAGCCTCTGCCCCTGCCGACAGTGGCATGAGGAGACCAGAAGGCTCAGTGGATGAGTCTTTGAGTCTGTAAAAAAGTAAACGAACTGAAAAAAAAACAAAGTTTTTAATCTTGTTAAAACGGATTTCATAAAATTGGTATTGGAAAATGTATCGTTAGATACCAAGATATCCTACCGGTATCAACATTTTTTGAACAATACCCAGCCCTAGGGAGGGGTCAAACATCAGAGGTGGCAGGCGAACTGCATAAATCATCTTAAAGTTAAATCTTCTGGGAATGTACGCACAGCGCCACCCCGCATCATTGAGGTCATCCAGCTACGATTTCACCAGCTGCTCAGAAGTCTTCCAAGCAACTGAGCTCCACTCACATAATTTTGCAATTAATTCAACCAAAAATGGCTTTTGGATCAACACAAACATCAAATAGCTTGTTTGGTAAACATTCCTAGTCAGACAAGCTAGCATTAGCTAATTTCAACTGCTACATAGTTAGCTAGAAAAACGTTACTTTTAAAAAAAATAATACCAATGAGATCAACTGGTTAATGTTCAATAATCCTTTACTTTAGAGATAAAGTAAAAACTCGCCCATCTTTAATCTCATCAGGAATTGACTTGAACTTTAGTTCACGCATAGAGAACGTCACATTCTATAAATGATACCTGTGTTTTTTCCTACCTGTGACACAACAAGGTACTTCTCGTCCTGTCATCAACCACCTAGCCAGACCTTTGACTGAACAGAAAAGGTCTGGACTGTATAGCAGCATAAATTTGCCAAGAACCACTCACTTAGAAAGGAAGAGCCATCAATCACAGTTGATTTTGCCATTATGTGCCATTTTATGGCAGGGTTATCTTAAGACTGACATAGAGAAATAAATATTTTATATAATGCTGCGGCAGTCTCCCCAAGCGACTGCACAAAAACCAAAAACAGACAAATAGCAGAACATGTGTGAACATTGTGTAGCAAGTTAAAGAAAACCTTAATACAGACTATTTCACAGACATAAGAAATTGAATCAGACTATAAAGTTCTGCTTTATAAGATGGATATCAGCTGTACTTGCTACTACGTGCCTCAAATGAAACCCTTAAATAAATGTAAAAGATTTGATCTTTTAAAACTTTTAATCTTTTTGAAAGACTTGAACCTGGCAAACTTTGGCAAATCCAGTGATGATTTTATCCTCATTGTATCAATGTGGAATTTTTGTGGGCAATATACATCAGACTGTTAGTGCTGTAGGTGGTCCATCTGAAGTTGAGATTAGCGAACCCTTAACCCTATAACACCGTATGTATCAAATATGATAAACAATATTTTATGGCTCCTGTCTCACTCTCTGTTTAAGATGAAAAGCCAAAAAACTTATGGTATGTAAGTTTATGGCATAGTGGATATTTGTGAAAAAATAAAAGTGGTTTCAATGTTTATATCGATCTTTTTAAAATTACGCAAAAAAATAATCATTTTGGGATAAATTACATCTTATTTTAATAAAGTAAAAGTGACAGTAATTATTATATTGTTACTGATACTTTAAAATGAGTATTTGCTGAATATAAGCAACTTACAGTTATGCTTGGTTAAAATGATGTATGTTATTTTATTGAAAAAGCATGTTGAAATTACATGTTTTAAATATGATACAATAGGCTTTTGATGTATATCTCTCAATCACAATTACATTCCATTCATGCCCACTATTATATAAAAATAAATAAATTACAGACATGTTGACATGGAAGTCCTCTGACAAAAACCCAAGATATGACACTGTAGCATGTATAGACTGAGAGAAATTTAAATAGCAAATGTCATACACAAATATTAATTGCTGGGCCTTGGGAGGATAATTACCTTTTTTCAGTCAAGATTGTGGTTGGAGTAGAGGAAAACAACTGTTAAGTTTTATTCAGAATAGAAAAGTACTGGTAGAAAACACTTCCATT
The DNA here is from genome assembly GCA_032164185.1 of Moxostoma hubbsi. NCBI lineage: Eukaryota > Metazoa > Chordata > Actinopteri > Cypriniformes > Catostomidae > Moxostoma > Moxostoma hubbsi. Next base: position 38,421,475 of record JAVLUX010000024.1, on the reverse strand, counting down.
CCTTCTGGGGGAAAAATTAAATCTTTAACAAGCCTTAAGTGGTTTGCTGGTCTTAATTAGCCAACAAGGTGTTTTTTACTGGTCAGGCTGGTCTGGGTTTTTGGGCACTTGCCATCTGGTCAGGATGGGACCAGGGTGGCTGACCAGCTAAACAACAACTTGGCCAGGCTGGATGCCCTATTACACCAGCTAAACCAATTAAACCAGCTAAGACCAGCTAACCACCATGGCTGGTTCAAACAGGTTGTTTTTTTATCCATGTACATACTGTATATTGGTGTGCGCTTTGTCTTTTTGTTCTTATTAATATATTAAAATGTATCATCTGTTTGGAATGCATGAGTGACCGCTAATTGAGCTACTCATTAAGAGCTTTTTACTAATGAGGTACATTTTCAATTGGGATGCTGTCTATGTTGTCACCAGGCTTTAGAACAGAACCAATCTGTTTGTTGTCAATAGATTTCATTCCAGAGTTAAAAAGTGAAACCACTCTGGATTAAATGACATTTAATCTACCTTTATATTTCTAAAGGTAGTCTGCTAGTCTGCTGCTATTTTTTTTTCACCAGCCATCATTTATTCAATTAACGCAATTTATTTTCGCAGAAAAATTCCCCAGTAACACTCGCTTAGAAAAACACAGGCCGTAATTTCTCCACGCTTGTTTTTGCTAGAAAATAATTAGCACCATAACGAGTTGTTTGTCGAGTATGTTTTGACAAGGTTGACGTGTTCTTTTCTAACGTATACATATATATATATATATATATATATATATATATATATATATATATATATATTATACAGATGTATAATATATAGAGAGAATACATTTATTTATTTATGTATGTGTTTCTCAGTAGGAGGTAGAGCTCTATCCATAGCTTTGGAAAAACAGAAGCTACTCGGCAGACCTAAATAAGTCTCTTCATACAGGTTACTGCTACTCTATAGTTTGTGTGTGACTGGCTGGGTGCCTTTTGATGACATCATTAGTGTTGACTGCTGTGTGGATGAGTGATGACTACTGTCTCTTCATGTGTGTGTGTGTTCTGGATGTGTCCATGTAACAACGCCATGGTTGTGCGAGTCGATGCGGTAATGAGGTTGAGGTTGCTACGCTGTTTTGAGTGGCTGTCAGTTTGGTACGTTGCAGATCTCTCTCACCTGTGTCGTGGCACTGAAGCAGGTACACAGACACAGCCAGATGGACCTGCCTGATTTGGGCCAATGCTGAGCCAACATTTGGCCAAGCGGAGAGCCCCCAACTGGTATTGGGTTCACCCTTTCCAAAGGGCAGATACTTGGCCCGTATAAATGACTTGCTCCACGAGTCAAGACAGTCATGGACACATACTCCACTCTCTGAGTCTTTAGTATATGCCCTGATGAAAAGGCTTAAAGCAGCCAAAGGTGGTTTGCTGGATTAAGATGCTCTATCGGTCTCCTAGCCTTGACAAGCTGGTTTAATTTGGTTTAGCCAATCTTCCCGCCTGGACAAGATGGCTTACATGGATTTACCTAGGGTCCCAGACTGGACTAGCTAGTTTAGGATGGTTAAGCTGCTCTTTAAGATTGGACAATCTTGTTTATGTTGGTTTCTGATGGTCTACCAGGCTGGAAAACCAGGCTTAAGGTGGTTTTGCTGGTCTTCCAGGCAAATCAAGCTGGTTGAAGTGGGTTTTGCTGGTCTCCCAGCCAGGACTAGCTGGTGTTAGCTGCTCTTCCAGTTTGGTGAAGCTTCTTTAAGTTGTTTTTTGCTGGTCTTTCAGCCTGGACAAGTTGGCTCAAGCTAATTTAGCAATTCTTCCAACCTTGACAAGAGGGTTTAAGATGGTTTTGCTGGTCTCCCAGCCTGGAATAGTTGGTTTAAACTGGTGTTCCATCTTGGACAATTGGGTGTAATCGGATTTAGCTTGTCTACCAGCCTGGATTAGCTGGTTTAATCTTGTCTAGTTGGTCTTCCAGCCTTGACAAACTGGTTTAAATTGGTTTAGCCAATCTTCCAGCCCAGACAAGCTGGCTTAAGTGGGGTTTGCTGATCTACCAGCCTGGACAAGCTGGCTTAAGCGAGTTTTGCCAGTCTTCCAGCCTGGACAAGCGGGTTTAAATTAGATTAGCTGGTTTCTCAGCCAGGACAAGCTCGTTTAAGCAGGTTTTGCTTGTCTACCAGCCTGGGTTAGCTTGTTTAAGATGGGTTAGCAGCTCTTCCAGTTTGCTCAAGCTTGATCAAGTTGTTTTCTGTTGGCCTCCCAGTCTGGACAAGCTTTAGTGAGTTCAGCCAGTTTTCGACCCTGGACAAGAGGGTTTTGCTAGTTTTCCAGTTTTTGGACAAGCTGGTTTAAACAGGTTTTGCTAGTCTCCCAGCCTGAATAATCTGGTTTTAGCTGGTCTAGCCAATCTCCCACCCTGGAATAGTTTGATGATTAAGAGGGTTTAAGAGATTTTTACTGGTCTTCCAGCATGGAAAAGCTGGTTTTAAGTGGGTTTAGTCTATCTTCTAGGCTGGACAAAGCGGTTTAAGTGGGTTTAGCCTATCTTTAAATATGGACTAGCTGGTTTTTGTTGGTTGAACTTGTTTTCCAGACTGGATAAGTTAGTTTAAGATAGTTTAGCTGGTCTCCCAGCCTGGAAAAGCTGGTTTAAGTGGGCTTAGCTGGTCTTCCAGCCTGGACTAGTTGGTTCAAGCTGGTTTAACTGGCCTCCCAGCCTGGAAAAGCTGGTTTTAAGTGAGTTTAGTCTCTTTTTAAGTGAGTTTCAGCCTAGATCTTCTAGGCTGGACAAAGCGGTTTAAGCCTATCTTCAAACATGGACTAGCTGGTTTAAGTGGGTTGAACTTGTCTTCCAGACTGGATGAGCTTGTTTATGAGGATTTAACCTATCTTTGAGCCTTAACAAGCTCTTTTAAGTGTTTTTAGCTGGACTCCCAGCCTGGACAAGCTAGTTTAAATGGGTTTAGTCTGTCTTTAAGCCTGGACAAACTGGTTTAGGTGGGTTTAGTTGGTTTCCAAATTTGGCAAAGCTGGTGTTTATCTAGTTTAGCTGTCTGCTAAAAAGTAAACCAGAACAAAACAAAACCCCTCAAAAAACAATAAAACAGACCAGTCTCATCAGGTAGGCTAGGCCGGGAGACCAGCCAATCACCTTAGGCTAGTATAAGCTGTTTTTAATGAGGCTGAGAGCTGCAATTACACTTCATGACTATTCATGATTTGTGTGTGGTTGGTCAAGTTTAGTAGCAACATGAAGTTAAAATATAAAATGTTTTCATATTTTTCATGTTAAATCCCATCACCTTTAACTCCAAGCTTGATATGTATTCAGTGCTATCTGTCCTGGTAACAGACAATATTTGTTTGTAAGTTAAGTGGTTTTTATTGTCGTTTCAACCATATACAGTTAGTACAGTACACAGAGAAATGAGACAACGTTCCTCCAGGACCATGGTGCTACAGAAAACAACATAGGACAAACACAGAACCACATGAGACTACACAGACTAAATAAAGTACCTAAATAAAGTGCATGTGCAAACGTGTGCAAAAAGTACAGGACAGTATGATAAATTACTAACAATGAACAGGATAATAGGCACAGTGAGAGACCAGTACACAGTACAACCAGTACACAGTAGTGAAAAAATATGACAGTTTCTAAAAATGCCAAATGTAAACATAACATACTATGAGATGGTGTTCTATGCACATAGCAGTTATTGAGGTTTGGCCCTCGCTGTTCTTAGGGCTGCCTTGTCACCTGCTCTGAAGGCGGAGTCTCGGGTCCTCAGCAACGTGCGCACCTCTGCAGTCATCCACGGCTTCTGGTTGGAGCGTGTGGTGATGGTCTTGGAGAAGGTGACATCATCAATACACTTGCTGATGTAGCTGGTCATTGATGCTGTGTATTCCTCCAAGTTGGTAGAGTCAGCATATGTTGCAGCCTCCCTGAACATGTGCCAGTCAGTACACTCAAAACAGTCCTGAAGAGCAGAGATGGCTCCTGCTGGCCAGGTTTTCACCTGCTTCTGAAGCGGTTTTGTGCATCTGCCCAGCGGTATGTATGCTGGAATTAGCATAACAGAGATGTGGTCTGAGTAGCCGAGGCTCCGCCTGGTACGCACCTGGGATGTTTGTGTAAACAAGATCAAGCACGTTCGCCCCTCTCGTTGCAAAGTCCACATACTGATGGAATTTAGGGAGCACTGTCTTAAGATTCGCATGGTTGAAATCTCCGGCGACAACAGTCCGTCGGGGTAAGCATTATGCAGTTCGCTCATAGCCCTATACAGTTCACAGAGTGCTTCCTTAGTGTTAGCGCTGGGGGAATGTAAACTCTGGTTATGAAAACAGTGGTGAATTCCTGTGGTGAATAAAAAGGTCTGCATCTAACAGTTACAAGCTCCACCAGCGATGAGCAGTAACTAGAGACTAACACAGAGTTATTGCACCATTCCGTGTTGATGTAAACACACAAGCCACCACTGCGAGTCTTATCGCAGAGAGCTATATTTCTGTCGGCACGAAACGAGGCGAGCCCATCTAGCTGAATGGCGGCATCCAGAACTCTGTCGCTGAGCCACATCTCCATGAAAACAAAGACGCAGCAGTCTCTAAACTCACACTGCGTAGCCTGCTGGAGTCGGATGTAGTCCAGTTGATCCAGGGAGCAAACATTTGAGAGCAGGATAGACAGAAGAGCCAGCCGGCTACGGTTTGTTTTTAGCTTAGCATGGACCCCTGCCCTCTTGCCGTGCTTCCGCTTTCTTGTACACCGCTTACAACGTCCTCTCCCCCGGCCACCGGCATCAGGAGACGCTGAGGACTGGAGGCCTGGTCTCCGCAGCAAGCCAAGTACACATAGCGCCTCCTGAAGGTCATCATGCAGCTTGATTGTTACATGAATCCTATATTAGAGCAGTGTCTGGCGATAGTAGAAACAAACACCAGATGCTCCAATGTCCATGTGTTGCAAAAGTCGGGTTTTTTAACAAAAATAGCACCATTTTGGATCTGGAGTGGCCGTCGCGGGCTACCGCGCCGCCATCTTGGATCTGAAAACTTCCTTTTCAGTGTCTGCGTCAGTGTCTGTTAAAGGAATGGTTCTCTTTGGAATATCTATGGAGAGGAGAGAGGAGAATGAAAGAATGAGAGGAGAGCAACAGAGAGGAGGAAAGATTAAGAGGACAGCGGCTCTGTAAAGGGTTAACTGTAGACAGTAAGTGAGTCCAGATGTGCTGTTATTATTAATACACCAGCCTGATGAATAGGAAGGTAAAATTTCAGGCGCCAGCCAGGGAGGCCCCGCATGCTCACCCTGCCACCCAGTCACTACGAAACCTACCTATCTCTCTCTCTCTCTCAAAGTTCTGAGACTGATAGACTGATCCACACAGCAAAGACAGAAGGACAAATGCTGCAATCTCAGCTTTAATGAGACTAAATTTCTCTCTCACTGATATTTAAAGTTGGACAGAGACATCCGGTCTGTTGATTTCAGACAGATTACATTGTTTCAACAATTGAGATTTATTACATCATTTGCTAGGCTAACAACAGAGTTAATTAACTCACACACACACACACACACACACACATGGGTACTGTAGCTATCTAAATGGGAACATACCAAAATGCATCTACTGTTTTTATATAAAGCTAATTAAATGAATCTAGAATAACCAAAACCCTAAGCCAGCTCCTAAATGAAAATTCAGCAAATTTCGTTATCAGCACAGTCTGCGTCTGTGCGCATCGGTGCATTCATCTGCCGTTGACTGTACTAAAAGAGTGTCTCAAAGTAGTTGTAGTGCGTATGCGTATTTGTATTTGTTCACGGTCAGAAGAGTATACCGTACTTTAAAAGGCAACGTGTTTGACCGGGCGCAATGCGATTCAGAAAGCACAAAAACAAAGTATTCTTGGGCCTTAAGTCAAACAGTGCGTGGGTGTCAAATTGATATCAAACTTGTTGCTACCGGTCAGGACCTGCAGGTTTGTACACAGCTAGGGTAAACTGCATCTTATCTGTGCATTTGGAAGCACGTTTAGGCTTATGTAAGTTCAGACATTCGCTATACTCATTCACAAAAGCGTGCAAGGCCTGGTCTGACGCAGACTCGATGTGTGCATGCTTTGAGTGTCTGTACTCGCTCTGGCTGCTGTCAGCACACCGTTTATAAGCTGCTCTCTTTCCTCAAAAAATTGAACTAACTTTTCTTTTAATCAGGGTAACTTGTTACTTTACACTACTGTGTGTTATAAATTGTTGTGACACATTTCAGAAGATAACAGTGTGTGAAATGAAAAAGAGTTTGCATAGCTAGACGAGTTTCTGGGCCGAAAACAAAACGCTGAATGATGCTTTCATTTTTTCTCCTCGGGGGCGCCTGAGTTGAGCTGGTGTGTGTGTGTATGTGTGGGTGTGTGTGTGTTTGGGGTCTGGTAATTGAGCAAGACCACAATAACAAAGTAATGTATGTTTGATAAGGGTCAAGTTCCTAGAAAACAGAGGCTCTCTCTTTCGCTGTCTCTCTCTCTCTCTCTCTCTCTGTCTGTCTCTCTGCAGACACACTTTACCATATAAAGAAAAGCTGAGCAGGACAGTTTACTGTAAGCTCCCCATCTAGTCAAATACTGTCAGGCCTCCGTGGCTCCAGAGTGTGTGTGATTCCACAGGAGTGCAGGGGGGCGAGGGGACTCTGAGGTCCCTCCTTTCCTATGAGAAATGATAAAGATCATAGAAAGAAGAATCCAAGAGAGAAGCACAACCGCAGCACTAGAGAAATGAAAAATCCCAAATGAGATCTCAATAGTATCTCAATAAAGTGTTTCTCCTGGATGGCAATGAGATTAAGTGGAGAGTGTTAGTCGACTTCTGAAGTCTCCTGCTTGTAAGATTTTCCTCCTGAGAAAAAGACTCCAGTGATCTCATTTTAGTCTCCTCTAGAGATTAGAAGAGATCTCAACAATGTATCAAACTGTCCTCAGATTTGTCAAAATACCAAAAGTCTCAATATGTTACGGTAATGTGTATCATCATTGAAAACAATGGGAATAGTAAAAGTAAAATGTCCGGGCATGTTACGTTTATAAGAAATGGGTGGTATTGATTTGGGTTTGCATATGACCTGGACATTTCCTTGACAGGTTTCGTGAGAATCACTCAATGGTGGAGATGACCACAGGACAGAAATATCAGACCGCAATGACAGAGAGAGCAAACAGAAAGAGAGTTTGAGGGTGCCGGGTGTGTAAATCCCTCAGGAGTCCTGGTGCCTGACTGACCATAGGAGCCGTTGATCTCGCCATCAGGAGTGGAGCAGGGAGTCCCTCTCAGATTGCTGCCCTCCCCCTTAAAACACACACACACACACACACACTCACACAGCGTCCTGCGGGAGTTCCCGGCGAGCCTCAATGTCGCTGCCTGACACACACACACATATGACAGCATGGGGCCCAGTAACTCCACATGACAACCCTGAAGAATGCATCTCTCTCTCTCTCTCTCTCTCTCTCTCTCTCTCTCTCTCTCTCGGTCCTGTTGTGAGTTTGCAGTTCAGGGATACCAGACAAATTATGCTTAATAGCTGCCGCTGCTGTACTTAAGGAATGACTGCTTTGTTGCCACTGCCAAAAGCACAAAATGCAAACCACAGTACACACACACCTGCAGAGGCATTCAAAACAGAGAAGAGAGGATTGAAAAACCATTGGCATTAATGGGCTGGTCCTCCCTTTCTAGAGATTCTCCAATGGGCGAGTCCAAGTCTTTTGAAGCCATACGATCACTTTGTGTGATGAACACAATCAGGGATGTCATGCTCCAAAGGGATCCGTATGACTCATGTGTACATTGCACAGTCTGTCCGAGATAGATTTACTAAAAGTGCTTTTCTAAAGACGCAATAATTCAATTACAAAATGGATCGCTGTGGAGTTTTTAGAGATTTTAGAGGGGGCATCGGGATCAGAGACAATACGATAAGATAATAAGCCATGAACATGAAGAAGAGAGAGTGTATAGACACTGCCAAACGGAAATGGAAATGAAAAACGACAGATCAAACAACAGATATACAGTAGATAGCATATATATATTATATAATGAAAAAAATGATAGAAATGTACCACAGAGATCAGACATAGTCAGCAAACAATAAATGGTGCAATATAGCTTTCATTAGCATAGCACTGTAATGTTCATTTTAGGACATTTAAGAAAACTGATATCACTGTGAATTCAACAACAGTAGGTTAAATCAATTTTCAATTTGAAAATTGATTTAACATACTGTTGCTGAATTCACAGTGATATCAGTTTTCTTAAATGTCCTTAAATGAACATTACAGTGCTATGCTAATCATCTATGTATGTTTATCAAACTTCGAATCACTTCCCACTTTGGTCGAAGTTGAAAGTGTTGTTGAACGTATGGGCTCCAGTTTCCAGGTGAAATGTGCACAGAGTGGCAAAAGCAAGTTGTTTTAGTTGTAAATGACAATACATTCAGCATGAATGCATATTTTATAAACCATATACCCTAAATCAAACCCGAATCATGAACCCAATCATCAGTGGAGTAAAATATAATGTTAGAGGGAAAATCGGTTGTGCTAAATGTAAAGTAAACACATTTGAATTGATGCAAATATGTCTGATGGGACACGGAACTTGTCAGTAACTCGGCAGAATAGAGAAAATGACAGGCTAACGTAACAATCAGTAGAAACTTGCCCAGTTCCCCTGTGATCGTGTAGTTCAGAACCCCTGAAAGAGCCCTTAAAATCCAGAGTAATCCTAGTGTTATTTAAAGAGTCGCATTTGTGCAGAATGTTGTTCAAAGCACCATTGTGCTCCAGAATTCTGACCTCAAGTCTGGCAAAGGACACCTTTTCAAGGGTCTGCACTCTTGTGTGAAAACACTCCTAAACTATTCGACAACATCAAAATATGAACCCTAATGTTTCTGTAGACTTGTTTATGGTCCTAGTTTCACCCCCAAGTCCAAAAAGAGCAAGATGAGGAGAATTGAGACAGTTTTAGAGAAGGAGAACTTGAGGAACTCTGGAGTCTATTTGGCTGGTCCCAGAGGAGGTCTCCTCTCACCCTTCCTCTGCTCTCCTGTCAGCCCGGTATGCGCTGCAACCTGAACTCCCTCAGTAAATGACATCTCTGAAATATCCAGCCAACGCTTTTGGATGCTTGGTGCCACGGGACGACCTCCCGTTTGACCTGATCATTCTCAGAGCTGCTTGGAGTAACAAAGGGATGAGACAGGAAGACAAATTACTCAAATTCAAGCACAGCCTTGAAGGTTTCCCTCTGCCAATCAAGCCTCGTTTGAGCCAGATCCAAGCCAACAATCTTCAAGTACAAAGACACTCACGTGAAAATCTCCTCAAATACAACTCTATATTCAGCCTGAATGAATATGAAAAACAAGTAACTTTAGAACAGATTTGCAAAATGATATCACATGGTTCATTACACATAACGTGGCAGTTCTGAGGTGAAATGTCTAAAAATGTGGTGAGTTTATGAACTAATAATCTGACAATTTACTAGTAATTTTTGTGAAAATGAATTTGTCTTTGTTGTTGTGCCTCTAGCATTCATTTCACCAGGAAACTACCACAATATGTAAAATGATTAAAACTTGCTACAAATTTGCTATGCATTATTTTCACTTACTTCCATTAATTGCATATCAGGCTGACATAGTCAACATACTGTTTTTCAACAGACATGGTTTAGAGTTTTTTCAAAATCACTAATTCAAGAGCAAAATCAGTACTGCCGCTCCCTATACGCATATTACACAGTCTGTGTAGGGCACCAAATCCCAAGGGGGTCACCATCTTACCATAGGAGAGCACTAGAAACACTACCAGCTGCCCTACCTTGCATGTTATATGCTATTCGAGGAACCAATAGCAGTCGCGGAACACAGCCGTTCGCCTCGCAGCTCGCACCATATCAGATTATCGCCTTCAATCATAGGTCATCAATTTGGCAAGCACTGGCCCTGACCAAAATGATCAAGAGTAACACCACCTACAGTTATTAAGTTTCATCCATTTGGTACAGACCTTCAAACGGTTCTGATTTGGGTTGCTGACTTGTCTAACTGGTCAGAATTACGTTTTTTGTACAGCGAATGATAAAGAAAGATAACAAACCCACACAAGACCTTTAATCAAACTCTTTTTCATGCCTACGTATAGCTAGCTTGCTTGGTAACTCTTTATCTTACTTTATCAAGCCAACATTAAAGTTGGTCTTGACAAACTTTACCTATTTAGTTCATAAAATTTGTCAAGTGATGTGGCCAAAATATTGTTCCAAAGTCGAGATATATGTGAGCAAAACTCCTTTCAGTCATATGCTAATAAAATGGGCTCAATTTCCACATTTCCCCAGTCTCCATTTTTAAAGTGTCCTTCATCCACTGTGCATACTGCAGTCTATGATTTATACAGGGCAGACAACAGACTTTTATGAGAGATTGAACTTTCCAGTAATAATCCTTATGTACAATTCACTGACTGTATTGCAGAAATCACACATCTGTTTTAACACTCACCCTGCCAACTTTGACTGACACAACTGTTGGTACCAGGGAAACCGATCAAACCTTATTCTGAAGAACCTTCTCTCTGATCCAGGCAGGGGACTATGAAAATGCTCATGGCGAGAAGGATGGGTAGACCCATTTCTGAAGAGAAACTTCTGTTTAAAATATTACTATGAAACCTACCGGCACCCTGATTTCAATCTGAGGCCTCAAAATCAACCAACAAATTGTGAGTTACACAAAATACCTAGGCAGTTCACGGCGCACAACTGATGTCCAGCCACCAAACACATGATGGACAGAAAAGGGAGCAGACCACCCAAACTCTGCAAGCAGAACATTGGGTGTAATTTGAGCTGAGAGGTGGATGCTGGAGAGTCTCTGAGGAGCAGAAGCTGCGTAGGTGTGAGGAACGGCCGTCACTAACTCAACAGAAACACACACCTTTACCTCAGAGCAATGAGAAGCTCTGCCTCAAGCATTAGTGAACTGCCACACTGTCTACATAGTCAGTTTTCTTCTAAGGCAGCATCCTTAAACAAAATGGAACCTCACAAGTGATGCTAATCTTTATTTTAATTTTTTACATGGACAATGGCAATTAGACTACCATTGTTGGTAGTACCATGATATTCTTTAAAGAAACTTTCAATACCACACTACTCAATCCAATAAGTCATTAACCCCACTAAACAATCACCAATTCTACTAAACACTGACCACCACAATCACTCACCAATTCCTACCAATCACTCACCAAACCCTAGCGAACAAGCATTAAACCCTACCAAACATTAACTAAACCAAAAAAAAAAAACTCACAAAACCTTCCCAAATGCTAACCAAACACTTACAAAACTCTACCAAACTAACAATACCCCAGCAAATACTCACAATACCAAACTCTACCAAACACTCAAAAACCCTAAGAAAACATTAACCAAACACTCACACTCACCAAACCCTAACAAACACTGACCAAAACCCTGTAAAAGCACTAGCCAAACCCTACCAAACACTAACCAAACACTCACAAAACCCTAACACTCACCAAACCCTAACAAAAACTGACCAAAACACTACCAGACAATAACCAAACCCTACCCCACACTTGCTAAACACTACCACTCACAAAACTCTCCCAAAATAACCAACCCCTTGCAAATTACTAAATTGCCAATCACTCACAAACTCTACCACTCATTAAAACCTACCACACACTCACAAACTCTACCAAACACTCACAAACTACCAAACATTCACAAACTCTACCACTCATCAAACCCAACCAAACACTCACAAACTCTACCAAAAATTCACAAACTCTACCAAACACTCAAAAACCCTACTAAACACTCACCAAATCTACTACACATCAAACCCTACCAAACACTCAAACTCTACCACTCATCAAACCCTACCAAGCACTTACAAACTCTAACACTCATTAAAATCTACCAAACACTCACAAACTCTAACACTCATCAAACCCTACCAAACACTAACAAACTCTACCAAACATTCACAAACTTTTCAACACTCATCAAACCCTACCAAACACTCAAACTCTACCACTCATCAAACCCTACCAAACACTCAAACGCTACCACTCATCAAACCCTACCAAACACTCAAACGCTACCACTCATCAAACCCTACCAAACACTCAAACACTACCACTCATTAAACTCTACCAAACACTTACAAACTCTGCCACTCATTAAACCCTACCAAACACTCAAACTCTTCCACTCATCAAACCCTACCAAACACTCAAACGCTACCACTCATCAAACCCTACCAAACACTCAAACTCTACCACTCATCAAACCCTACCAAACACTCAAACGCTAACACTCATCAAACCCTACCAAACACTCAAACTCTACCACTCATTAAACTCTACCAAACACTTACAAACTCTGCCACTCATTAAACTCTACCAAACACTCAAACTCTTCCACTCATCAAACTCTACCAAACACTCAAACTCTTCCACTCATCAAACCCTACCAAACACTTACAAACTCTGCCACTCATTAAACTCTACCAAACACTCAAACTCTACCACACATCAAACCCTACCAAACACTCAAACGCTACCACTCATCCAACCCTACCAAACACTCAAACTCTGCCACTCATCAAACCCTACCAAACACTCAAACTCTACCACTCATCAAACCCTACCAAACACTCAAACTCTGCCACTCATTAAACTCTACCAAACACTCAAACTCTTCCACTCATCAAACCCTACCAAACACTCAAACGCTACCACTCATCAAACCCTACCAAACACTCAAACTCTACCACTCATCAAACCCTACCAAACACTCAAACGCTACCACTCATCAAACCCTACCAAACACTCAAACTCTACCACTCATTAAACCCTACCAAACACTCAAACTCTGCCACTCATCAAACCCTACCAAACACTCAAACTCTACCACTCATTAAACCCTACCAAACACTCAAACTCTTCCACTCATCAAACCCTACCAAGCACTTACAAACTCTACCACTCATTAAACCCTACCAAACACTCAAACTCTACCACTCATTAAACCCTACCAAACACCAAACTCTACCACTCATTAAACCCTACCAAACACTCAAACTCTACCACTCATCAAACCCTACCAAACACTCAAACTCTACCACTCATCAAACCCTACCAAACACTCAAACGCTACCACTCATCAAACCCTACCAAACACTCAAACTCTACCACTCATTAAACCCTACCAAACACTCAAACTCTGCCACTCATCAAACCCTACCAAACACTCAAACTCTACCACTCATTAAACCCTACCAAACACTCAAACTCTTCCACTCATCAAACCCTACCAAGCACTTACAAACTCTACCACTCATTAAACCCTACCAAACACTCAAACTCTACCACTCATTAAACCCTACCAAACACCAAACTCTACCACTCATTAAACCCTACCAAACACTCAAACGCTACCACACATCAAACCCTACCAAACACTCAAACTCTACGACTCATTAAACTCTACCAAATATTCACAAACTCTTCAACACTCATCAAACTCTACCAAGCACTCAAAACAGCACCAAGCCAAACCTTCTACAACAATAATAAACACACACCATTTATTAGTGCCATGTAATGCTTATTAGTACTATCAAACAGACACACTAACATAAAAAGCTGAAGTTCTTGATAAGGCATCTAAAAACTACAGAGCACCTGCATCAGATGCTGAAAAAAGAGAGAGAGACGCTGCACAATGGTCAAAGATAACCGCCTAGTGCATGTTTACATAGAAAAACACATCACAGACACACATAAATATGAATTCGGTGTGAACAGCCGCAAGCCACTTTGGAAAAATGTGTCTGCTAAATGGCTACATACCAGCCCTCGCCATCATTTACCGACCAAAACATTTTACCCAGTCAAGTCGACATGCTCACCTTGTCAAACCCAACCTGCTCGCCAACACAACCACACACTCTGAACACTGCCCAAACCAAATTTTGCCCAACAAAACACCTGCAGACAGCCACACACACAGCATATGCATACTCCATAAACACACACACAGACTATGGCCTTTCTATAAACTGTCCTGCTGTAACACACTTACACACACACTATATATACTTGTTCACTGAACATACACAGAATATTCCCAATTCCATTAAGCCACACACAGGGTCGGCAGTCTTGTAGTGTGTACTTCTCAACTGCTGAGGCTACCGCGAGTGTGAACACAGGCGGTAAGCCATGACGATTTGATCTTTGCCCCTAACATAAACCCTCACACACAACCACAGACCAAACCTGCCCTTCACAGACACAAACTGAGGCAGAATATGTCTTTAAATAAACACACGCTGAGTCCAAGGCCTGAAGCCTAAGCCGACCAGAGCCAGAGAAAGAGTGCAGGGTAATTCAAAGGCTGATAAGCTTAAAGCTTGCTTTAAATAGTTAGGCGCCTGATTCAATTAACGGTACCTTTCATATATGTCTGTGTCATAGCTTCCTTGATCCAAATGCAGAGAAAAAGACTTTGGAGTCTCAATCAGAGACTCTAAACTTGGATTGTCCAGTTTAGTCAGTCTCTGGGTATATTTGTTTCTTAAAGTGATGACAGACAGGCTGATCTGGCAAGATTTTGTAAGGAAAATGTTGTGCCACAGAGGTTGTTCTTTCATAGCTCAGAAGACTTCTCAGTCAATTCTCATTCAGTGGCGGAGCTAGGGGGTGGCCAGAGGTTGCCACCATGGACCGAAGCCTGGCCACCCCACTAGCAATTGCTGTTTTAGTCATTTCTTTGGTAATTTTTTGGCACAATTTAGTTCTTTAGAGGTGAAATCATCTCTGTACAAATGTACAAACTTAACATGTGCACACACCAAGATCGCCAAACCTCTCCGTCCCGGGTGTCATTGTATCAACTCACGATATGACGACTGTATCCAATCCCACATCATTATTGTGCAGTTCTGTGCTTTTGGATGCACAGCGAGGATCACACCCAAGTGCTCTGGTTACATGGAAGCAAGTTTTGTGCCACTCTATATTACAGCCGTTCTCATTTTTTTACTTTTACAACTTTTTATAGTTTTGTGCAAAAAGATGTTAAAGTGGTTTAGCCAATTTTTTTATTATTATCTTTTTGAAAATCCATTACCATGTTGAAGTGCTGCTCTTAACATCCGTATATGACTCTAAAAAGTGTCTGATAGCGGTTGTGTAAACATAATGGAGCCTAATTGCACATTATCATCCTAAACATTGACTAGTTGATTAGTCATCCAAACAACCAACCAACTAGTCGATTAATAAATTTGGAAGTTTTGCACATCCATAGATGGCATTGCTCATGTATTTTAGTTTTTTTTTTTTTTAATGGAAATATTGTTAATATTGAGATCTTCAACTTTTATGATCTTGCCATGTAATATTAATAATAAATACAAAAATCTGACTTCTGATTTTATTTCTCGCAATTGCAATTGCAAAGTCACAGATGCATGGAAACTCGTTTAAATCTCAAAAATGTGACTTTCTATCTTGCAATTACAATTAAATGTTTTCACAATTGCGAGTTACCATGCAACTGTGACTTTATATTGCAATTGCGAGAAATAAAGTCAGAATAATGCGAGAATTACCTATTTTAATTATGGCGAGATCAAGGTCAGATAATCAGATCCTCATCATATAAAGTCAGAATTTCCTCCATTTTTTTATTTTGTGGTGGGATCCAGCTTTCATAGATATTTGATGCATTGTTGAGATCTCTTCTGAAACTCTAGAGGAGACATGTGAGTCTTTTTCCCAGAAGAAACATTTGAGGAGATGAAGACTTCATAAAACACTCCTTTTAATGTTTAGATGAAACAATCGACATATTAAAGAGATCAATTGTGATGTTAACTTCCAACAGTGGCACACCAACGCATTCTAATTGTCATATATACAGTATATATATATATATATATATATATATATATATATATATATATATATAGATAGATAGATAGATAGATAGATAGATATGGCACCAACAATCATGCCATGGTCCAAAGCACTGAGATCACATTTTTTCCCCATTCTGATGGTTGATGTGAACATTAACTGAAGCTCCTGACCTGTATCTGCATGATTTTATGCACTGCACTGCTGCCACACAATTGGCTGATTAGATAATCGCGTGGATGCTTGTTGGTGCCAGATGTGCTGGTTTGAGTATTTCTGTAACTGCTGATCATTTAATTTTGTGGCTGATCGGTATAAATATATATAATAATTCTGGGTTCCAATTTCAAATCTCACACTTTTTCCCTGTTTCTTTGCCAAGGCTACCGGACTCGTTCAGTCTCTGTCTCTAAATGCATTGTGTGGTGTATTAACCACAATAGACAATAGACTGAATCAGACTGAATTCCTCAAGAGCCATTTTATAAAGAAAACCTATTCATCTTAACACACGACACACGTCACATATCAGAACTGATTCACTTGAAGGCTTTTCCAATCTGTGTCTGCAGCCAGACCCTTTCAACACTTACCTGCCAAAAACATGTGGGCTAGTAAAACAAAACGTTCTTGTTCTTTAATGTTACGATTCGAAACAGTTGGTTTGTACTTTGAGTGTACTTTACAGTCAACATGAGAGCAACATTGACCCCAATTACTTTCTTAGTACTTGTTTCTGGTCTTACTTGAAAGTTTTGTGCACATTATTATAAAAGAAAAGTGTAATTGTTAATTAAAACTACATCCGACGTTGGCCAAATCGGCTGAACACCCATTTAGGCATTATTGTATGATTCAGTTGAAGGGAAAGAAGCCTTTATACAGTATAACCTTGATCTACAGACACAAATGTCATGCAGTTTGTTAAGAAAAGGGGGCTATTCGTTTTCCAAACAATCAGATTTACAATTTTCTATACCTGGCAGACCAAAAAATACTGCATCAAAATCCCATAGACTTACTTTGAAGGAGGGATGTCATATAGTGACTTGGTGGTTGGCTTTATAGCAGCCACACACAACACCCCAATCCTAAATAAACATAAAAATCAATTTTTTAAAAGTGTATTTGGTATTTGCCCTCTTGTTCCGACCCATATCCTGTAATCAGGGTGAGTTCCACCAGCGGTCTCTCTCGGTCACCCTACACCCCATTAGTATGGATGTATTATATGATGACCATGATGATGATACTCAGACTGAGAGTGCTCGGTGCGTCCTGGCTGTCTCCCTGAACAATAACGCAATTGTCCATTGAGCCGCCCACCCTGGCTCATTTTCCCTTCTTACTCACTGAGCTTAAAACAAATCGTGAAACCACATGTTCAAATATACAATAGATATACCCTGACTAAATATTGATGGAATCAGTCTTTATCGTAAGCGTGTGTGCGTAGAGGGATGGAACGATTGAGTCGGTTGACTCTAGAGCTCGACTCAAACCCCCTGATGTTTTCTCTGTCTAATGCAGTATAGATGGACGTCTTTAGACTTTGGAGTGATTATGAGATCAAACCAGCCTTTGAGTAGTTTTGTGTGAAAATGACAGTGAAGGATATGCCGCCGTATTTTCGTTGTGTTACGATTTTAATAAATGACCTTTGGGAGCCAAGAAACCGTCAAGCTCTGACTAAGACTAATATTGTTGTGCAATGACCCAGAGAAATCACCAAGAACCACTGTTGAAAATACACTAGAGACAATAGCTAGACTATAACAGAGAAAGCTCACAAAAATAAATAAATAATCATATTCAAAACAAATGTATATAAATGATGAATATATGAAAAATAATCCTCGAATAGGGTAAAATATTAAGATAAAAAATAAGATATTAATAATAAGATATTAAGTTAAAGTATGAGGTTAACCTTAAGAATTATATATATATATATATACACACACACACACACACACACACACACATATATATACACACACACACACATATATATATATATATATATATATACACACACACACATATATATAGATATATATATATATACACACACACACACACACACACACACAGGGGCAGATATGTGTTTAAAACTACTTTTCATGTTAGGTATTTGATTTATTTATTTATTTTATTTATTGATGTAGCATATGCAACATTGGATATTTTTCAATATAAAGAACATTTTGTTGATTGAAAGACAGCAATGGGGTGGCAATTTACTATATTTATGGAAAGTGTGAATAATTTACCCATTTCTTTGCTCTATGGAGAATGAAAATAAATCTGTGACATGCTCAGAGGGGTGGTATTCCAGAAAGCCCGCTTTCCACTCGCTAATATTTGACTGGATGGATTTGTGAGTTTGCGTGTGTCTACTGTCACTAATGTCAACCAAAACCGTTTTAATACGACTGCTGTTCACTCAGTCTCGCTCATGCAATGTTCCAAAACCACACTCTCTCTCTCTTTGCAAGTCAGTTTGAGTGTGTGTTTAATATGCAGACAGAGCAGCTTAATGACCACAATTACACCAGTTACAAACACAAACACCCTGTTGCAAAGAATCAACTAGCCACTAAACACACAATCATTCACATCTAAAAAGCCCATGGGATTTGAAAATGTATGAAAGACAGACCAAGACAAAACTATGAAACAAAACCAGACTGAAATATTTCATTTATTTTCTCATCTCTTTACCTTCCAGAACAGAGAGAATATAGTCTATCACTTGAACTCCAAATCAAAAGTCAAGCTCTCTCATACATGTATTTGCAATTGAAGACAGACTAATGCCAGCCCGGTCTCATAAAACGTAAATGATCATGGTAAGATTTTTGCAAAACAAAATTACGTGCCTTATTACACGTTTTGCTGCAGTTTCTCCAGCGGGGGGGCGCCAAAAGCGAGTGAAATGGTGTCGAAATCAAACAAGGTTTTTAAGTGAAAAATTGATGGAGGTTTAATGAGTAAAACGTACCTCCCCAACCTAAAACTTTAACTTAAACCTAACCGATAGTAATCTAATATGAGAGGTGAACAAAAGACATCCTAACCCTAAACCAACACCAAAACCTAATTTCTGATGCAACCACATCCTTTCGTGTTGCTTCTATGGCACTCGCGTCTCACATGTCCGCTTGCGTGTTTGGCTGGGTTTGAACCGCTGTCTTCACAGTCCAAAGTCTTAAACATGCGGAAGCTAATCACATTGGAATAAGTGTGTAAATGTAGGTGAGTCTGTAATACAAGCATTAAAATGTGTCTTTTTCAAATTATATAGGAAGTGTTTCAAAATCATAACATAGCAGTGTGTGCGAGATAGTGTGAAAAATAAGTGTTTATAAAGTCATTATCAGCCATTGTATTCGTGATTTGTGTGAAAGTGAAAAAAAAGCTGTTGTTGTAGCGACCCTAGTGTTAATTTCACCAGGAAACTATGACGAAACGTAGAATTCGTCACTTAAGTAAGTTTGCTAATTTGTTTTTAGAGTAACGTTTAGACTAATGCATGATCAGACATTTAACAACTTGATGTAATTGTGATCTGCATAAACTCACCGCATGTACACAAACTGACATTATTCGGTCATTATCAGCAAAGAATTCATGTCTAGTGTTAGTGTTGGAGCGGAAATATTCAGCCGATGAGTTTTCACTAAAGGGCCTTCAACTGGTCGTCTCTTGTGTGTCTCAGTCGAGCTATAAAGAGATTATTGAGAAACTCTCCATGCAGACGTTGTTTATTTGGGTTTATATGTCCTGGATCTGTAGGTGTAAATGATCTTAGATACGTTTATATCTGAGCTAAAGCCCTTTAAACTGTGCAAGACTCGGATGCTAGATAAGTTGATCTTCTACTAAGACGCTTCATAAATAAAGGTGGCAGAGCATAACCTGGTCCTGAGAAGCTGTTTAAAGGTGTAATTCAGAAGCAGTTGGAGGCTGGGCACCATGCTTCGGGTCTGGTGCTGGCTTTTACTAGCTGCCAGATGGTTTATTGAATTCCAGCTCAATTCACAGACAGCTTTACTGTCAGCTCCAACTGGAGTACACTAAATAACAGACCCCCCCGCGTAAAGCTGTTTAGAGTCAAAGGTGTTATTGCCCACTGTAATGAGGAGGGCGTGGCCCAGCAGGTGCTGAATCAGCTGATCAGCGAGATAAATGGTAGCTGGAGGCGCCAGTTTGACAGAGAGAGGAGAGAGAGAACAACTTGCTCGCCGGCTTCTGGACGCACTGTCGCCAGGTCCTCAACCGCTCCTCTGCCCTCTGGTGGACACCAGATCGCTCCTCCCTAGGTGGATGGCAGCGAGTCCTCTGGCCCAGAGAGAAAAACGTGCTCGTCGGCTCCTGGACGCACTGTCATCCAGTCCTCAACCACTCCTCTGCCCTCTGGTGGACACCAGATCACTCCTCCCTAGGTGGATGGCAGCGAGTCCTCCGGCCCAGAGAGAAGAACTTGCTCGGCGGCTCCTGGACGCACTGTCGCCCGGTCCTCAACCGCTCCTCTGCCCCCTGGTGGATACCAGATCGTTCCTCCCCGGTGGATTGCAGCGAGTCCTCCGACCCAGAGAGAATAACTTGCTCACCGCACAGTCATCTGGTCCTAAACCGCTCATCCGCCCTCTGATGGACACCAGCACACTTCTTCCCCAGCAGACGGCAGCGAGTCCTCCGGCCCCTGGCAGACGGCTGTGGATGCTCCCCTGGCGGATGGCAGTGGCAAGGACTATGCGACAGTGAATATCTCCTCTCTCCCGAGTTTCGGCACCACTGTAAAAGTAAAGGATGGGCAAGGAGGCGGCGGGAACTGGCTGAACAGTCAACATAAAGGTGTGGAGTGGAGTGGGGCGGGACCGGGCTGGAATGTCGCACACCCGGTGCCCAATCGGCCTGATGGGGCGCACAAGGGATAAAGGCAGCCGGTGACGACGGTTCGAGAGAGAGAGATCAATCACGGACATGTCCGTTGTGTGTGTGTTTGTGCTTTTTAATCACTGAACCACCACAATACAGAGTTTCACAGTTTCACAGTAACAATTCACTATTCTCAACATTCAGCCTCTCAGGCTAGTTTATGCATCGGTCACTCTCTCTCGACTGGAGGTACTGTAGCTCTTTTATGCCGCTCTCCCCGTACTCACTGAAATTAGAGACAGGTGTTAGACATAATATAGCTCAGGTGCAAGCGCCCTTACCGCTTTCTCCCCCCGGACGGGCGCTTGACCACGCCCCCGCTGCCACAAAAGGTTTAATGATATAAATGAACAATATAAAACAAATTAAAAAAGACACACATGCAGTGCATCCAGGTGTGTCTCTCTCTCTTTAACTGGTGCCTCCGGCTCCCCTTTATCTCGCTCTTCCGCTGATCAGCAGATTCAGCGCTGACAGTGCACCATCACGGCCCGGCCACACCCTCCTCGTCACACCCGCCCAATTTGAATTGTAAAGTTATCATAAAGTTATCTAATTGTAAAGATTTTTTTCAATGTGAAAAGTCCTTTTCTCATATCCTTGTGCAAAGGTTGCAGTTTCCCAGCTTTGCATGGTCCTGACAAGAGTTGAAAAACTAGATATACCAGTGTTAGGGAAGCTACTTTGAAACTGTTGCTTCTCAAGCTACAAGCTACAGTCAAGCTATTCT
The DNA here is from genome assembly GCA_032164185.1 of Moxostoma hubbsi. Classification (NCBI taxonomy): domain Eukaryota; kingdom Metazoa; phylum Chordata; class Actinopteri; order Cypriniformes; family Catostomidae; genus Moxostoma; species Moxostoma hubbsi. Next base: position 38,399,755 of record JAVLUX010000024.1, on the reverse strand, counting down.
TTGAAATAAAAGTAGTTAGCTTCCCTATGGGTAACTTAGAACTACTAGAAGTAACTAACTACATTGAAGCTATTTAAAATTAGGAAATACTTTTAAGCATTTCAGTTTTAATTGCAGAGTTAAATAATACATCATCTAAATTTTAGAGCTGTCGATTTAATGCAATAATTCATCTGCCCGGACCGCAAGCAGGGGGCAGTAGGTGAAATTACAGTTTGGTAGGTAATGCGATGCTTTACAGTGAACAAACCACACCCAGGCTTGCTTGACACCAGCGACAGCAAAAGATGAGAAGAACCCGTTCTTGCATTTAAAAACAATTTGATGGAGCACAAATCTAAAAGCAGGGATCTCAAGACCTGTTTTTCTACATTTCAAACAACATTTAACTTGACACAGCGACCTAAAAATGGTATGACGCGATCCAAACAAAATGAGACGCTCAAAAAGTGTCCGGCTGACGCAGGTGTACATGGACGTGTCCTTAGAAAAGCCCTTATAATAAATATATTTCAGCCAGATTGACGAATTCAATTGCAAAATGGATTGCTGTGGACTGTAGGCCAATGATAGACTTATTAAATAATATGGAAATAAACAAAATATTGTATTCTAAACCCACTTTTTGTCTTATCAATGCTTTACTCATCTGCCAAAATAATGTAAAGTGATAACACTAGAAAACACCCTATTTTAATAAATCAAAGAATGAAGGCAGCGGCTCAGGTGAATCAGTGAATCATTTACATGAACCTACCGAGCAAAAATGAAATGGAGCTCAAAATGCTAATTATAAGTGAATCATTTATTTTAACTGGTTCAACTGTCTGAAATGAACGATTCACTTCAATGATTTGGTTTTCCCAGCGCTACATTAGACAGAGATGACAGTTTAGGTGAGTGCGTTTGTTTACTCCCTCAGCTCAATTCGCAATACAATGGTACAAATGAAGTGTTTTTTGTGACTCTACAGTGCTACCCGTCAGACAATAAAGCTTGTTACTGGAAAAGTGACACTATAGATATGGTCACCCTACAGAAAATCTTTGTTAAGTTAATAGCTTCGCTACTTTTTAGTTTGTTACTGCACAACACTGTAATATATAATTATAGTAGCTGTAACATAAACACTGTAGATATAATTTTGCACAGAGAAGAATAGTAATCTTTTCTTCTTTTTTTTTTTTTACATAAGTCTGATCCCAACATATACTGTGAATGTTTAAGTCTTGTGGCTATACTTTCGAACCTGTGTTAAAGTGTATTGCGTTTCTCTGTACTTCTATTGCAAGTGCATTACTGTGTGAGCAAAAAAAAAAAAAAAAAAAAAAAAAAGTTAACAAATTATATATATATATATTAACTATGATAATTGAAATTATGCTGCAAATGCCATCGACAGAACTTATGTTGTATTGAAGTAATTTCTTTAAAAAGATTTTTCAGTACATCACCATTTTGACTCTCAAAGACACACACAGACACACACACACAGACACTCTCACACACACACACAGATACACACACAGACACACACACACAGACACTCACACACACACAGATACACACACAGACACACTCTCTCTCACAAAGACACACACACAGACACACAGACAGACACCCTCTCACATACACACACACACACACACACTCACACACACACACAAAGAGACACACACACACACAAACACACACACACACACACACACACTCACACACACACACTCCCACGCACACAGACACACATGCACACACACACACACTCACATGCACACTCACACACACACGCACACACACTCACACACTCACGCATGCACACACAAAGAGACACACATGTACACAATCACACGCACACACACTCACAGACACACACACACACTCACACGCACACACACACAAAACACTTCACACTCTCATGACAAAACTGTCTGTCTCTACACGGCCAAACTAAACGGACCGAATAAACAAGCACGACAAACTACTACGACATGGCAAAGACTGTAAGTAAAACTAAATATAGAATGGGTGATATTCCAAAGTATGCCCACCAACACACACACATTAGCGTCAAAACACTTTAGCAACCAAAACAGTCTCTCAATACTAATTACATCATTTACAATTTTGAAATAAACATGTTGTTCATGATAGCAAAGGCAGCAGTCATTTTCCAATTTGTGGAGCACAGCCCATATAATTTAACTCTTTCAAGGCACACAGGACAAATTTTATTGAGAAATAAAAACAGACACAAATGAGAAACTCAGTTGTTGACATACAGTAAGATTATAGAGCTATAAAATCTATGTGTTTAGCAGAGCTTAGATCATTTAGACACAGAACAGGTTGATGAGAAATGTTTGAGTTCATATTGAGATTTCCGATTGCAGACTTTGGGTTGAAATCTTTTTGAAACACTTGTGAGATTACTGGCTCCATTGCTGTCTGGTAAAAACAATGGAGCTATAAAGCGATCTTGTTTGTGGTTCTCCTGTGGGAAGTGGACTGCCTTTACAGTAGCAGACTGCTGCGGCCTGGAGTCTAAGGAAAAACATTCATCTCATCTTTTCTGCAGGACAGGAGTAATGATATAATCACAGGTATCGGGTCTTATGGGGCCTCCGTTCTGCAGTGTTTAAAGGAAGAGCTGCAGCGACAGAGACGTCCTGCAGTAATCACTCTAAATGGCTGCAATCAGTCATCGTGCCAGCTCTTATATATTTTGGTCTATGTATTTGGAGAGGAGACACAGAAGTAAGTGACTTGACGTTTTCACAATGGTCTAGCGGCACATCTCAGATGACAAACATACACACCCACACACACAATTAGAGATGCTGAGAGTGACTCTGATGCCCCCTTATGGATGCAGAGTGAAATGTGAGAGGCAGAGAGAAAAAGAGACAATCTCTCTGGCAGTGAAGGTCACACTTTCTCCTTGGTGGGATACGTTTCAAGATACATGCAATAATACTTTGAAAAACTCCCAAACCTCACAACAGAGTAATGTTAATGTACAATCATATCTTGAGGACACAAGACGAGAAGAGATAACAGAGAAGAGAAAAGATCTGAGATGAGAAAAGGAGAGAAGAGACAAATGGAGAAGAGATGAGACAAGATGAAAAGAGACGAGGCGAGACAAGAAGTGAAGAGGTGTGAAAAGAGAAGAGACTAGACAAGAGAAGCGATGAGAAGAGATGGGACATGAAGAACGAGATGAGACAAGAAAAGAGACGAGAAGTGAAGATAAGAGGCGAAAAAAGTTGTTAAGAGGAGAAACAAGAAGTGAAGAGACGAGCCAATCCACAATAGGTGTGCCACAGGTCAGGACTCCTGCGTGGACTTCCTCCTGTTTGTATTTTCCACAGCATGATCCCCTTACGAGGGGCTCCGCGTCTCCCTTAGGCAGTCCCAGCTGCCCCCATCCTTGAGGCTGAATCTACCAGACAAGAAACAAGATGACACTAGAGAAGAGACATGAAAAACAAGAGAAGAGAAAAGATGTTAAGAAAAAAAGAGAAGAGATGTGACAAGACAGGAAAAGAAGTGAAGAGATGAGACAACAAGAAATGAGACAAGACGTAAAAAGAGAAGTGATGAGATTAAAGTGAAGTGAAACAGAGACGAGACGAGACAAGTAATGAGATGATGAGAAAAGATGGACAAGGGAAGTATAAAAAGAGATGAGACTAGCAAAGAGATTAGCTGTGACGAGGTGAGATGTGATGAGACAAGAGAAGAGATGAGAAGTGAAAAGAAAAGAAAATGTAGACCAGATGTGAAGAGGACCGAAGAGATTTGAAGAGAGGAAAAAGGAGAAAAGATACGGTGAGAAAAGAGAAGTGGGGAGACGAGACAAGACAAGAGACAAAGATGTGAAAAGACAACAAGGATGGAGACAAGATTTGAAGAAAAAAGAGACGAGAAACGAGACAAGATGCCACGAGATAGGAAGAGATGAGACGAGACGAGACGTGATAAGATGAGACAGCACGAGAGAAGAGATGAAAAAAGAAAAGAGACAAGATGAGACAAGAAGAGATGTGAGGAGACAAGACAAGACGTGAAAATAGAAGAGAAGGAAAGAGACAAGATATGAAGAGAAGAGACTAAATGAGAAGTGAAGAGAAGAGACGAGATTAGAAAAAAAACGAGATGTGACAAGATGAGAAGAGATGATACGAGACAAGAGTAGAGATGAGACAAGAAGAGAAGTGAGGAAACAAGACAGGAAGAGACTGGATATGAAAATAGAAGAGAAGGAAAGAGGCGATATATGAAGAGACGAGACAAGAAATGAAGAGAAGAGACGAGATGTGACTAGACGAGACAAGAAATGAAGAGAAGAGACGAGATGTGACTAGACGAGACAAGAAATGAAGAGAAGAGACGAGATGTGACTAGACGAGACAAGAAATGAAGAGAAGAGACGAGATGTGACTAGACGAGACAAGAGAAAAGATAACGTGAAATGAAAAGGCGAGACAAAAAGAGAAATCAGGAGACAAGACGTGATAATAAAAGAAGATATGAAAAGAAGAGAAAAGACAAGGAGACTAGAAAAAAGAGGCGTGATAAGAAAAGAGATGAGACGAGATGTGACAAGACAAGAAATTAGATGAGACAATACGAGACAAGATGTAAAGAGAAAAGACAAAAAAGTTTTGCCCAGGGCGCCATACAAACAAGAACCGCCGCTGCTAGCAGACGATAAAACGGGTCAAGAAATATCCCATAGACTTATCCCAAAGTTCCCAAGCCATACCTTGAGACCCGAAGATCATCAAGACTTGGGGAATAACGTGGGCCAAAGAGCACCCAACCAAAACACCCAAGCAAACCACCTAGCAATGGCAACAAAAACTAATTCATAAATTGTATACATTAACAACACCATTATCACATCTTCCCCATGTGATGACTTGCCCCAGTCCCCAATATCAAAAAGATTCCAAATATAGTTCAGAACTATCCAGAAAATATGGGCTTATTTTAAACCACTGACTAAATTAAGTTGGGATTTTTTTGTTCTAAATAAAACGTAGAAAAACTGAGCATCGCTTATAAATTCCAGTATCAAAGCAAGAATGGAGATGCAAATTAGTTACGAAAAATGACATCAGGCCAGGCCTACTGTACCTGCAGAAACACTTTGTTTGGACCCAGATAAACTTGCAGGAGAGACTGAACTCTCCTCGACGCCAAAGTGGTTAAGATTTCAACCATGCAAAGCATATGCTTATGAAAATAATTACCTAACCTTGAGTTCAGGGTTATTTTGGCTGCAGATATAGAGGAGCCCGACGCAGTGCCAGGTAACGTAGGCAATTATAACAACAGAGCTGAATAACCTCCATCCGAACTCGTCTTCGTTTGTTTCTTCAGCTTCGGGCACTTTGGTCCTTTAGACTTATAGAAAATAAACTCTTGAAAAACACACTTTTTGAACTCAATAGTTTATTTAATTTGTCTATTAACATTGTACAACAGTGGCATTTGTACGACATTTGTCATTTTTCTTGGAAAATCATTTCAACCACATCTCAAATGATGTATTGTGTTAAATTGCATTTTGTGGAAAGACCGCTGCCCTGCAGCACACGTACATCTCCGAGATGTCTGTTTTAGATCTTTTCATCTGGAAAGCATTAAAATGTCATTAACATCTGCTAAACATCTTAAAAGTATCAGATTTACAAACAATCTTAATCATAGACATCTCAAAGACATCTGCTGAATGTCTTATTGACATCCGAGAGGAAACGTCTTATAGAGGCATTGCAGATGTAAACACACATCAAATAGACATCTTGGTGATGTACATGTTCTACTCTGTCTGTAATGATTCTGATTGATCAATTGCACCATCCACCCTGATGTGTGTGTTTACATCTGGAAGATGTATTCTTTACGTTGTAAAATATGTCTATATATATTTTATCTATACAGTTGAAGTCAGAAATGTACACACTCCTTAACCAAATACATTTAAACTCGGTTTTTCCACAATTCCTGATATTTAATCATAGAAAACATTTCCTGTCTCAGGTCAGTTAGGATCACTAATTTATTTTAAGATTGTGAAATGTCAGATTAATAGTAGAGAGAATGATTTATTTCAGCTTTTATTTCTTTCATCACATTCCCAGCGGGTCAGAAGTTTACACACACTTTGGTATTTAGCAGCATTGCCTATAAATTGTTTAACTTGGGTTAAGTAAAATGTTTTGGGATTCTTCCACAAGCTTCTCACAATAAGTTGCTGGAATTTTGTCCCATTCCTCCAGACAGAACTGCTGTAACTGTGTCAGGTTTGTAGGACTCCTTGCTCACACATGCTTTTTCAGTTCTGCCCACAAATTTTCTATCGGATTGAGGTCAGGGATTTGTGATGGCCAATCCAATCCCTTGACTTTGTTGTCCTTAAGCCATTATGCCAAAACTTATGCTTGGGTTTATTGTCCATTTGGAAGACCATTTGTGACAGAACTTCAGCTTCCTGCTGTTGTCTTGAGATGTTGCTTCAATATATCCACATAATTTTCCTTCCTTATGATGTCATCTATTTTGTGAAGTGCAGTGTACCTCCTGCTGCAAAGCACCCCCCCCCCCCCCCCCAACATGATGCTACCACCCCCCATGCTTCACGGTTGGGATGTTGTTCTTCGGCTTGCGAGCCTCACCCTTTTTCTTCCAAACATAATGGTCATTATGGCCAAACAGTTAATTTTTTGTTTCAATAGACAAGAGGACATTTCTACAAAAAGTAAAATCTTTGTCCCCATGTGCACTTACGAACTGTAGTCTGGCTTTTTTATGGTGGTTTTGGAGCAGTGGCTTCTTCCTCACTGAGCAGCCTTTCAGGATATGTTGATATAAGACTTGTTTGACTGGTGTTGGCCCACCTGAAGGACATTAATGGACCCTTTCTAGATACCCTTAAACCTGAAGTGGGAGACCCACATTGACTCTGTTGTGAAAAAGGCCCAGCAGAGGTTGTACTTCCTTCTCCAGTTGAGGAAGTTCAACCTGCCACAGGCGCTGTTGATACAGCTCTACTCAGCAGTCACTGGGTCTGTCCTCTGCACTTAAATATCTGTCTGGTTTGGTTTAGCTATGCAATTGAATATCAGATGACTACAAATATATATATATATATATATATATATATATATATATATATATACAAATATCCAGCATCTTCACAAGGTCCTTTGCTGTTGTTCTGGAATGGATTTGCACTTTTCACACCAAACTGTGTTCATCTCTAGGAGACAGAATGCGTCTCCTTCCTGAGTGGTATGATGGTTGCATGGTCCCATAGTGTTTATACTTGCGTACTATTGTTTGTACAGATGAACATGGCACCTTCAGGTGTTTGGAAATTACACCTAACTCCCAAGGGTAAACCAGACTTCTGGAGGTCCACACTTTTTCTTCTGAGGTCTTTGCGGATTTCCCCATGATGTTAAGCAAAGAGGCACTGAGTTTGAAGGTAGGTCTTAAAATACATCCAAAGATACCAGAAGCTAACTGGCTAATTGACTAAAGACTTGACATTGTTTTTAATTGACATTCCAAGCTGCTTAAAGACACAGTTAACTTAGTGAATGTAAACTAACGACCCACTGGAATTGTGATATAGTCAATTAAAAGTAAAACAATCTGTCTGTAAACAATTGTTGGAAAAATTACTCATGTCATGCACAAAGTAGATGTCCTAAACGACTTGACAAAATCTAGGTTACGTATGTAACCTCCGTTCCCTGATGGAGGGAACGAGACGTTGTGTCGAAGAAGCAACACTAGGGGTCTCTCTTGAGCACCGAATATGCCTCTGATCTATGAAAAAAGGCCAATGAGAAGTTGGCAGACAGTATTTGCATACCCCGCCCCCAGACATACGGGTATAAAAGTGGGGAAATATGTCGAGTTCATTCAGGATTTTTCTGAGCCAGAAATGGTCCGGCCACAACAGTGGCTCGGCTCAGCGACGTGGCCAGGAGGACACAACGTCTCGTTCCCTCCATCAGGGAACGGAGGTTACATACGTAACCTAGACATTCCCCGTCTGTCGCTCACTTTGACGTTGTGTCTAAAAAGTGACACTAGGGGTCCAATTTAAATCACGCCATGCGCTGAGCCGTGTAAGTGTTCTGCTGACACAGGAGCGGGCAGGTATTTTATGTGCAAAGGCGACCAGTTGTGTCAGACTGCACGTACCCTTCCAAAATGCCCCGTAAAAGTTGTCGGAATCCTTCTGGTTACCCTAAACAGGGGAACAAGGTGACTTGCCAACCCGGGAATGGGCCAAGCCTAGCCAGGCCTCTTTTCTCTCTATGTTTCTCCGCATAGAGTAAGAAACGGCTGGGGCCCTTACACGCATCAAAGGAAGGGGTCTTACCCAGTTTCCTATTCTTTCGGGGGGAAAAAGACCCTGTGGAGGCCACACCTGCCCGAAAGGGGGAGGTAAGGGTGGCGAAATACACATGGGTGGTGCATTGGTAGATCCAGCCTCAAGGAGGGGGGCAGCTGGGACTGCCTAAGGGAGACGCGGAGCCACTCGTAAGGGGATCATGCCATGGAAAATACACACAGGAGGAAGTCCACGCAGGAGTCCTGACCTGTGGCACACCTATTCCAGTACAGGGTAGATTTGAGTACCCGCAGTGGATTGGGTCGGCGAATTCCTCTGCTGAATTACAGGGCTAGGGAGGAGTCATCCAGGGAGCCGAGTTAGTGGGATCTCCTGGGAGAAAAAAGCACTCAATTTTACCTCGGAAGAGGGAAAGGGCGCTAGGCGCAAGCAATCCACCCAATCAGTCCGTCAGCGTGTTACCGAGTTCTACCGACTTGGACCTGAGGAAACACAGGACGATACTGACTCAACCCAGAGATTGTAGAATCTCGCAAAGGTATTAGGTGTTGCCCAACCCGCTGCTCTACATATGCGAATATGGAATATGTGAATAGGGAAGGAGAAAGCCGCTGAAGTGCGCCGTAGATCCAACAGCAGAGAGCGTCAGAGGAACAGGAACGGGTGTGTGACTTGCAGCTCACTGCAGACACAACCATCGGCTCTGAATAACATTTCTGAATGAGTGTATTTCCCTGCTTTTATACCCGTATGTCCGGGGGCGGGGTATGCAAATACTGTATGCCAACTTCTCATTGGCTTTTTTCATAGATCAGAGGTATATTCTGCGCTCAAGAGAGACCCCTAGTGTCGCTTCTTCGACACAACGTTGAAGTGAGCGACAGACGGGGAACTATAGTTTGCTAATATTAAATCTGTGGAGGGGTTAAAAAATGAGTTTAATGACTTCAATTTAAGTGTATGTAAACGTTTGACTTCAACTGTGGGCCTACACACACACACACACACACACACACACACACACACACACACACACACACACACACACACACACATTAGATACTCTTATGCAATATTTGATGCTTCAATAACTGAAAGTCTAGGTTTGAGATGAGTAAAACAAACAAATCCATTCATAAAAAGGCATTTGAAAATTTGCAAAATTAAATGACCACGGCATGGTGGAAAGTTCCCAAGCCAGTGTTTATAACAAAAGACAAAAAGATTAAATCTGTTAGTTTTAATAAAAATCAACCTCTGGCTCAGTTGTGCCTGAGTTGAAGAAACAGACATAACGCTGTAAAAAAGCCCATTGAGGATCAAGGATGTTGCTCTCAGGGGCCCCTCTATCTCTAATTGTAACCTATTATGAATCACAAAACCTGCAGATGCAAAGGTTTTTCGACAGACAGACAGGCACCTGGGAAATCAGAGGAGGTTTGTACTCTGAAATCTGTATCACTTACTAAAGCTAATTACTCCTGTATATGACCAATCAGAAGAAATACAATAACTGGCCAAGAAATATATTTGCCTTCCATTTGTAAAGAACAGCTGATGGAAGGAAACCGTGGCAGACTTGATGTTATTCAAGAGGGCCGTTTCACTGGATAAAATGAGGGACAGAAATAGACCCTCAAAGCTCTGATTTTCATCATCAAATTCTTTGTGTATTCTACCTTAAATGAATTCAGCACATTTGCATTAACAGTTGTGCCAAAAAGATCTTTAAAGGTGAATCTCATGAAACATGTTAAGAACATGTCCAGATCATACACTAAAATCAAAGCTACATTTTGTATAATACACATAAACAGACAGACACACACACAGATATGTATATCTATGCACTCAATAAATAATTGAAAGATTTATGTATTTACATTTTATAAAAAAAATTCCATCAAATTAAATTGAGTAGTCTATAAAAAATATGAAAAACCTAAAGGTGTAGTTCACCCAAAAAGAACAACCATTTACTCACCTTCATGCCATCCCAGATGTGTATGACTTTCTTTCTTCTGCAGAACACAAATAAAGATTTTTAGAAGAATATTTCAGCTCTGTAGCTTCATACAATGCAAGTGAATGGTGACCAGAACTTTGAAGCACCAAAAAGAACATAAAGGCAACAATCCATGTATTCTGAAGTGATATGATAGGTGTGTGTGAGAAACATGCCAGTCATCTGGAATGGCATGGGGTTGAGTAAATGATGAGAGGTGAACTTTCCCTTTCAGTTTGATTAAATTAATTTTGTTCAATATTACACACTTCAACTTAATGTAATTTTGTTTTGAAAATGCAATGCACAAGCAAAATGTTCAGAACCTCTTAAACTACTTAAAATAGTTATCTTCAAAAAAATCCTCCATGTGCAGCAATGACAGCTTTGCAGATCCTTGTTATTCTAGCGGTCAGTTTGTCCAGATACTCAGGTGACATTTTACCTACTTCCTGTAGCACTTGACCTTTCACTCCACACTTCCTGTAGCACTTGACCTTTGACCCACTCTTCCTGTAGCACTTGACCTTTCACCCCACACTTCCTGTAGCTCTTGTCATAGATGTGACTGTCTTGTCGGGCACTTCTCACACACCTTACAGTCTAGCTGATCCCACAAAAGCTCAATGGGGTTAAGATCCATAACACTCTTTTCCAATTATCTGTTGTCCAATGTTCAATGTTTCAAAAGTGTCTTTTTCTTTGCAATTCTTCCCATAAGGCCTGCACCCCTGAGTCTTCTCTTTACTGTTGTACATGAAACTGGTGTTAAGCGTGTAGAATTCAATGAAGCTGTCAGCGGAGGACATGTGAGGCGTCTATTTCTCAAACTAGAGACTCTGATGTACTTCTCCTCTTGTTTAGTTGCACATCTGGTCTTCCACATCTCTTTCTGTCCTTGTTAGAGACAGATGTCCTAAAGTCAGATTCATCAACCAATCAGATTGATTTATTTGTTCTTGGTGGGTGTGATCTTTAGGATATGTCCCGGTCGAGGCCCTCTAGCTGGCCTTGAGTGACGCAATCACACTTTAAGTGCCGTCATTTAAAAGTGATGAGTGTGAGATCGTCAGCACTGCTGCTATCGCCATTGAGAAAGAGATCCTTATGGATTTAAAAACAGGAGATGTTCTGCATGACCGTGTGATTGCTGAATTTATTAACCAGGAAAGGAGGACTGAATTTCACTTCAAATAATTTGGTAAGTGCTTTTGCATTGTTATAGCAACATCAGGAGTTTAAAGTGTAAATTAGGCTGATGGAGCATTCAGTGTCGGATCAAGTTTTGAAAAGTAGTGCTGCGATCTATTCAGATTTTACAACTTCCTACTAGGAAAAGTGCAATGGAATTAGGGACGGATTACCGACCGGGCCAATGGGGTGTGTGCCCAGTGGCCCTTAACTACCAGGGGGCCCTTGACCGCGATCTAGTTTGGTGATCCCCCCGCTTGAAACCCCCCCCCCCCCCCCCCCCCGGCCACACACACAACTTTTGGGTGGAGGGGGGCCCTTGGAGATAGTTGTCCCCAGGGCCTTTGCAAGTCATAATCCGTCCCTGAATGTAATGCATATTTAAATCAGAAGTACAACTTGTAAGCTTGTGCAGAAATGTTCAACTCTGATTTCGCAGAGATGCAGAGGCATGATGTCACACAAACATGTCGACACTCAGAGTAAGTGATAAACATTCACTTTATTAAGTAATATCGATAAATGAGTTAGTTTCCACATTACATGATATTAAAGCTTGTTTAACAAACGCCTGCAGAAACAGGTGTATAAAACATTATCATCTCTTTTGATAATCGTACACCTGAAGCAAAAATGCTAACGCTACAGCACTGTTTATCAGTTGGGTTGCTAGGAGACATAGCGCTGCAGCATTGTTTATCAGTTGGGTTGCTAGGAGACATAGCGCTGCAGCATTGTTTTTCAGTTGTGTTGCTAGGAGACATCGCTGCAGCATTGTTTATCAGTTGGGTTGCTAGGAGACATAGCACTGCAGCATTGTTTATCAGTTGTTGCTAGGACACAGCGCTGCAGCATTGTTTATCAGTTGAGTTGCTAGGAGACATAGTGCTGCAGCATTGTTTATCAGTTGGGTTGCTAGGAGACATAGCGCTGCAGCATTGTTTATCAGTTGAGTTGCTAGGAGACATAGTGCTGCAGCATTGTTTATCAGTTGTGTTGCTAGGAGTCATAGCGCTGCAGCATTGTTTATCAGTTGGGTTGCTAGGAGACCTAGCGCTGCAGCATTGTTTATCAGTTGGGTTGCTACGAGACCTAGCGCTGCAGCATTGTTTATCAGTTGGGTTGCTAGGAGACATAGCGCTGCTGCATTGTTTATCAGTTGGGTTGCTAGGAGACCTAGCGCTGCAGCATTGTTTATCAGTTGGGTTGCTAGGAGTCATAGCGCTGCAGCATTGTTTATCAGTTGGGTTGCTAGGAGACCTAGCGCTGCAGCATTGTTTATCAGTTGGGTTGCTACGAGACCTAGTGCTGCAGCATTGTTTATCAGTTGGGTTGCTAGGAGACATAGCGCTGCTGCATTGTTTATCAGTTGGGTTGCTACGAGACCTAGCGCTGCAGCATTGTTTATCAGTTGGGTTGCTAGGAGACCTAGCGCTGCAGCATTGTTTACTAGATGGGTTGCTAGGAGACCTAACACTACAGCATTGTTTATCAGTTGGGTTGCTAGGAGACCTAGCGCTGCAGCATTGTTTATCAGTTGGGTTGCTAGGAGACCTAGCGCTGCAGTATTGTTTATCAGTTGGGTTGCTAGGAGACCTAGCGCTGCAGCATTGTTTATCAGTTGGGTTGCTAGGAGACATAGTGCTGCAGCATTGTTTATCAGTTGGGTTGCTAGGAGACCTAGTGCTGCAGTATTGTTTATCAGTTGGGTTGCTAGGAGACATAGTGCTGCAGCATTTTTTATCAGTTGGGTTGCTAGGAGACCTAGCGCTGCAGTATTGTTTATCAGTTGGGTTGCTAGGAGACCTAGCGCTGCAGCATTGTTTATCAGTTGGGTTGCTAGGAGACATAGTGCTGCAGCATTGTTTATCAGTTGGGTTGCTAGGAGACCTAGTGCTGCAGTATTGTTTATCAGTTGGGTTGCTAGGAGACATAGTGCTGCAGCATTTTTTATCAGTTGGGTTGCTAGGAGACCTAGTGCTGCAGTATTGTTTATCAGTTGGGTTGCTAGGAGACATCTCTGATGACAGTCAAACACCTGCTAAGCTAACGGGAGCATTGCAGTTCTGTTTCCTTAAATATTATCTTCCAAATATCGGGGAATGGGATGCATTTATGGTCATATTTATGAGATATAAATTAGGAATATCCCACATCCAACTTGAATGTAATGCAGCACAACCGTATAAGAAACTAAATTTATTGCAAGCAAAATTTATTAAATCGCAACTATTATTAGATATATGTTTCCAGGTATTATAGACCTCCTCGGTAGAGTCACATGAAAAAATATGATTTTTGACGTTCATTTCACGAAACAGAGCATTGTTTCGTTTCAAGTTCTGTTTTTCGTGCGTGGACGTGTATTAAAAATGTCAGTTGGTATTATTAGTTGACTGCATGTAATGTATGATAAGCATAGCATCTTATTCATTGTGAAACTGTTTTCTTAATGGCATGAATCACACTGAAGGCCTAGACTTAAAATGCACGGCCCGCGGCTGAAGACAACGTTCAGCTTCATTTAATGAACCAAATATCTTTCAGTTGTGTTTGATATAATGGCAAGTGATTTTCTAGTATCAAAATGATCAATTTATCATGATTACTCGATGATCAGGTGTTGGAGTGATGCTGCTGTCTAGATTTGATCAAAAATGACTTTTTTCAAATAGTGATGGTGCTGTTTACATCAGTAATGTCCTGAATATACTTTGTGATCAGTTAAATGCCACTTTGGTGAATTAAAGCACCAATTTCCTTCCGAAACAGCAAAATCTGAACATTAATACACACTTTTGGTCGCCAGTGTATATATATATATATATATATATATATATATATATATATATATATATAGTGAGATTATTTTCAGGACAGTACTCACCCCAAATTCTCATTACTTTAATGGTAAAACATAATACATCATTTAAATTGAAAATCATGTATACATGGTTGTACTTTTTATACTGGATTTTAATCATGCTCATTTATTAAAAAAATTCAACTTGTATCCAGAAAAAAATGTGCATTGAGAAATGAGAATCACCATTAGAGTAAGAGTAAAAAAGGGTAACAACAGAATGCTGATTTGGGGGTAATTGGGCTTAACTGGCACTACAGATGCCTGGAAATGATACAGTATTGACAGAACCAGACAATAAAACCACAACACACTCACACACAATTTACTAAAAGTGTTACAATACAACGATTACAACTTTTTTACTCACCCACAACTTGTTTGTAGAGTTTGACATCATATGAGGAAGCTTCAGGCACTCAGACTGTAATTGTACTGCTGAGCAGCAGAGGGAGTACAATAAGACAATTCTTCACACTTATCATTACAAAAACAAACCTTTGATGAGCTTTAATTCTACATCATCCACTTCAGAGACGGTTTGCACACAAATCCATTATCACATTATATTAATGGTGCAATCCAAAATATCAGGATTACGAAAAACTGTTTCAAAACTGTTTAAAGTTACAGCACATTCAGAGGTAGATGTGGAAGAAATAGACTAATATAAATATATACCAACAGCAGCAGAGGAACAAAAAATAATAGACAAAATGACACAATAAATGACTGAAAATCCAACTATGGGATGATAGTCCAAACTTAAGCAGATGTAAACTTACACTCAATACATGTATTCAAGTGTTTCAATTTGTAAATAATCCTGATTTTTATCATTTTGGGCATCAATATAGGTATTTATAATATACTTTCCATGCAAATCCTCAAATATGTTTGCAGCTCTCTTGTTATTGCATTTAATGACATTGATTTGATTTCCTGACAGTAACTTCTGCTGGACAGGATGTGCTCAGGATGCACTCATAAATGCAATTACATTTCCCAAGCATCAACCATTATATAAAATCAAACATTAGTGCTCATTCCAGGTCTAAAATCAACAATTAACCCCAAATTTGATCAGATATACAGAACATTGTACACACTCTATCCGCAGCATCCAAACTCACCCACAGGAGGCGCTGAACACTACATCAATCACACCTGATTTACAGACCAATAGGAAAGAGCTTCAGCAGGAACTCATATCTGCACTGGTACAGTAAAGACAAAACTGTCTTGTAATATTTAAGTGCATGTTTGTATTTAGATGTGTGTGGAAAAACCAAACATATCACAAAAGCACCATAAAAATGCAAAATCAGCCCTGGGAATTTGGGAAGAAAGGCGCAATGATTGAGTTTGTGCATCCACCATGCAACATTCACTATTTAGCTATTTACTATTGAAGTGTTATGAAATGAAATGACATTAAAGGTGCACCAATTTACACATTAAAAAGAGTTTTATCCCTTAAGAAATTAAAAAGGTGAGGAGTTTTCCACAAACAGGTAAAACAAGGAGGCAGGCATTCATTAATGCGTCGCATGTCAGTAGTTCATGCAGTTATCGCAGGCCTTCTCCGATTGTGCCTAGAGACTGCAAAGGAAAGATGTACAGTGAAAAAGGGAGTTATATTATAAGTTATATAAACCAAGTGGATCACTTCAGAAGACACGGATTAAACCACTGAAGTCATACGGATTACTTTTATGCTGCCTTTATGTGCTCAAAGTTCTGGTCACCATTCACTTGCATTGTATGGAGCTACAGAGCTGAAATATCATCCTGCAAATCTTCATTTTTGTTTTGCAGAAGACAGAAAGTTATAAATATTTGGGATAAAATGAGGGTAAGTAAATGATGATATAATTCTTATTTTTGGGTGAACTATCCCTTTAAATGTAAAATAATGTCAACGCAAAAACCTTAATGGTTATTAATAGGGTTCATTTTCATTATAGAAAGTATATTTTTATATATACGTATATATAAAGATAGATGTATAGTGGCACTTCTGGTAGAAAATGTAAAAAGCCTTTATTGTCAATTGGCTAGTCACATCAGGACATTAAAAATAAACAAATAAAAAAAGACATTTTCAGGTCTCTCCAGAGCTGTCCGGGCTCTGGCTGGCCCTGTCAAGGACATTCACAGAGTTGTCCCGTAGCGACTCTTGCATTGTCTTGGCTGTGTGCTTAGGGTCATTGTCCTGTTGAAAGATGAACCTTCAGCTCAGTCTGAGGTCCTGAGTGCTCTGGACCAGGTTTTCATTAAGGACACAGTATTTCTGTATTTTGCTGTGTTCAACTTTCCTTGAACCCTGACCAGTCCCCAGTCCCTGCCGCTGAAAAACACCCCCACAGCATGATGCTACACCACCATGCTTCACCGTTGGGATGGTGTTGTGCAGATGATGAGCGGTGCCTGATTCCCTGCATACATGATGCTTGGAATTGAGGCCAAACAGTTCAATCTTCATTTCATTGGACCGGAGAATCTTTTGTACGTGTCTTGCACTGAGGAGAGGCGTCCGTCTGGCCACTCTGCCATAAAGTCCAGATCGGTGGAGTGTTGCAGTGATGGTTGTGCTTCTGCAAGTTTCTCCACACATGAACTCTGGAGCTCAGCCAGAGGGACCATCGGGTTCTTGGTCACCTCTCTTACCAAGGCCATTCTCCCCCCAATTGGAGGAGTCCTGGTTGTTCCAAACTTCTACCATTTAAGAATTTTGGAGGCCATTGTGCTCTTGGGAAACTTCAATGCAGCCGAAGTCTCGACACAATCCAGTCTCTGAGCTCTGCAGGCAGTTC
>JAVLUX010000024.1:38292500-38380000 GCA_032164185.1 Moxostoma hubbsi | reverse complement strand
GCTGGGATTGCATAACACATTGTTTGTCTATTAAAGGGACAGTTCACCCAAAAATGCAAATTCTGTGATCATTGTTCACAGTTCACGTTGCTCTTGATGTTCTACAGTTTTTCTGTCTTCTGAAGTCATAAAGTATCTTTGTGTGTGGAACAATCCCACATTTCCAAAAGTTATTTGCTGAAAATCTTCCCCTCCACACACTCGGTAAATACATAAATAAAAAATGAATTTTGACTTTTGCTAAGTTTACTGAATCTTGTTCATATTACTCAAAGATGCATCCAACCAATTTAATGGAGTTGTTTCAATGGAAAAAAAAAATTGTACTTTAATCTATTTGTGTTGGGACAGTTTATTTATTTAAATGTATTTCCCAAGCTGCACTCTGTAGTGCTTCCAGCAATCATGTATTTAACTTAAAAACAATGACGCAGGTGGAAATTACAACTCATTTGACTTGCTAAGGCTAATTTCATAGCTAACATTTCATGTATCCGAAATACGCACAATTGAATAATATTTTCACTTTGATGCACAATTTGGCAAATTATAGCTTCCCAGCTAACAATTTTTCGTTCTGGGAACGTTAGTTTTTGGTTCCCAGAACGTTCCCAAGAACATTCCCCATTGGTGATCCAGGAAAGTTTTCTTAACGTAAATAGAACGTTCCCTTAAGGTTAGGGGAACGTTCTGGAAACTTTATGGGAATGTAAAAAAAGCCAATCAATGAGCGCTCTCTACTGCCAGATAATGGTCATGTAATTAAGCATTTGATCACTGCTGTTAAAGCAAACATTTGCAACCTTTTAATTTGTTTAAGAAAAATAGAACCTAAAATAACCTACAGGGAACATTCCCAGAACGTTCCTGTTTGGTTCCCAAAAATAACCAAATGGGAACCATACGGGAACGTTAGGGGAACGTTCTGTGTTTGCTGGGTTGATTGTAAATGACACAATAATAATTTCCCTTGATATTTCTTTATTTTGACTCTTATTTCATCTCAAGCATGCGCTTCACTGACACTTCAGTCCACTTGGTTAACAGGCACACTGACTCTCCAAAAACTTTATTTGGGGCGAAATTGTTTGGTGTGCTGGAAATAAAGACAACTGTGGGACAGTCGTAATCTTTGAAAAATAGAAATAATTTCCACACAGTGAATATTGAAATGGTTTCTGTTTATTTCACTCTTTGTTTAGATGATTATAGTTTTAAACATTAAATGTTATGGATTTTCAGAATGTATCTTTATAGTTTAATATTAAGTGTCTGGGTCTGGTCAAGGCTAAAACAGTCAAACCTCTACAGACAAGACATTTTAAAGAACAAGAATTAATGATGAAGGCCTGGTAAAAGTTTTCTAGTTCAGTTTTAATGAGACTACATACACGCGCACACACACACACTCATACACACACACTCTCTCTCACACACACACACACGCTCATACACACACACACTCTCACACACACACACTCATACACACATACACACCCACACACTCACACACACACACACACTCACACACACACACTCATACACACACACTCTCTCACACACACACGCTCATACACACACACACTCTCTCTCACACACACACACATGCTCATACACATACACACTCTCACACACACACACACTCATACACACATACACACCCACACACTCACACACACTCACACACACACACTCATACACACACACTCTCTCACACACACACGCTCATACACACACACTCTCTCTCACACACACACACGCTCATACAAACACACACATACACACACTCATACACACCCACACACTCACACACACACACACACACACACACACACACATACACACCCACACACACTCACACTCTCACACACACACACACCCACACACTCACACACTCACACACACACACACATACACACCCACACACTTACACACACACACACACTCTCTCATACAAACACACACACACACACACACACACTCACACTCTCACACACACACACACCCACACACTCACACACACACACACTCACACACACACACACAAACACACACACACACACACACACTCTCACACACTCACACACACACACACTCTCTCATACAAACACACACACACACACACATGCCAGAGATGTGTTTCTAATGAAACTGCACTTAAGGAAGGAAATCATGGTAATGGTAATGAACCCAAAGAAAAATGGTAATTCAATGAACCCAAAGTGCAGCTTAAATGTGGATCCAGAATCTAGATTCAGTCAGATTTACTCATTAGAAATATACATTTTATAATAATTAATATGGATATAAATATTACATTAATTAATTACATCTTAACCATTACATTAAATGAACATTAACTTTTATATGAGTAAATATGAATAACATTATAGATATTACAATTATTATGTTACAATAATAATTTTATATAAATGAATATGGATATGAATTTTACATGAATTAATTATGTCTTACACGTTAAATTAAATCAGCATGAAGGAATATTTTAGTAAATACTAAACTAATTCTATTTAAATATTAATAATACAACAAATATTAAAATCTTTATCAGATGTTACAAAAAGTGAAAAAGTGATTATTCACAAACACTTTGAAATGTCCAGAGAAATGTAAGCGCAGCGTAGTTCTAGCGGGAAGACTAGCAGCTGTACATCATCGCACCATTAGCGGGGTTATTCCCAGCCAGTCACATGTAAGCTGTTGCTTTATAAGTCTGCTCACATTCGATCACATTGCTGTTACAGTGTGCTAACACTGCAACCTCCACCACCCCAGCACCACCTGTTGAGCCCCGTCCTGCACAGGGGTAATCTCTTCGCCCCTGCCTCCCATCTCCGGCATGATATGACATTCCGAGTACAAATCTTTGGACTGCCAGACGGGGCTTATGCCAAAGAGAGACATTACCTTTCTGTTTTATAATCATCAAATACATGTCATCTTAAATTTCATGCAAGTCTGTGAGTCTTCCTGATAGAAAGTCTTATACCCAGAACAAAAGCAAGAAACGGACCAGGCCAAGCTTGTTTGAGGAGTTACTGTTCTTTACATTAGAAAGTGTGCATCGCCTGTTTCTTCAACACTTCTGTTTAAACTCGCATTTCAGGTCACACTGGCATCCAGAAACATCTGTTTTCATTTTGCTTGACATCAGCCTCAAGGAATCGAAGTAGGTGAATTATTCATGAAATCAAATGTTTTTGGTTTAATATTGAAAGCTCAACAGTGACTCGTGAAGTCACGCTCATGATTCGCTCTGACGTAGGAGCCCCACTGTTTCCTGTAGTTCAGATCCATGTAGACATCTGCACAGAGTTCTGGTGCACAGCTGGGCAGAGGACCGGACGCTTTGTACTCGTACAGACTCGTTTCCTGTTAAACATGACATTACAGATGAACACACTGCTTAAGCCTATCACAGATCACAGCTATGCACACGCCATAGTTGTAATGATAAACATGCGCCATTATATTTCACGGAAATTGCATTCATGTGGACGCACTAGAGGGAATGTGTGCAACTGTGCTTTTATGCACAAGCTTATTTCAATGCGTGCAAAAACGGAGCACCTGACAGCATCAGTCGAGGTTGATTTGCATGCATGTTTTTGCTCATTTATTACTGAAACATCGAAATCTACCAAAAAGTGCTGTGGTGCTAGCGTGCTACATTGGATTAAATGTTAAATTCTGTAACCGTTCACCCCTCTTGTTCAAAATAAACTGTCCTAGTGGGTAACAGTCCCGCTCACGGTGCTGCACTGTACAACAACAAGAGGACACATTTCCTCCTCTATGATACTCATTATATTAGTGTTGTACAGAATGTTAACTTAATAGCCAAAATACTTGGACATCCATGAATGAGAATAAACCTGAAATAGGAATGTGTTTCAGTCACAATGCACATTATGCAGTTTACAGACATTTCTAATGTTACAAATGGCTATTTCTATTGAAAGAAATTCTATTTCTGTTTGTCCAAGAATCCTCTTGCAGCAATGCAGGTCGTTGGCATTTACAAGCATTTTATGGTGCATATGGGCCATCCACTTCCCTCTCCGTGCTGGTGGTGGGGAACAGGTTAGCCAACCCTGCTCCTGGTGAGCTCCCTTCCTGCACAGTTCAGCTCCAACACACCTGCCTGTGATGTTCAAGTAATCCTGAAGACCTTGATCAGCTGTTTCAGGGGTGTTTGATTAGGGTTGGATCTAAACTCTGCAGGATGGTAGCTCTCTCTATTGCTCTAAAACAATAGACTATAGGAGAAAATAGTTTGTTTTTGCCTATTTATATAACCAAAATTTGACTTGCAAGTGGAAAGCAACTTGTAAGAACTCAATGCCTCAGCAAGTGGGGAAAAACCACCACAGTACTGTGATTTACACATGGTAGCACAACCATTTTCAATCGTTCTAATATTAAGAACATATTTCGAGAACCAAATTAGCACTTTACAATGACTTTGTAAGGAATACGAGACACCGTATATGTTTGCCATCACAGGTCAAGAAATAAAGAATAAATACAATTTAAAACAATAATTTCAAACCATAATAATAATTTGCAATGAATGATTTTGGCAGTATTTTGATTAATTTAATGCATATTTGGTGAAAGGAAGCATCATTGTCTTGCAAGAACAGAAATGTCTATAAATACTGTATAAATACTATGCATAATATCATTTTGATAAAGTAACTTGTAAAGTAATTACTTGAGTAGTTTTTCGGCAAACTACTTATTTACTCTTACTTGAGTCATAATATTTTTCAGTAATTCTACTTTTACTTAAGTGCTCTTTCCACCACTGCCAATGAATAAACAAATAAATAAATAAATAACTGATGTAACTATAGTACCAAAAAAACTTTTGTTATTGCACATAAATCAAAAATTAACTTTACTTATTGATTTATTGATTGATTGATTTATTGTAGGCCAATATATAACATAAATATTTAAATCCTGGTATTATTATGGTACCAAAAAATATGGTAATATCATCATACATGAATGGCTGCTATAAAAACAATATAAATTTATTATGAATTATTTATTGCATTTGTATTTATGTACTTATTTCACATAAATAAATCATTCATTTTAATTATTTCATTTATTTGTATTTTATTTGATCAGTTATAGTCGATGTGAATATTATTTTTATTTGTGTTCCTACATGAAAAAATCTGATTTTACTATGTTGCCAAAAATAAGGTAATGTCAATGTACTATCATTTTTATGAGTGAATGTCTTTATAAGCTCAATAAAATCAATGTTTTAAATTTTATCTGCTATGAAGACAGTTTAACGATATTTCATCATGTATTTTTAATTATTTATTTCATGTAAATAAATCAATATTTCCACAAATGTTATTATACCAAAGACATGCTGAGACTGGATGTAGTTTGTCTACTGTTGTAACCTTTATACGCCGCATACAAACACCTGCCTGTGTGCAATTAGGAGCTGAAAACAGTTTAAAAGTGTCTTTTATTCCAGCTGGTGCAGATATAAACCTATGTGCATAAAAAAAGTATTGCATAAAAGCATGTTTGATTCCTATTTGTCATTAAATCGTGAATGCGGGCCCCTGTTATGTAATAAATATCCTGACAACACCTCTGACTATGATCCGGGATGACAGGCAGAGAAAGAGCAGAAACCCAACGCCATAACCTTTGTTTCCACATGATATTCAACACCAGCAGCCTGTTACATGACAGCAGTGTGTTAACAGATTCCAGAGCAGCTCAAATATTGATCCTGCATCAGTTAATCAGTTGCATTTCCTGCGTTTCCTCTCATTTTTCACTTTGAGCGTTGCAAACGTCAAATGCTGAAACTCTGAAGCGTCTAAAGGTCATGCTGTCAGTCAGAGATCGGAGAGACATCCCCACACCGAGCGGTGCGGTTAGGATAAGATTTCCTCTGGGAAGGAAGGATTTAGACAACACCCTGTATCACATTACAAGAGAAAAGGAGGAAAATGATGTGGATGTGTATAACAGCAGACAGCTGAGCTGAATAAACTAAATGATCAACACATTCACATCCACACAGATATTTAAATGAATCCACAAACACGGTCTTTTATGAAATGTTACGTTCTAACTCTATGTGCTATAAGTTGTTGTATAAGTGGGGTTCAATATGTTTAATTTTTATTGATGTAAATGTTTGTTAGATGAAATATATGTAATATGCATAAAAATGTATTTTCACTTGCATACTGTATATGTGGATAATATATATCTACATTGTATTGGTATGTATATCTACACCAAGAACAAATCATTGTTTTGCATGCAGTGGTCATCAATTCAGTGCAAATGTGAAATACGTTCATATTTGGACATTAATGCATGAACTATAACCAGAACCAGACACACAACCAGAGTGATATACATTTACATTTACATTTATGCATTTGGCATTTATTACAGGGACAATCCTTCCGGAGCAACCTGGAGTTAAGTGCCTTGCTCAAGGACACAATGGTGGTGGCTGTGGGGATCGAACCAGCAACCTTCTGATTACCAGTTATGTGCTTTAGTCCACTACACCACCACCGCTCCACTGATATACAGCAGTTCTTATTGCCGGAGACCTTTTATCAGGTAATAGATACTTGGTGTCACTTTACACGTTTTCTTAAGAATGTTTTTAAAAACATTCTATCATAAGTTCACATGCATTTCAAATTTCAAATTTCAAATTCAAATTCAAATCAAAGTATCATTTGAATATACACTAACTGTTGAGAATTAAACACTTTAGACTAATAATGATTGGTATGTAATTAAAGGACTGTTACGGGCTTAATACAAGTTCTGCTCAATTAACAGCATTTAGGGCGTAATGTTGATCTTCAGGAGAAATATTTTCGACTCGATCCTCATTTAGTTCAAAAAAGGGCAAAAGTCGCAGTTAGAGACACTTACAATGGAAGTAAATGGGGGCCAGGCAATAAACATTAAAATACACACCTTTTAAAAACGTAAATGTTATGCATGTTAATATAATTTTGGTGTGATAAAATCACTTATTAACCTTACGTGTAACGTTATATATATCCAATGTTTCAACTTCGTTGTCATGACAACAAAACCATGTAATCCCTTTGTATTGGCTATAACTTTACACAGATAAGATTAGTAAGTGATTTTATCACACTAATATCATGTTAAGATGTATATTGTTTATGTCTTGTGTCTATACTTTTGAAACAGTGAGTATTTTAATGATTATCGACTGGCCCCATTCACTTCCATTGTAAGTGTCTTACTGTAATCGTGATTGGATATAACTTTACACAGATAAGATTAGTAAGTGATTTTATCACACTAAAATCATGTTAACATGTATATTGTTTATGTCTTGTGTCTATACTTTTGAAACAGTGAGTATTTTAATGATTATCGACTGGCCCCATTCACTTCCATTGTAAGTGTCTTACTGTAATCATGATTGGATATAACTTTACACAGATAAGATTAGTAAGTGATTTTATCACACTAAAATCATGTTAACATGTATATTGTTTATGTCTTGTGTCTATACTTTTGAAACAGTGAGTATTTTAATGATTATCGACTGGCCCCATTCACTTCCATTGTAAGTGTCTGACTGTAATCGTGATTGGATATAACTTTACACAGATAAGATTAGTAAGTGATTTTATCACACTAAAATCATGTTAACATGTATATTGTTTATGTCTTGTGTCTATACTTTTGAAACAGTGAGTATTTTAATGATTATCGACTGGCCCCATTCACTTCCATTGTAAGTGTCTGACTGTAATCATGATTGGATATAACTTTACACAGATAAGATTAGTAAGTGATTTTATCACACTAAAATCATGTTAACATGTATATTGTTTATGTCTTGTGTCTATACTTTTGAAACAGTGAGTACTTTAATGATTATCGACTGGCCCCATTCACTTCCATTGTATTGTAAATTCCTCAATATAGCCATTTTATTTATTTTTTAAATAAAAGACAAATAAGTTAAATTATTTTCAGTGGTTATCAGCATCATTCCACACATGCTGTTGATTTAGCTGAACTTTCATTGCATTATTTAAAAGGTAGCTATTATAAAGTGTTTATATTTTCATGAATGGGAGAACCAGTATCTGACACTCCTCCCCCTGTGTTCACACTACATACTGCAGTGTTAGTTCATACACAGGAGGAGGTACACAGACACACGTCTAGTCAATGACACATACACAGAGCTCAGAGGAGCGCAGTCAGTCTCTCACACTCCTCGTGGGGAAATCTTGATCAGGAGCTCATTCAGTTTGGATCAGTATTGGACTTTAAAGTGTTTGTTTGTCTGAAAAGGATCTTTGGAGGACAGGATGACAGACGTGTGTGTGAGGTGAGTGACTTCACACTGTCTCACATTACCTTTGCACAACATGCATCAAGCCCAAAATATATCTACATATCAGATCCATATTCATTATTTGAATGCGTAATAACAAATAATCCCGTTTTATTTCAGTAAAGGGGTTGTGCATGACTATTAAATAATGTTTCTGCAGCCTCCATGCATGACATTTTCTTAAATATACAGTAGTCAGAGAAATACAACAATTAGCTTAACTTCTCAAAAACAGTGTTAATGTTAATGCAATAATAATATAATGATGTTTAATGGAATCATATGACGTGTTTATGGTCTCAAACTGCATAAGTGACAGAGTCAAGACGTTTTTAAATGTTTAAAACATGTTTTAAGGGGTGGATAATCTACGGATCAGTCATATAGCATTATAATATACAGTATAAAACAATACAAATAGGCTTCCTGACATTTTTCTCTTCAATGTATGAATGTACAGTAATTAAACTGGAGTCTGAATGAATCTAATCGACATTCGTAATATTCAAGTATCAGGTTGGCAACTGAATATAAACCAAACTTCACTTTCACAGTCTTCCATGAAATTACTTTTGTTTGGGGTCTCAAAGACTCCAGATAAAAAACACAAATAAAGGCGATGCATTTTCAGTCCCACTTTATATTTGGTGTCTTTAACTACTATGAACAAACATTAAAATGCATACAAAAATACAATGTATTAATTGTGTATTATACAACGTAATACAATGTATTTATATTTATTTATTGTGTATTCTACATGTTCTGCAGAAGTGACAAAGATTCACGTTGCTGCCTGAGGTTAAGGTACGGGTGGATTAAAAGCAGGGTTAGGGGTTAGTGTTCAGGATTAGGGTTCGGGATTAGTGTTAGGGGTTCGGGATTTGGGTTCGGGATTAGTGTTCGGGATTTGTCTTAGGGGTACTGAATATGGGTTCAGGATTAGTGTTAGGGGTTTGGGATTAGTGTTCGGGATTTGTGTTAGGGGTACTGAATATGGGTTCAGGATTAGTGTTCGGGATTTTTGTTAGGGGTTCGGGATTTGGGTTTGGGATTAGTGTTCGGGATTTGTGTCAGGGGTTCTGGATTTGGGTTCAGGATTAGGGTGAGGGGTACTGGATTAGGGTTCAGGATTAGTGTTTGTGGTTTTGGATTAGGATTCGGGATTTGTGTTAGGGGTACTGAATTAGGGTTCGGGATTTGTGTTAGGGGTACTGAATTAGGGTTCGGGATTTGTGTTAGGGGTACTGAATTAGTGTTCGGGATTTGTGTTAGGGGTTCGGTATTTGGGTTTGGGATTAGTGTTCGGGATTTGTGTTAGGGGCTCTGGATTAGGGTTCCGAATTAGTGTTCAGGATTTGTGTCAGGGGTTCTGGATTTGGGATTAGGGTGAGAGGTACTGGATTAGGGTTCAGGATTAGTGTTTGTGGTTTTGGATTAGGGTTCGGAATTAGTATTCGGGATTAAGTTTAGGGGTTCGGGATTAGTTTTCAGGATTAAGGTTAGGGGTTCGGGATTAGTGTTTGGGGTTATGGGTTCTGGATTAGGATTCGGGATTAGTGTTCAGGGTTAGGGTTATGGGTTCTGGATTAGTGTTCGTGATTTGGGTTATGGGTTCTGGTTTAGAGGTTAGTGTTCGGGGTTAGGGGTACTGGATTATTGCAAGGGATAAGGGTTAGGGGTACTGGATTAGGGCTCAGGATTAGTGTTCGGTATTTGTGTCAGGGGTTCATTAGTGTTCGGGATTAGTGTTCGGGGTTTTGAATTAGGGTTCAGGATTAGTGTTCGGGATTTGGGTTAGGGGTTCGGGATTAGTGTTTGGGGTTAGGGTTATGGGTTCAGGATTAGGGTTCGGTATTAGTGTTCGGGATTAGGATTATGGGTTCTGGATTAGGGTTCAGGATTAGTGTTCGGGATTTGGGTTATGGTTCTGGTTTAGGGGTTAGTGTTCGGGATTAGGGTTAGGGGTACTGGATTAGGTTTCAGGATTAGTGTTCGGGATTAGGATTATGGGTTCTGGATTAGGGTTCAGGATTAGTGTTCGGGATTTGGGTTATGGTTCTGGTTTAGGGGTTAGTGTTCGGGATTAGGGTTAGGGGTTCAGGATTAGTATTTGGGATTATGGTTATGGGTTCTGGATTGGGTTAGGGGTTGGGGTTAGGGGGTAGGTTAATGTTTAGATTTGGGGTATGTATAACAGTGTAATTTCAAATGCAATTAAATGCAGGTATTCTATATGTAAGTACAATGCAATGTTTGTACATAATAAGTACTTTGTATCAAACTGGAGTTGTTTTTGTTTTCAAATGGGAAGAGCCCACAGATAGACGTGACTCTGACCATACGCTGACTGACCACCGCATGAATGACGCAGACAGAGCTGCCACATTCCCTGGAAAGCTCGGGATGTGACATTACAAACCACCCAATGAAACACAAGCTGTTTTTTCAAGGGGCTTTTTCTTATGAGGTCCAGCAGAGCTGCCAAACTCCCGTGACACTTCGCACTGACCGTTGAGCAGTATACTTGTAAAGTTCAGAATTGTTTATAACCATTATGAGTCACTTTCATTTTATTGTCATGGTCCCACATCCCCCAATGCTGTGTGCATGAAAACATAATAGGAGTAGTTTCCAAATTAACCAAATGTTTTCCATTTAAATTATTAAAACTTTCCTATACCTATACAGAGTATCAAAGGCTTCAGTGCATAGTATTTACAGACACCTAATAAAAGTGTTTCTGTTTCAAGATTCTCCGATTGTTTATTTGGATTTGTTCCAATGCATTATACTATAAAGTTACTATAGTGGATAGCAGTTCCCATTTCTGCACAGATCATGCCCACTTGAAGGTTAAAACTTCAACTGTGCCCAATAGGCTTTAGTTTTGTCTGAGAGAAAGATTTAATAATTTAAATGGAAAACAATCGGTTAATTTGGAAACTACTCCAATTATGTTTGCACGCACACAGCATTGGGGGATGTGGGACCATGACAACTAAGAAGGGAAAGTGAATCATGAGGGTTATAAACAATTCTGAACTTTACAGGTATACTGCTCAACGGTCAGAGCGAAGTGTCACGGGAGTTTGGCAGCTCTGCTGGACCTCATAAGAAAAAGCCCCTTGAAAAAACAGCTTGTGTTTCATTGGGTGGTTTGTAATGTCATATCCCGAGCTCTCCAGGGAATGTGGCAGCTCTGTCTGCGTCATTCATGCGGTGGTCAGTCAGCGTATGCTCAGAGTCACGTCTATCTGTGGGCTCTTCCCATTTGAAAACCAAAACAACTCCCTTGCCACAATCATGTAAGTCAGCTTCAAGTTGCTTTGGGGTTTGTACTTTTATTAGTGGTGCTTTGTAAATGGATAATTCACTTAAAAATGTAAAATTCTGTTGTTTCAGTCATACATTACTTCATGTGTATTTCTCCTCATGCAGGTGTGAAAACATGAGGAGGGACCATAAAGAGGCAGAATAAAACGGAAATACAGCGACTGATGCCGCAAAACACATTGATGTTTGACCCTGCGATGCCCACCAAGCCTGTTAAAGACGCCATGACAATCCCTGGAACCCCTGAGCGAATCCTGACCGAGAAAACCAACAACAACGATGCTTCTCTACAACCACAGCCACTAGAGACGACTGTCACCATTCCTCTCGTCAACGAGGTGCAGTTAACGGCCGCGACCGGAGGGGCGGAGCTATCCTGTTACCGCTGCACTGTGCCATTTGGCGTGGTGGTTCTGATCGCGGGCATTGTGGTGACCGCCGTAGCTTACAGCTTCAACTCTCATGGTTCGACCATCTCGTACTTCGGACTGGTGCTGCTCTCATCCGGACTCGTGCTGCTTGCTCTGAGTGTTGTTTGCTGGAAAGTTCGTATGGAGAGAAAGAAAGAGCAAAGGAGAGAGAGTCAAACAGCTCTGATGGCGCACCAACGAAGCATCTTTGCTTGAGGACAGAGATCCGATACGAATATCCAACCAGCGACTCCATCTCGTTGAAACCTTCGCAATGGATGCGTCAAAGCATTTTCAGCTCACAGACAGGAATATGTGCTGTTGTACAAGAAGGACTGAGGCTAGATGACCTGTTTGCTTATGAAGACACTGTTCGGCAACAGGGCCATGTGCGTGAAGGAAATCGTATGGTGAAGAAATTGTAGTTGGAATTGGCTTCCGTGAATGAATTGCGACTATAACGCTGAGAAATGTAACGCTCTTCGCCATTACCGTCATGTTGAGTTAATGCTGCCATGATCAACAGAAAATGTTCACAGACATCGCTTTTCAACAAACTTCCGTTTACCATGCACCTGCCGTTTCGTGGGCGGTAATATTTCAAAAATTGCACCAAGGAAAAGGTGTAAAATAGTAAGATGTGTCTCCGCTGAACAGAACGAGCGTTTACATGCACACCAATACGCTGATAAATATACAAAAACCGATGTTAAACCGTACACTGACATGTGCACAACGCTTGCTCACATTGGATAAGCCAGTAAGAAAGCAGGTAAAGGTGTTTACATGCAACACGATATCAGGCTAATGGCAAAAATCTTCATGTGCCTATGCTAAAACTGTTAAAGACCATACATTTAAAGGTGCTCTCAGTAACATCATCTTGCACTTACAGTGACACCTAGTGGTGTGGATGCAGCATCATTTAAAATCAATAGTTTTCAGTTTCAGAAGCAATTGTAGAAATTCACTATTCACAATCAACCATGATTAATTTCATCCAAGAGTGAAAGTGTCCAATAAGAAGACGAGGTCTTACTGAGATTAAGTGAGTAGTATTCAGCTGGTCATGTGATCCAAACATGGCCGCCCCCATGAGGGCGCCCCTGCCCCATGTAGAATAAAACAGCTTTTATAAGGTTACTGATATGACTAGAGTCCTCATCTCATGTAAGTGATCCGGATTTTATACACATGTTTCAAAATTGCAATGTATTTCTTTAAAATGTGTTTATTGGGAAAATAATTACTGAGTGCACCTTTAAACCACTTAAACAGGCTTAAACAATTTATGACCCTTTATGACCTGATGAAGAAAGCCATTATGGCGTTTACACGACCCCACACGTTGGCTTATTACGCATAATCGGCATAAGATCGTACATTGTGCTTTTAAACTAAATTTGGTTTACCATTTACATTTTTGCGGCTCATAATAACACAACATCAATTGAACAAGGCAAATAGCATAGACGTTTATGAATAAGGTGCGCTGGAAAGAATGTTTACATGCATACCAATATCTACATTTACATTTATGCATTTGGCAGATGCTTTTATCCAAAGCATCTTACAGTGCACTTATTACAGGGAGAATCCCCCCGGAGCAACCTGGAGTTAAGTGTCTTACTCAAGCACACAATGGTGGTGGCCGTGGGGATCGAACCAGCAACCTTCTGATTACAATTTATGCGCTTTAGCTCACTACGCTGCCACCACCACCACCACAATAGCCTACAGTTTCCTACAGTACAATAACAGTTTATTGAAAAATCGGAAAATCCAAGAAAACCACGTTTACGTGAGATTTGAAATGACCTGATTTTTCTCTACTTCTGATGTCAAAACGTAAACGGGAATGAGCATAACACTTGCGCACGTTGGATAAATTGGAAAGAACACCGGTAAAGCTGTTTAAATGCAAAGCAAAACTGGGGTAATGGCAAAACCTATGTTTGGTTCGATTGGTTTATGCTTAAACTGTTTATCATTTTACACTTAAACCGCTTAAACGTGCTTAAACCGTTTAAGGGTCAACGGTCCAAGTTGTTTACGTGATCACACACGTTGTCGGCTTTTTAAGCATAGTCGGCGTGAGAATGTGCATGTAAATATGCTCATGACTTGATTTAAATAAGCTGACAGTGAACGTCTGGTTAAACTGAATGGCTAGCCAATAATGTATCTGAGCTGAAATACAGCATGCACAAGTGGCAACTGTTTAGTTATTTCAGGCTTGAGGGTTTGCAACAGTTCATCGAGACTAACGTTCGTTCTGGATCTCACTGAGACCCACAGCTGTATGTGTCCAGATGTTCAGACACAACTGGGACAACGGTTACGCTTTACAAAAGTCACTCAAAAGGCCTCTCTCTTTCTTTATTTCCATCTCTTTTTTTTCTTTTCCTGTTCTGTATTGATCTCTCTGCTTGGTTAGCTGGGACGCGAGCCAAGGCGAACTTAACAAAAATTGAGAGCAGTAACCGCTGGGCAAACCCAGAGAGAGGAAGTGGCATATTAATCCCTGGCTGTTTCCTGTCCATTAGGATTAATGGAAAGATGCATTCTGAGACATAAAGGAAAGGGAGGTGAAAAAGAGGAAACGAACAACAATGATTTTTCCTCATTGAGAGTGTATTTCCCCAGTCTTTATCACAGACATATGGTACTCATATCACTTGTATTATGATATATAGGCAACAAACGGCTGGGAAACCAGAGTTATATTTTCAATTATTCAATCTATTTTGCTATATTGTACTCTAGATCATGAGGACAGACATACAACATAAATAAAGTGTTAAGTGCACTCTTATTTGAGTTGTTGTGTGTAACAATGTGAAGTAATTTAAAGACTATTAACCACATACGTAATATGATAACCATACTTAATATGCATTATGTTGTTGTTTTTCTATAAGTATGCACTTTTGATCATTTTAATGAAATGCAAACGGTGAAGAAATAAATTATAGATCTTAAATGTGATTTCAGGTGCTTCATTTCTTTGATTATATGAAATAAAAACATGTCTTATTCTTTTATTATTTTGAAACCATAAATCTCTTTCTGCTGTTTGGTTTTGTGTGTGGAAATGTGATATCTGTAAAATGTCAATAGAACTATTTTTAATAAACTTGTGAACTGCTAAATATTAACTTGTAAAGGCTGAATTCGAAAACACAACATTATAGAGATATCGATAAAAAACTGATCGCATAAGGCAGCTGCATATGTAGGCAGTAGACATCAAGGCAGCTCAGCAGGTTTTCATGTGTGTAGCTTGTGTAAAACAGACTGGGTTTCATTATTTCTCCAGTCACTCTTGATCTTTGTTTAAAGTTCCAGTAAAAGTGTAGTGTGGTTTGGGTTGACAGATGCCAGCTGATGTAAAGCGCTCTCTCGTGTGAGATGCTGTGAGTGATTAAATATTTGTAATAATGAATGGTAGGCAAGGGTGTAGATGTGGCTTGAATATTGAGGGGGTTGCAGCGTGAAGCATTTACTTATTTCCATTAATCATGGTATAAATTGTTTTGATTATTGTGGGGTTACCTTCCCCCCATCCCCCCAGGAATCTACGCCCCTAATGGAAGGAAATGATGCTTTAGTTTACAGTGTGTTCTGTAGCTCTCCGTGACTGAATGTTCTGTGTATTGTGTGCATGTGAATGAATCTCAAATGTAGATTTGCTTTTGAGGTTTGTTTTAAATGAGATAAACATTTCAAAAGTTAAGGGAGGAGATATGTTTTTCTACTGTGAATAGTTTAACAAAATGTTAAACTTTTTTTATTTTTGCAAAGCATCACCCTGGCAGTCACCCAGAACACACTTTCAACCATCTAATATCCACCCAGAACACCCCATAAACCACCTAGCAATGCCCTAGATACCACCCAGAACAACCCACCAACACCCTAACAACCACTCGGAACATCTTGGTAATCGTAAAGCAACACATTAGCAACACCCTAGCGAACACCTTGCAATGCCATAGCAAAAACCTTGCCACCACTTAGCAACACCCTAGAAACCACCTATAAAACCCTAACAAACACCTTTAAAACCATAGCAATCACTCAAGACATCTTGGCAATTCTAAATCAACACCTTAGCAACCACCCAAAATCCCATGCAACCCCTTAGCATCCAGCCAGAACACTCTATATAGCAACACACTAACAACCACACAGAACATCTTGCGATCCTAAAGCAGCACCCTAGCAACCACCAAGAACACCCTTGCAACCACCTAGCATCCACCCAGAACACTCTTGCATTCACCTAGCATCCACCCAGAACACCCCAGCAAACTCCTAGCAACAGCCTAGCAACCACCCAGAAAGCCACTGCAACCACCTAGCAACTCCCTAGTTGCTCCCTAACAAACACCTTTCAATTCTATAGCAACCAAACAAGACATCTTGGAAATTATAAAGCAATACCTTGCAATGACCCAAAACATCCTTACAACCACCTAGCATCCACCCAAAACACCCTATAAAACACTTAGGAACACTCTAGTAACCACCCAGAACACCCTAGCAACAAACTAAAAACCACTCAGAACATC
This sequence comes from Moxostoma hubbsi, assembly GCA_032164185.1. Lineage (NCBI taxonomy): Eukaryota > Metazoa > Chordata > Actinopteri > Cypriniformes > Catostomidae > Moxostoma > Moxostoma hubbsi. Next base: position 38,363,252 of record JAVLUX010000024.1, on the reverse strand, counting down.
TTGCAATCCTAAAGCAACACCCTAGCATCCACCCAGAACACCCTAGCAAACACCTTGCAACTCCCTAGCAACCACCCAAAGCACCATAACAAGCACGTTTCAACACAACAGCTCATAATGATAGCAACCATAGCAACCACCTAAAACACCAACCCACTAACAACCATTCAGAACATCTTGGCAATCATAAAGCAACACCCAGAACACCCTTGTAACACAATGACAATGACTGAGAAAATCTTGGCAATCGTAAAGCAACACCTTAGCAATCACCTAATAACACCCTAGCAACCATCCAAAACATCCTTGCAACAACCAAGCATCCATCCAGAACACCCTAGCAACACACTAACAACCACTCAGAACATCTTAGCAATCACCAAGCAACACTATAGCAACTGCCCAAAACACCTTTGCAACCACATAGCATCCACCCAGAACCCCCTAACAACCTGACGAGAGATTTATGTCCTTATTGTAAACAATAGAGCCTATTTCAACCCAAACAACTGTTATATATGAACTCTTTAAATCATTATAGCTCTAGTGGCCTAAAACGATCAGAGCTATATCAATCCTCCATAGGTGATCAGTTGTGGCCTTGAACTGCTTGGTTTAAAATAGCCAGACTTAGAGATGTATTTATAGGCAGCATTTGCATTGCTATGCGTTTCCCTGACACCAGACACTACAACTCAACGGTGTGCTTGCGTCAGAGGAGCATCCACGACACAATTTGTCAGATTTAATGGTCAACGGGTGGGGAGACAGACAGCAGAGACATGCTGACACCTGACACATGGATCAGATGTTTGACGCTCAGTTAGAAGTCTTTTCAGTAGGGCAGAAAGTTGTGAAGAGGGACCATCGAGAGGTGACGTGGAATATGACAGGTGCTGCATGAGGCGCCGGACAACAGTGTCAACCAGCAACCTCAATGCATGTCCACTGCATTATATATAACTGAAACCTATAGAACAGAAAGAATTTCCCATTAAAAACATTATATTACTGTAGGTGTACTGTATAGTGTAGTATGTGATATTTTTGAGTAAATCAAGTTCTATTATATACGTTCTTGGATGTGTGGGAAGGAGGAGGTGGGAGTCGGGTGAGCATCCAAACATAAGACTTTTGTTGAAAACACTTTTCAGTGTGACTTTTCAGCACACAATCCTCGACCCACAGACACACACAGCTCCATGTGTCACTCTCGCTGTTGTTTTTTCAGCCCAACGTGGAATGCACCCATCCAATCGCCTGCTTGCATCTCTCTCTCCGTGTGTCTCTGGCTGCGGCTTTATCTTTCGCCCGCTAACACCATACTCGCCAACAGCTGTGAGATAATTCTCCCCAGGTGTCCATCCACGCACTGCTCGCCACAATCATGTTGTTGTTAAATGGAGCTCTCATTTATGTTATTATTATATCTAAACACTCGTATCTCAACACCTGTCTCAGTTGTTTCTGTTTCAATTTCTCCTAAGGGATTTTAGGAGAACATCTGAGACAGAGTTGATATTAAGTGTAAAGTAATTTAGGTATAACTTGAGTCTACTTTGCGATGAAAGAGCTGAAAATGTTTGCAAAGATTTTGAAAAGCTGAAAACCGCAAAGAAAGTTGAGAAAACACTCACGGACGATGACCTCTCCTGACCGCGATCATTCAAGCTGATTATTGGGGAACTAATGAGGGTGCCGCCTGTTCATTTTGGCTTTGATTATTGAGGAAGAGAATATAACATCGATAAAGCCCCTGCGAGCTCTAGCCAGACCCTAAGGCCGTTTAATAAACAAACGGTTTAAGAAAACATGTGGTTCAACTCTCAGTGTTTGAGTTTAATTTGATTAAAGCTGACTCATGCAGAGATATTTCTCATGGGAGAACCAGGGGGTTCCGAAATATGAGCCAAGATCTCCATGTCTCTGTTGAAATATCACTGCAGTCGGGCCCTGGGGACACCGACAGTGCTGAAATATCTGGGGCCAGATTCAGTGTACTGTGTGTGCAACAACTTGAGAAGGATAATCCCATGACCTCACTCCCTCCACCCATCAACTCCACCTGATTGTGAGGAATCAGTCAATCAAACGAGGCCCGCCCTGCTAGCAAACAATAGCATTTAGCATTACATTTATTCCCATCAGGGTAAAGGACACTCGTGACAATTCGTACGAGACTGTAAATTCTTAAGATATCGTTAGACTTGGTTCATACGAAAAGATACGACTTTTATTGCCATGGAGAACTACCACTTAACAAACAGAATTTCAATACAAAACAGGTATGAAATTATAGCAACGCTGTATTAGGTTTTGGGTTTGGGTAACAGGTTACACTTGAGCCAATGAACCAACTCAACTTTTACGATTTCGCCATCTCAGAATATTATTACGACTTGTCAATGACAGCGTCACCCGTTTGTACAACTGATCACACAGGAAGTCGGCATGTTGTTTCTGAAAGTCCAGGTACCCTAGGATCGGCCACGTCCTATCATACATTCCCCACATTTCTGCATCAGTCCCAGCATGATTACCTTCCCCTGAGGTGCGATTAGAAGTGCGTTGCTTCAGCAGAGTGGGAGACCCAGGCTTTGGATCCCGAGTTGAAACCTGGAAGTATTTACATGCCAATAATCAGTGACATGCATAATCCTGTGCTTGCATTTCCCCCCATCATTGCATTTTTACTCCACTGATGGTTAGGTTTGGGGTTTGGGTTGGGGGGGGGGGGTTTGGGGGGGGGGGGGGGGGGGGGGTACAGTTTCTAAAATATACATTCCTCTTTATTGTATTACAGCCTGTACGTCTGGAAACAACTCGCTTTTGGCGCCCCTCTGTGGACATTTCATCCGGAAAATCATCCGGAGTTCACTCGAGCCCATTCGCCCAACAACACTTACCGCTTTGGCCACTGGGGGCAGTGTTCCGCATTTCGGTAAGCACAGACTGATTCTAGCTAAAGAAAAGTGTACATACTGGGTCCAATTTTACAGGGAAATCACCGGATTACGGTGCACCACTTTTGAATATGCGAAAAACTGTAATTCAACAGCTGTAGGAGAGAAAGCGTTTTGGTCTATTCATCAAACTATCTTATGGCTTTGGAAGAATTGGATTGTATATAGGGTAAAAATCATTTGGACATCTAAAATGGTACTCTCATGGTCATTTTTGGAGCTTGAAGGCCACTTGACACTTTAAAGAAAGTCATAAATGTTTGACATGACTGTTTGAAATACAGTTTATAATATTTGCATTCCTCTTCACTGTATTACATCCAGTACGGCTGAACAACTCGCTTCATAACTCACTTTTGGCGCCCCTCTGTGGACATTTCACATGGAAAATGGAGCTCACACATGTGCATACACCCAACAACACTCCCAGCTTTGGCCACTGGGGGCAGTGTTTAGAATTACAGTGATCGCAGACCGATTTTAGCTAAAGAAAAGTCTGAACCGTTTGCGATTTTACTGTGATATCAGTCTGAATGGATTGCGATGCACCAGGTTTGAATAAGGTGGAGGCACAACTGGAATTTAAAAGCTACAGGAGAGCGAGATATTCAAAAATGTCTTTTTTTTTGGAGCTTGAAGGCCACTTTAGGTCACATTGCAATGTAAAAGCAATGTGAACAGTCATCGAAATCTCTCTTTTTTTTGTTCCACGGATGAAAGAAACTTATACAGTTTTGAAATGACATAAGGGTGTTTAAACAATGTTTCAGTTTTGGAGTGATCAATCCCTTTAAACCTCTCTGCTTTGCCAGCTTTTGTGATTAGTGACAGCGGTCGAACGAGAACAGAACAGAAGACCTTAAGATAAAGTGCTGGCATTCACGGCTGTAATGCACTGTGATAAACCCCCTACAGTGACTCTGCTCTTTAAACTCAAGAATGTGAGTCCAGTCTTTAGAGCTATTCATTTCGTTCTACATGAGACGTGATGAAGAACAACAAAGATATCCGTCGCCCTGCTGTATTGTGTTCCTAACGGCATAAAGCATCACTGCTGTCTAGAGCACAAGAAAAACAGCCTGAACTGTGCTTGAGAAAGCTAATAGATCTGCTTTAGTGTCCTATAGAGAGACAGGGTGAACAATTAATGCTCTTCAAACTCAGTCAGGGCTTCAGGGATGGAACTTCTCAGCGTGGGACGTTGTACGTCCTGTGCCAGACAGTTCTAGCAACCGGTTGCAGGGAGTGACATGACTTTGAAGCAGAATACTTGTGTTGTCCATATTGAGTAAACCGCAGCTGAAATATAACACAGATTCTATCAAAAATGTGCAATTCCAGAGTGAGGAAAATGGTTGAACGTCTCACTCTGGACCCCACTCACCCTGCCCACTACCTTTTTGAACTGTTGCCTTCTGGCCGGCGCTACAGAGCACTGAGCACCAGACCCGTCAAACACAGGAACAGCTTTGTCCCTCAGGCTATCCTATTTTTTTTATCTTCTGCCACCAAGACAAATTCCTTGTATGTGTAAGCATACTAGGAAATAAAGCTCATTCTGATTCTGATCTGAGCGATCCATCTCAATAAAACGCTCTGACGTGAGCCAGGTCATCGGTACAACTTCATTCGCACTGACAGGTTAATAAATGCCAAAACATGAAGAACAGGAAGGCAGGAATAAGAAAGAATGAGGTTTTCATGATGGCTTTCAGAATAACGTGAACCTCCTTTGACTTTGCAATACTCTGAACTCTCTGAATTGTGTTGCAACAGTGATCTGCATTTCAAAAGGAGTTGGCACAAGTTTTATGTGTCTGGTTGAAAGTTGAGAAATCGATTGAAACAAGCAGGAAAGGAAAAAATCACAGATTTCTTTCATAACTTTATGGCGTCTCTCAGACAGCACTGAGATGTAATGGAGAGCACATGAACGTGAGCACAAATGTTTCTGCTCTTTAAGGAATTTTAGGGGTTCAATTAAGTTAATCTCAAATGACAGAAATTTTGGCATTTAAACTAATAATTAAGGATTTAAACTTGTGTATATATATATATATAAAAGAAAAGAAAACTTGTATTGTAGTTACAATGAGGCACCAACATTGGACGTCAATGGGGCCAGTCCAGAAACATTCAAATACTCACTGTTTCAAAAGTATTGACACAAAACTTCAATATTAAATATGTTCACATGGTTTTATTGGTTAATAACCTTTTCAGTGTAAAGTTATACCCAGTATTACAACTTTGTAGTCATAACGACGTAATGCCGGTAAACCCTTTAATCTGGTAAAAGCCCCAATGCAGGCAAATCCCCCATTTAATCAGAATTCAAGGAAGGTGAATATGTGATATGAGCGTGACGCGACTGTCTGTGTTCTGCAACTGCTTTTGGGTCCTTGAATAACGTATAACACGAGTAAGGGCAGCCATTAGACTTTCTGGTGCCCTCCTAGGGTAAGATGGCGCCCCCCCCTAGGGAGTTGTTGCCCTGCACAGACTGCATATTATGCATATAGGGAGCGGCGGTACTGTTATTGGTGGTTACCAGGGAGTTTATTTTGGATTGCAAATTCAGTAAATCATGTAAACACATATTTTGTTTATGTCTTGTGTCTATACTTTTGAAACAGTGAGTATTTTAATGATTATCGTCTGGCCCCATTCACTTCCATTGTAAGTGTCTTACTGTAATCATGATTGGATATAACTTTACACAGATAAGATTAGTAAGTGATTTTATCACACTAATATCATGTTAACATGTATATTGTTTATGTCTTGTGTCTATACTTTTGAAACAGTGAGTATTTGAATGATTATCGACTGGCCCCATTCACTTCCATTGTAAGTGTCTTACTGTAATCATGATTGGATATAACTTTACACAGATAAGATTAGTAAGTGATTTTATCACACTAATATCATGTTAACATGTATATTGTTTATGTCTTGTGTCTATACTTTTGAAACAGTGAGTATTTGAATGATTATCGACTGGCCCCATTCACTTCCATTGTAAGTGTCTTACTGTAATCATGATTGGATATAACTTTACACAGATAAGATTAGTAAGTGATTTTATCACACTAAAATCATGTTAACATGTATATTGTTTATGTCTTGTGTCTATACTTTTGAAACAGTGAGTATTTTAATGATTATCGACTGGCCCCGTTCACTTCCATTGTAAGTGTCTTACTGTAATCGTAATTGGATATAACTTTACACAGATAAAATTAGTAAGTGATTTTATCACACTAATATCATGTTAACGTATATTGTTTATGTCTTGTGTCTATACTTTTGAAACAGTGAGTATTTTAATGATTATCGACTGGCCCCATTCACTTCCATTGTAAGTGTCTTACTGTAATCATGATTGGATATAACTTTACACAGATAAGATTAGTAAGTGATTTTATCACACTAAAATCATGTTAACATGTATATTGTTTATGTCTTGTGTCTATACTTTTGAAACAGTGAGTATTTTAATGATTATCAACTGGCCCCATTCACTTCCATTGTAAGTGCCTCAATGTAACTTTGACTTTAACTGAGTCGAAATCATATTTTGTGAAAATGCCACAAATGCTGTTGACTGAGCTTAACCTGTATTAAACCCAGAATATTCCTTTAAGAAAAAGACCCAGTGACCTCAAGCCTGTCCTCTAGAGTTTAAATTGAGATATTTTTAATTTCTCACTCAAATGTTTTGCTTTGACAGCAGTGAGATAAAATTTCCCCTTTTCATATATCTCCTATTTCTCAGACGTTTCTGCAGAAGGAAAGACCCCAGAAATCAACTATTCACATTTTTCAGACTGTTCAAACTGAACTGCAATAAAACCATGGTTAAATTTCATAAGCAATCGATGAAGGTATCGCAAGGGAACGCAAAACTGTTTCAGAAAACAAATTCCCTCCTTGTCCTCTAAAGGGCCCCGAAGTGTTTTGTTCCATTTGTTGAACTGTGTTTAGCTTTAAAAAATAAAAACATTTAAAAAAATAATCTAATAAAAAATCTAATTTTGTATACACACACACACACACACACACACACACACACTTCCTAATTAAACCCAGCAGTGTGTGCTCAGCCTTTGTTCAACTTTCCTCATCAAGAGCTGCTTCATATTCGCAGAGCCGTCCATCAGACAGACAGATGTATACCACAATGCAAAACAGGAGGAAAGACGTCAAGACCCACGCACGGGACACCACAACGTTTGATTGAAATCTTTACTGCATTGTTAGAAAACGACTCTCACATGCTCTGATTCATACACTCGGGATGTTTCAGAGTTGATATGGACACAATATGCATGAACATGTGTAGAGCAGCGATTAAAAAATGTTCAATCATTAAAGGGCTCATATTCTACCAGTAGCGCAGCCAAATTAGATGCAGGCCCACCCAGAATATTGACTCCAAATATATATTTACAAAACATTTCAAAAAATGCACAATTTTTTTATTTGTGAAAGTTTGAAAGTAATGTTTGAATGCGTCGCTTCTCTGTTTTTGAGGATATTGAGGATTTCGCTCAGGATCCCCACATGCTCAGAAATGGCCCTGATGCCGAGGATCCCCAAACATAACAATTACCTCGGGTGGGACCCCCTCCTAAAATATATAAAGGTCACTCTATATTTTGTGTTTGAAGACCAGGGAATAAATAAATGTAAATATGATCTGTAGGGATGCACCAATGTGCCGGCCACATGTTGACCCATTTAAAACCTTCGGCTAGAACCATCGATATAAACCACCAAAATCAATCATCGGTTTCCATTAAAAAAATTTATAAATGTATTGTGTTGTATTAAGTTTATAATCATGTTTGTGTGTGTAGTATAAAGAAATACTTAGCAAAATAATTTAAAGGGACAGTTCACCCAAAAATTTTAATTCTCTCATCATTTCCTCACCCTCATGCCATCCCAGATGTGTGTGCCTTTCTTTCTTCTGCAGAACACAAATTAAGATTTTTAGGAGAATATCTCAGCTCTGTAGGTCCATACAATGCAAGTGAATGGTGACCAGAACTTTGAAGCTTCATAAATCACATAAAGGCAACATAAAAATAATCCATATGACTCCAGTGTTTTAATCCATGTCTTCTGAAGTTGGTTTTGTTGATTTAAAACTCGACAAACAGTGTTAACCTTAAAAACATCATCTGTTTGGGAGAACATTTAACACGTTTTTTGCGCCACATTTCACCTCTGAACTGCCGTGAAACGTGGAATAAACCAAATAAATCGTTTTGTAAAGATGTCACCACAATCACTTACTTTATTTTTTAATTTCATAGAAGTGCTGTCCATCCAAAAATAATAAATATTGTATATATGAGGGTCTGGGTATCTCAGCGAGTATTGACGCTGACTGTCACACCTGGAGTCACGAGTTTGAATCCAGGGTGTGCTGCGTGACTCCAGTCAGGTCTCCTTAGCAACCAAATTGGGCCGGTTGCTAGGGAGGGTAGAGTCACATGGGGTAACCTCCTCGTGGTGGTGATTAGTGGTTCTCTCAATGGGGCGTGTGGTGAGTTGTGTGTGGATCGTGGAGAGTAGCATGAGCCTCCACATGCTGTGAGTCTCCGCGGTGTCATGCACAGCGAGTCATGTGATCAGATGCGTGGATTGATGGTCTCAGAAGCGGAGGCAACTGAGACTTGTCTTCCGCGAGCTGGATTGAGGTGAGTAACCACACCAACACGAGGACCTACAAAGTAGTGGGAATTGGGCATTCCAAATTGGGGAGAAACAGGGATTATATATATATATATACAGTATATATTGGACATATATGTTAATAAATACAGATTAAGCTTTAATGAACTGTTCTAAGGCCAAAGTTCTCACTGCTTTTGGATGGATAAAAATTCCTCAGAAGTGTACATACATTTTCCACATATTTTTTAGGCATTGTCTATATTGTATTGTTTTAATCATTACCAGGCATTTGCTCGCTGGTGTATTAGAGCATGCACATCTTTCGGTTAAGCATCTCTATTCAGTATCATTAATATCATTATCAGGTTCAAGAGAGCCTTGAATGATTGTTCTGAATCAAACTAGACTACATTAGTCTATTATCTCATAATATCCACCAACGTAAATTTCAGATCGCATTTCCTCAATTCTGTGGGATGAGACACACCTTAAATGTGAAATCAAAGATTTCATTTTATTACGCTTTTGTGGGCACGAAATAACAAAGGTTGCCGCTGAAATCCTAGTTTTTTTGTTGGCACTGCATGGAAAATCTTGGCTGGCAACGAGGCGTTTTTTTCCCAGGGTGAATGATGTGAATTGTTGAGATGGTTTGGACAGGAAGTGAGAGGGTGTGTCCTGCACAGCAGCTGCCGTGCTCGGGAAGTGTTTTACGATGATGTCATGTGAGGTATGCTCTTCACAGCAGCGATGTTTCCTTTTATCTCACCTCGGCCTGCTGTGAGAAAAACCCGCAGTTCATCTGTCGACCTCATGAGACGCATTAAAGCGCTGTGAACTGGAAGACATTCATTGTGGAGTGCTCGATGCCAGCTCTTTTTTCTTTTGTGCTCTGCATTAGTTTTCTCTCTAAACACTTTTAAATGTAATGACCGGTTTAGATTGACTTGTTTATGTTTTGGGGTCCCTGAGACCTCTATGCTGTATATGTAATACTAGTAATGACAAATTTAATCTGTAACCTTTATTATAGGAACAGTTCAACTTAAAAAAGAATTGGCTCACCTTTACGATGTTTCAAAGCCATATGACATTCATTTTCCCCATTGAGATGTCATAAAGTCCTTCCCCAGGAGAGTTAGACATTAGCCAAACCAAGCCTGGGAATCTCAGCGAGTATTGATGCTGACTATCACACCTGGAGTCACATGTTCGAATCCAGGGTGTTCTGAATGATTCCAGCCAGGTCTCCTAAGCAACCAAATTGGCCCGGTTGCTAGGGAGGGTAGAGTCACATGGGGTAACCTCCTCGTGGTCACTAAAATGTGGCTCTCGGTGGGGCATGTGGTGAGTTGTGTGTGGATGCCGCGGAGAATAGCGTAAAGCCTCCACACGCGCTATTTCTCCACGGTAACACGCTCAATGTGATAAGATGCGCGGATTGACGGTCTCAGACGTGGAGGAAACTGGGATTCGTCCTCCAGCACCCAGATTGAGGCGAGTCACTTCGCCACCACGAGGACCTAGAGCCCATAGGGAATTGGACATTCCAATTTTGGAGAAAAAGCAGAGAAACACAGCGTGTAATTGGAGCGGACGGTTGCTGCAGAGCTCTTTTGGCGAGCTTTGTTTGCAGCCATTTTCCGATTGGTGGATCTCTGTTCAGGATTATGGGTAGTGTAGTTCTTCACCAGAAACTCAACTATATTACATTCTTAAAAACGAAGATTAAAAAACATGGAATGATGGATTCAGCGGAAGCACAAACCATCGATTAACAGCCTCGGAGCTTATGGTAGGTCTGTCTTTAAAGGCTGTAAAGTTATTGTTAAACATCTACAACACTATGGAGAATATAAATGGGATTTTTACTTCCGGAACTGAACCGTTGTGCTCTATGCCATCTGATAATGCCAGTACTGCACACATTACACACTTCATCTTCAAGTATGTTTTCGAGTGACTGAAACGAGGGCTTGAAGCGTCTCAGACCCCCAAACAGAACGTCAGTGTTTATTCCATTCTTTAAAAAAAATCACAGTCTAATGTCTATTTGTCTTGCTCTGTCTGTCCCGCTCACACACGCAATCACACACACAGTGTAGTCTGTAGGCCGTGAGACTGTGGGGTTTGTGAGTATCAGCGGGATACTGGTTCCAGCTCTCGCCCCTCCTGCTGTGCTGTGAATAGGTTACTGTCGGCCACTGCAGGGTGAGAGTTTATACACAGCCAGACGCCTTTAAATCATCTGTGAACATGGATGAGTGTGAAAAGGGTTTCCGGAGGAGCTTTTAAAGTGAGTCACCACGGGGGGGGGGGGTGATTCACACTGGTTAATATACTGTAAAAAAACACCTTCATAAAACCGAAGAATTGTGTTACACCCTATCGAACTATCTACAGGAGAGAAAAGGCACAAGTGAGGTCAGACAAAATGAGACTTTTGACGGCAATCAACGGCCCGGGGCATGTCTGGGGCAGGACTGCCTGTTTGACCGACCAATGGATGATCGTTAATGGGCCATTCCTACAATTCGGCAACATTCCGGCTTTGAAAGGTTTGAAAAATAAAACATACTTTTACAAGTTTCTTCATGGTTCATCGTTACACGGACACAAGACTGTATTAGTCATATTGGTCAAGATGAATTACTAAAAAATTCAGATGTTAACATAAATACTGTATATTGACATTTTAAATGATGTTAATTTCTCATATATCTTCCCATAACAGGGTGGACATGTTATGCTTGAGCACACATGACTAACACCACACAATAAAGGAGGACATAAATAAGTTATAAACTTCAAATAACTCAAAGTCCTTGTGCAGAATGGCTGATGTCCACCTCCAGTGTGTGTCATGTCATTTCCTAACATACAGTATATCTTCAACAACTGTCTTAACTAAATCCAATGATTTAGCATTTATTTTATGTCAAAGATGTTTGACATGCAGTTTTTGGGACATGAGAAAGTTTTGAAAAGGGTTTAAATTATTTAAAAGTAACTTTTAAGCGCACAGACCTGTGTAACACTGTCAAAATTGTAATCGGACGAAATTAGGCAATAGAAATACCCCACACACTTGTAACGGGGACTTAAATGACACAGAATTGTAGGAAAGGCCCATATTTACAGGCGTTACTATGGCAGACACTGTTTACATTGAGCTCACACACAGCTCGGATGCATGCAAAAACGCGTTCAGTGCGAACGCCTCCCACTAAACTTAAAATGAAAACGCTTTAATACAACGACCAGGAAGAAGTGGGAAAGGGAGAGAAAAGGCTTGACATGAAAATAGTGTAATTCTCATTATATTAGCATCGTTGTTTTGGCAGTAAATCATGTTTATTATGAGGGAAATGCAAGAAAATCACGTAAGTGTTTTAACTACACCTGTACTACTGTACTTTTATTTTGTATTAAAAGTGCTGCAGTTTTTCTCACCTTTCTCTCTCTCTCTCTCTCTCTCTCTCTCTCCCCATATCTCTCTCTCTCTCTCTCTCTCTCTCTCTCTCTCTCCCCCCATATCTCTCTCTCTCTCTCTCTCTCTCTCTCTCTCTCTCTCTCTCTCCTAGAAAGAGCTTTGACATATGCAATAAAAGGTAATGGCATGTCATGAATAGGTGCATTACTGGGTGTGTTCACACTTGTAGTTCGGTTCTCTCGGTCCGGACCAAAGCAGGAAATGATGCATTTAGTCCTGGTTTGTTTAGCGTTCACACTGGCATTTTTAACACTGAACCTAAAGATACAAACCCAAAGGCTTTTATGAGGTATATTTTTTGACGGGACTTGTTGATCATTCAAAACACTGCTGGCGAAATGCACTCGTTAGATGTATATATGTATATATGGTGGTATTTTTACCAGCTGAGAACAAACAAAGAGTTAATAAAATGTGTAAATGAGTCAAAACAGCGGCAGGAATTCCTCTGTTCCACACACAGATGAAGATATGCTGCACGGACGGCTGATGGGCGGTTCCAACGCCTGTCCCGAACTGTAATGGGAAACAGCTCCTATGATGAGAAGAACCAGGTGTGCTTGTGGTCAGTATTAGGCAAATTACTTCCTGTTTTTGTCCGTTTAGACGTCTTTGGTCCATGTTGCGTTCATATGTCAGTTTAACCGCACCAGAGTTCATTTGGAAGCGAATTGAGACCAATTATATGAGTATAACACACGCTGATTATCACTGATCGTCCTTGTAAAGCAACAGCCGATATCTTACACAACACACACGAAAGGTGTGTGTTTCAGGTCAATTTCTCTCGATTTGTGAATCATACTCAGCAGTTTGGGTGTGTGACGCTAAAATACGGGACAAACGGCATCGCACATGGATTGCATATGGAACGCAATTATTCCATTAGTTACAGGACGATTACTTACTTTACAGGGCGTTTGGCATATTTCGTTATTATGATGATGATGATGGCGGAGACAACGGATGTCAGGGGCCGGGAATGGCAGAATTCAACTGATAATGCATCAATTACAACAAAGAATCTCTATTTTCACAAAATAGCATCAATACAGTTAAAGGGAAAATAACAGGACTGTAGATTATGGACTTCTGATGCAGCAAAAGAGGTGGGTATACCGAGGGTATACTCAATATTAATCCTTCGTAAGTATAAAAATGTAAGAATATGGCATATACGTGCATATGGCCCCAACTACACCACTGATGGTGAGGAGTGTACCTGCTGGAAAACAGTCATTATTCTGCTATTGCAACAATTGTGTTGGGGGACACTAATGGTGCAGAAACTCAACTTTAATTAGTCTTCTGCTTCTCAGATGTTTATCCTGAGAGAAAGACCCACATGTGTCTCCTCTAGATTTCCAAAATAGATCTCGACAATGTCTTAAACGTTGCGCAGATTTGCCAGGATACCAAAGTCTGCAATCACAAGTCAATAATTCAAATTGAACATTTTCCTCAAAATCTCCCAGGACCAGATTATCTGAGCTAAGCTTTCCTCATACAGTTTTGTAGCTATACTCTTACTGTATGTCAACAATTGACTCATTTGTGTCTAGCTGTATTTCTTATGAGGGATTTTACTATTTTATTATACTGAAATAATTATACAAATATACAAAATTGATAAAAATTATACAAAAAATGCTTAAAACACACAAACTGTGTCTTCAACTCTCAAACGTGACACACGTAGTAACATTGAACTTACCTGTAACGTTTTCTCTGTATATGAAATATTAAAGAACTTTATGATTATGTCTGATTATACATTTCTGTGTATGTTTGGACATGCGTGTTGAATAATACCATACGGCAGTGAGTGAAGAGAGACCTGGGGTTCAAACGGCCAGATCTTGACTAGAGGAAGTTTGGAGTCGAGGGAGGAGCCGGTTCCCACACCCAAAAGAAAGGCTTTCGGTTGGCCTAACACAAACACTGCAGCCCTCAGGAAGGAAAGAGTTTCCAGACACCTCCATGGACCCAACATCAGCCAAGAACCAATCACTGCTTGGAGCCGTGCAGCAGAACGCACTAAAACCCAATACTATCCTATTCAGCAGCACCGCAATCAATGTACAGCGTGAAACGTAGTGAGACCGGTGTAATCCGATTCCCGATTATTCTTATGAGCCAGTCCGTTTTAGTGAATCAGAAACATACAGAGTGTTCAGTGTTGTCTGGTTCCCGAACACATGACTCTTACGAGTCGGTTCTTTTTAGTAAATAAAAAACATACTGTGCAACCATTACTGTCCAGTTCCCGAACAAATGACTCTTATGAGCCGGTTCTTTTTAGTGAATCAAAAACACACAGAGCGATCTGTGTAGTCCGGTTCCCGAACAAATGACTCATAAGAGCCGGTTCTTTTTTGTTAATCAAAAATACACAGAGCGATCAGTGTAGTACAGTTCCCAAACACATGACTCTAATGAGCCAGTTCTTTTTAGTGATTCAAAAAAATATGGTGTGCCAAGTGCAGTTAGTTCCTGAACAAATGACTCTTACTAGCTGGTTCTTTTTAGTGAATCAAAAGTATACAGAGCGATCTGTGTGGTCCGGTTCCCTAACTAATGACTCTTATGAGCCGGTTCTTTTTAGTGATTCAAAAAAATATGGTGTGCCAAGTGCAGTTAGTTCCTGAACAAATGACTCTTACTAGCTGGTTCTTTTTAGTGAATCAAAAGTATACAGAGCGATCTGTGTGGTCCGGTTCCCTAACTAATGACTCTAATGAGCCAGTTCTTTTTAGTGATTCAAAAAAATATGGTGTGCCAAGTGCAGTTAGTTCCTGAACAAATGACTCTTACTAGCTGGTTCTTTTTAGTGAATCAAAAGTATACAGAGCGATCTGTGTGGTCCGGTTCCCTAACTAATGACTCTTATGAGCCGGTTCTTTTTAGTGAATCAAAAACACACAGCGCGATCTGTGTAGTCCGGTTCCCGAACAAATGACTCTTACGAGTCGATTCTTTTTAGTGAATCAAAAACACACAGAGCGATCTGTGTAGTCTGGTTCCCGAACAAATGACTCTTATGAGTCGATTCTTTTTAGTGAATTAAAAACACACAGAACGATCAGTGTAGTCCGGTTCCCGAACAAATGACTCTTACGAGACGATTCTTTTTAGTGAATTAAAAACACACAGAACGATCAGTGTAGTCCGGTTCCCGAACAAATTACTCTTACGAGACGATTCTTTTTAGTGAATCAAAAACACACAGAACGATCGGTGTAGTCCGGTTCCTGAACAAATGACTCTTACGAGTCGATTCTTTTTAGCGAATCAAAAACACACAGAACGATCAGTGTAGTCCGGTTCCCGAACAAATGACTCTTACGAGACGATTCTTTTTAGCGAATCAAAAACACACAGAACGATCAGTGTAGTCCGGTTCCCGAACAAATGACTCTTACGAGACGATTCTTTTTAGCGAATCAAAAACACACAGAACGATCAGTGTAGTCCGGTTCCCGAACAAATGACTCTTACGAGTCGATTCTTTTTAGTGACTCAAAAACACACAGAACGATCAGTGTAGTCCGGTTCCCGAACAAATGACTCTTACGAGGCGATTCTTTTTAGTGAATCAAAAACACACAGAACGATCAGTGTAGTCCGGTTCCCGAACAAATGACTCTTACGAGGCGATTCTTTTTAGTGAATCAAAAACACACAGAACGATCAGTGTAGTCCGGTTCCCGAACAAATGACTCTTACGAGGCGATTCTTTTTAGTGACTCAAAAACACACAGAACGATCAGTGTAGTCTGGTTCCCAAACAAATGACTCTTACGAGTCGATTCTTTTTAGTGAATCAAAAACACACAGAACGATCAGTGTAGTCCAGTTCCCGAACAAATGACTCTTACGAGTCGATTCTTTTTAGTGAATCAAAAACACACAGAACGATCAGTGTAGTCCGGTTCCCGAACAAATGACTCTTACGAGTCGATTCTTTTTAGTGACTCAAAAACACACAGAACGATCAGTGTAGTCTGGTTCCCGAACAAATGACTCTTACGAGTCGATTCTTTTTAGTGACTCAAAAACACACAGAACGATCAGTGTAGTCTGGTTCCCGAACAAATGACTCTTACGAGCCGGTTCTTTTTAGTGAATCAAAAAAACTTTTGAATCATTTAATTACAGAATTAATCTGACTCACTTGAACCACAAATGATTACTTTGGCCATGTCCGTTTTGACTTTTCAAAATGAACCAAGAATTGGTTCTGTAATTTGCAGTATTAAAATGAGATTCTTTAATAATATGATTGAATATCACCTGTACTTTACGGCAGTTTTAAGGACTGCATTTCTGGCACCTCTAAAATGTAATCATATTTTGGGTGAACTATTCCTTTGAAGTTTCTTCTTGGCTTATGGTACCAAAAGTCCTCGGACACAATTTGCAGAGCTCCTTACTCCACTGTTTGATTGTGGCCAGAGACATTGAGAACATATTTGGCCTCAAATGCTGAACTTCAGGGACATCAAATGCTTTACAAGAGTCTCAGCGAGACATGCAACTTGAGGGTAAAAAACGTTCAGAAAAACAATTCAGGGAATTGCAAGCGAGCAACAATGTCTATGCCACCAGGGACCGTCCAAAATGGCACTCAACTAGCCCCAAGGGTGTATTTCACAGGAAAAGGAATTGTGGGTATTGACACAAAAGAGGGGGGAAGCTTTGTTTAAAAGTGTGTCAGTCAAACATGAAGTCGACATTCTGCCGTTCTCTTTCTTTTCTGGGCAGCTTGGCACCACTTCTGCATCCACACAGACAGGACAAACTCCACCCTTGTCTCTGAATACACAAACGTATACACCAGCTTCTCCACCCACATCAAACAAAAGAGTGAAACTGCTCCGTTTAATGGGCAAATGTCTTGCTACTGAAAAACAGCACATCATAATTCATGTTCAGACATTCGGGTGCCACCGTATCTCCGTTATCAGTTTCATCATTTCAACAGTGCAAAAGATAGAAACAGAGCTGTGTTCAAGGTGTAAACAGTTCAAATTCAATCTTGAGTCGCTATTGTGTCTTCATTTTTATCAAATCAAATTAAAGGGACAGTTCACCCAATAATAAACATTCTCCCATCATTTCCTCACCTTCATGCCATCCCAGATGTGTGTGCCTTTCTTTCTTCTGCAGAACACAAATGAAGATTTTCAGAAGAATATTTCAGCCCTGCAAGTCCGCACAATGCAAGTGAATGGTGACTGAAACTCTGAAGCTCCAAAAAGCACATAAAGGCAGCATAAAAGTATCTCATACGACTCCAGTGGTTTAATCCATGTCTTCAGAAGTGATATGATAGGTGTGCGTGAGAAACAGATCAATATTTAAGTCCTTTTTTACTATAAATCTACTCTTTCACGTTCTTCTTCTTGTGTTTTTGCGATTCCCATTCTTCATGCATATCACCACCTACTGGTCAGGGAGGAGAATTTATAGTAAAATAGGACTTAAATATTGATTTGTTTCTCAACACCTATCACATCACTTCAGAAGACATGGATTAAACCGCTGGAGTCATATGAGTTACTTTTATGCTGCCTTTATGTGCTTTTTGGAGCTTCAAAATTTCAGTCACCATTCACTTGCATTGTATGGACCTACAGAGCTGAAATATTCTTCTAAACATCTTTGTTTGTGTTCAGCCGAAGAAAGCAAGTCATACACCTCTTTGATGGCATGACAAATGATGATTGGGTGAACTGTCCCTTTAAAACCTGACTTACCTCATTCTAGGTCAAAGTTAAGGTGTTCAGTACAGATGGGCTTTATAAAATCAGACCTGCGCTCAGCTCTAGACACTTCTGCCTTCTGCTGGTCAAAAGAGGCATTGAACTAACTGCAGTCATGCTGAAAGCTCTGTTTTATCCATTCTCTTGTCTCTCATAGTGCGCAGAAAGACATCCTTGTGTGAAGTGCACCTACGGCACATTTATATATATATATAAAACATTTAATTCAGCTTATTTTATTATTATTTGTTTATATATACATATAAAAATGATTTCTGCTTATTTTATTATTATTTGTTTATATATACATATAAAAATGATTTCTGCTTATTTTATTATTATTTATTTATATATACGTATAAAAATTAATTCAGCTTATTTTATTATTATTTATTTATATATACGTATAAAAATTAATTCAGCTTATTTTATTATTATTTATTTATATATTTATAAAAAATTAATTCAGCTTATTTTATTATTATTTATTTATATATTTATACAAAATTAATTCAGCTTATTTTATTATTATTTATTTATATATTTATACAAAATTAATTCAGCTTATTTTATTATTTATTTATATATTTATAAAAAAATAATTCAGCTTATTTTATTATTATTTATTTAAATATTTATAAAAAAATTAATTCAGCTTATTTTATTATTATTTATTTATACATTTATATAAAAAAATTCAGCTTATTTTATTATATATATATATATATATATATTTAATTTTTTTGTATTATTATTTTATTTTTTCCACCTTAACATAAAGCAAATAGCTTCCATTCAGAAATGTACATTACTATTTTTAGCTTTAATTAATTTGTATTAATGTGTACAACACAAAATACACATTTTAAGGTGTTCTTAGTGAAGTATTAAGCTTACAAATCCCTAAAACTAAGATTTAAGTATTACCAACTCAAGTGAGCATGTACAGAACTGAGGTTGTGAGGAACCTCCATAATCAAGTTTAACGTCTCAGTTAATATTTCCTTCAGAGTAAATGAAGCAGAGACGGTGATATAAATCTTCATTTGAAACTATTTGCTTTTAGCTGCTAAATCTCATTCATGTGACATGTTTTAAGCAAATAAAGTTGAATAAATGTACACATTTGTGTGTGTATATGACAAAGGTTTTGTAGCTGTGCTCACATAAAATGACCATAACTTGAATTTACTTAAAAAGTGTGATGCAAAAATGCCATGTGTATATTTTACGTAAATCCAACATATGTTGTTTTTCATGTTGCTCATCTGCAAATGCTTTGGCAATCCAAAAGCACAAATATTGCTTCCGACATTAAGGCACATTAAACTGAGTGGGTAAGACGGAGAAACAGAGAGAGATTAACAAAGAGAGATTTGTCGGTGAGCACTAGATCTAATCCCTCAGTAGTGTGTGTGTGTGTGTGTGTGTGTGTGTGTGTGTGTGTGTGTGTGTGTGTGTGTGTGTGTGTTTTATTCTCAGACAGCTCAGGGTCGCTCTCAGTTCTGTGCTGTCATCTTTGGCCCTGTACCGCCGCCACCATGAGCTTCATCACGGACGATGTGGAGATCGACCCGGTCACACTCAACCTCATCATCCTCATCGCCAGCTATGTCATCCTGCTCCTGGTGTTCCTCATCTCCTGTATCCTGTACGACTGTCAGGGCAAAGACCCCACGAAAGAGTACGCCCCAGACCCGGTGCCCAACGCCAACTCCGCTCCCATCCGGCTGGTGGTCATGCAGAGCTCGCCCGCCAACGCCCGGTGGGACCAGAACAAGACGGTGACCTCCTACGAGACACCCAGCACCGAGAAAAAGAGTACTTTGGTTTGACAGGCGCAAAGGAAACGGACTGATAACAGCCAATAGATGAACTTTGCACACGTAGTCTTTTCTATCTACTGTAGACACAAGCTGCTGTACGTTTCACTTTGTGTTTTAAGTTTTCTTTCATATACACACCTTTGCATGTGGAACTAGAAAATGGCGGGATTGCAATATCAGAAGACCAAGTTTAAACGGTGAGTGCAAAATCACAGATGGGATCATCGTTTCTCCCAGACGACAATGTTTAAAGGGAGACTTTGCTGGAGTCTTTACTCAATCTATTTGCATTGGGACAACTTGAATATTTTGGGTTTGGTGGCGTGAAAATAGGCAGAAGGTTTCTAGGTCCCAGCATGGGTGAATAGCAGAGCCTGAGTTTAAGTTGAGGACAAGTACAAGTTATTAGCTATGCTAATCAAAGCACAGTGTGCTGGGCTTACTCAATGCATTTAAGTCAAACTGAGATTACATGGGCATTTTAATGGAGGAAAACTCCTTTCATACACATGAATTCTTCCAAGATCACACGCTCTGGGTTATGCTGTCCATATTAAAAGGGTAGCTCGATTTATTATTTCTCCTACAGATTTTAGAAGAAACATCTAAGACCAGACAAAGTTGATGCATGGATGAAATGTAACTGAAAATGTGTGACAGAGACACGTTCATCTTCAAGTGTCGGAAGTGTTGGCTATTTTGAGTCCTCTGGTTGCATGCATTACTCTAATTGGTTTGTGGATTAGATTGTTCGTCATTCACAGCCACAGGTTGTGGGAAACTGTAGGAACACTCTAAGGAAAACTGTTGGGAAAACTGTAACTTTACATAACAGGCTTCAATGTTTGTGGTTGTTGGAAGTATTTGTGAGGGTGAAATTGACAGTTTGATCAGTTAAATAAGATTTAAATGAATGTTTAAATAAAATCTAAATAAATGTTTAAATATATATATATATATATATATATATATATATATATATATATATATATATATATATATAAAATATAAATAAATATGTAAATAAAATATAAATAAAATATAAATTAATTTTTAATAAAATCTAAATAAATGTTTAAATATATATATATATATATATATATATATATATATATATATAAAATCTAAATAAATATATAAATAAAATATAAATGAATGTTTAAATAAAATATAAATAAATGTTTAAATATATATATATATATATAAATAAAATATAAATAAATATATAAATAAAATATAAATTAATTTTTAATAAAATATAAATAAATGTTTAAATAAAATATAAATAAATGTTTAAATATATATAT
Source organism: Moxostoma hubbsi (assembly GCA_032164185.1). Lineage (NCBI taxonomy): Eukaryota > Metazoa > Chordata > Actinopteri > Cypriniformes > Catostomidae > Moxostoma > Moxostoma hubbsi. Next base: position 38,342,210 of record JAVLUX010000024.1, on the reverse strand, counting down.
ATATATATATATATATATATATATATATATATATATAAAATATAATTTTTTTATTATTTTAATTGCTATTATTTTTATATATTTGCAAAAACCCTGTTACTACAATATAACTGTGGTCTCAGCCACTATCTAAAAAATATATATAAATAAATAAAAAACAATATAATGTAATAAAACAAAGACAAAAATATTCAGAAAGCATCTTACACCGTTTGAAGGACAATCCATTTAAATTTGAGTGCAGCAACCAACAGCTAGTTTGATCATCTGTTAATATGTCGAGTAAGGAAGCCAAATTGTATTTCGTGTCTTGTATTTTATGCTCATTTTTATCATCTTGTCCAATAATCTGCTTTAAACAACGAGCAAACTACGGGCAATAAAATGCATAAAAGTTCATGTACATTTTGTGCAACAAAAATACTAAAAAATGTTAATTTGTACAATCAAATATATATATATATATATATATACACAGGGCTGGACTGGCAATCTGGCATACCGGGCATTTTCCCGGTGGGCCGACGCACTTTGGGGGCGACCATGGGTGGACTGGCCAGCGGGAGAAACGAGCGGGCCGGTGTTGCGTCCGCGAAACATGCCGAATGGGCCGCGATAAGCAAAAATGAGCTGCCACGTAATGCAAAATGGACCACAAAACGGCGCTGCAATATGCCGAAAAAGAAAGGAAACCTCCCCCAAACTTTAGAGTAGTAACAGTAACTATAGTGATATTTTGGCAGAAACTATGGATACCACGGTATATTTTTGTAATGATTTACACATACACATAGCCTTGATTATCTAATAGAGATCAGCAAGATTTCTGTTTACACAATCCATTTGAGAGTCAATAGGTTCAGAGTATCTTCCAAATAATAGCCTCATAAAACAGGATTGACAGCTCACACAGTTACAGATGTGCTCATTAAATTAGGACAGTCTTTCTGGAAGTTTGTTTGCATTGACACGTCACCTGTTGCAAAGGTTGAGTGACTATCAGCCGCACAGAGTAAATATCTGAAGCAAAGATAACAGAAGATAATCCTGCACACATATTATTGTCCAATCAAATGCAAATGTCCCTCCCGCTGCATAGCAAGTCTGGAGTCGTCAACTGTCCCGTATTAGACGGGACGTCCCGTGTTTTGGCAAAAGTTTTGGATGCTTTTTGTCCCGTGTTTAAGCAGTGAAACACTCAAGGGTGAACTTGTTCAATTCCTTTATACTGTGTTTAGCTGTTTTTGTGTGGACAGCATGGGCGGGTCTAAGGGGGGTCTAGGAGGGCCACCCCCCCCCCCCCCCCCCCCCACCCCCCAGGTTTCCATTGTGCCCCCCAGGAAATTCTAACACCACCCACCATAGTCGGAAATGACCAAGCCCCCCTTTTACTGGTTGGACAGTGATACGAGAGAACCTATTGCTCACCATAAAGGTCAAAATGCCCCCCAAAGGTCTCATCCTAGCACCGACCCTCGTGAACAGCCCCTAAGAAGGTCTCTGCTGTTGTAGGTAGTCAGCAACAGAGCTACAGAGAATTCTGCGCTGTGTTTGTGTCTGATAGTATTGAAACTGCCCACGGCTCTTGGGATATCGTCTCAGTTTACTCCTCACAGGTGGTCCTTTGTTATGTCACTGCGGTTCCTCCTCTTACTGTCTGTGAAAGTGTAATGAGATATCTGACCCTTATAGGGAACATGCTCTGTGAAAACCGATCAGGGCCTAATTTGATTTCGAGTCGTCCCTCTTGGCCTGCGCTTAGAGAACAATAAAGGAAATCGTACTTCTGATGACCCACTTCCTGATTAAATGGATCAGTTTGGAATGAATCAGTTTCAAATGATAGTTTTGACGATAAGTTGGTTAAAAATCAGGTTATAGTTGCCCCTATTCTAAGAGAGCAAGTTCAAATATAAAGCTGAGAGACAGATATATCAGCCTGGGCTGCGTTTCCTGTACAACGATGTAACTCTCTGCTTAACCACCATAGTATGGTGCATCATTGGAAAAATTAACTAGCTAGTCACGACTGGTTCTCGAAAACATAGTAACTATGTAGCACATCCATTGTTTAAACCCCGTTGGTTCAACAACATAGAGCTGTCATTAATGACGTTACTCAGGGGTGGAGTAATAAATTATGTGGACATTAAATAATGACAGATAATTTACACGTACACCAGAAAGCATTTTAATGCATGAAAGCTGCAAAAAGACATGAAAGTGAACTGCGCTGTGTAATGCAACAGATACATTGCGCTGCAATAGTGGGGCTTTCCTCTACATCAGAATTCAGCGCTGCTCTAACCATATCGTAGACTAATTATCATCTGATTTACCATCACAATCCAGCAAATACAGTATGTTTAAAAATCTGTTTATTCTTCCTCGTTTTCTCCCAAGTAAATGCCACCTGCCTTGCCATCTTTACCCAATTATTGAGCGCTACAGTCCCGCTTCACGTGGTTTTAACCTCTTACGCTTTGCAGGGTTTTTGTGCTGATGCCTGAAATCTTTCACACTCAAATTTAAAAGCTCCCTGTTCACACATACAGTGGACAACTTTCATAAAAATGGTCTCATTTTAAAGATATAGATTTTAGGAAATTATTTAAATAATTAATAAATGTATATGTTTACAATTTTATGATTTTTTTTTTAATGTCTAAAGTTTAAAAGCATACCATTTCAGTTCTGTGTCCTCAATTTTCAATTTTCATGCGTTTTCTATCAGACTTATATTGTAACAAATTGTACATTAGTTTTGACACAACATATTCACCCAAGCAAGCAAACAAACAAGTAAACATTTCTTTTACTCGTTTTAAAGCTAACAACCCAAAGTAAGATTTGATATAAAGTTTGAGGTTATTCGTTTGATATATGACTTGTCTATTTAAGTGCTATGTGAAGGACTTTTATATTTATTTTTACATTTCTAAAACGTAACCTCTAGGTGGGGCCAATTTGCGACACAAATGTTTTCAGGCCTTGATTTGTTATTTTATGTAAATAAAAGCAAAAAAGATGGGGTTTTCTGAAAAGTACAGATTCTACGCTTTCAAATGATACCCCATATGCTTATGCATACAGGGACTTCAGGGTGATAAGTATTAAAACGGCTTGCCATATAGAGCCTCCCCATGCAGAGCAGTGGAAATTATAGTCAGGGTGTACAAAGTGAAAATGCTAAATTGCTGTACCCTTTATCTGACCCTTATCGCTTGCTAGTGCAACCTGCGGTAATCAGGTTGATTCAGTCAAATATTTATGATGCAATAAAAACTTATGGCCTTTTGTCACATCTAATTTTTGCTACTCATGTTTTCCAAATGTTTTGTCCACTAGAATTGTGTTGTAAAGATGTAGCCTATTTTCAATGGCTTGCTGGCTGAAAATCAACACAGCCTCATTTTCCTTCATGTCGCATTAAATATGCCGTCTTCCCTGATTACTGCTATAACAAATACAGGAAGATTAGTACATTCATTTAACTTTAACATTTGAATTAGTTTTTATGTGGACATAGGTAGGGCAATAGCAAACATTTCAAATAATCATTAACAATATCAAAGTTAAATTAATATATATATAGGAACGGATTACCGACCAGGCCAATGGGGCCAGTGCCCAGGGGCCCTTGACTACCCTTAAGGTTGCACGTTCTAGTTTGGTGATCACCCAACAAACCACCCCACCCCCCACCTCCCACCCCCCTGCTTGAAAACCCTTTTGGGCATGAACAAAGAGCCCCAGGGCCTTTGCAAGTCATAATCCGTCCCTATATATATATACACACAGTATACAGAGAGAGAGTGAGAGAGAGAGAGAGAGAGAGAGAGAGAGAGAGAGAGAGAGAGAGAGAGTGAGAGAGAGAGAGAGAGAGAGAGAGAGAGAGCGAGAGAGAGAGAGAGTGAGAGAGAGAGAGAGCGAGAGAGAGACTGAGAGAGAGAGCGAGAGAGAGAGCACGAGAGAGAGAGAGAGAGAGAGAGAGAGAGAGAGAGAGAGAGAGAGACCCACATGTAAGCTTACTTTCAATCCTCCACCAGGCTGTGGCTAACTTTAGCTCCATTTACATCCAATTAATTTTCCTGTCATTGTATAAATATCAAAGTTGTAAATAATCACATTTAGGCGCCTGAGTTTGACCAAGTCTTGTGTACCCTTACATAGAAATACTTCCTTAAATTAAAGCTCAAGCAAATTCTTATTTTAAAAGTTACAGAGTTCAAAGTTAATCCACACATGAATATGGTTTGCTGGAAACGTCAATGCTGATTCAAAGAACCCATTGTAGAGAAATACGTCGTCAAGCAAGATTACTAGGAGGAAGGGAAAGATCAGACTTCCTGTTAGTGGTTTACTGTAATTCCCCAGGTTTATTTAGACCGCTCAACTTCCTCTGCTAGACTGTGTCTTAGTTGGCGAGAGCCGGGCTGCTAGGTCAAAGATGGTTTGAATTATTGTGGTTTCCATGATCGCATACGCTGTCTATGCTCCTGTGTGTCACCGCTCTTTTGTGTGCATTACATATGATGTTAAGTCTAAGAACTACGACTGATAAGGATTTATCTAGATGTGGGTTTCATACGTTTACTCAAGACATTGTCAAACCACCACACAGAACCACAAGTGCAACAGAAATGGTTGGTTTGGTGTTTGTATTTGAGCAATATGTCTCCATGAATGTGTCATGGTGACAGAAGCTTCCAGTGCAAGAGAATGCAACCATATGTACATACAGTACACACAAACATCTACACGTATAAGTAGGAATGGATGGATTGAATATTTTCGTCACCCTGGATGGGGAGCGCCCATAATCCTCTCAGCAGTCCGAACTGTCCTTTGAAGTCTTCTGAAGTCTGACTTGGTAGCTGAACCAAACCAGATGGTTACTGAAGTGCTGAGGAGAGACTCGGTGACTGCTGAGTAGAACTGGATCAACAGCACCTGTGGCAGGTTGAGCTTCCTCAACTGGGTCTATGAGTCTATGTGGATCTCCTACTTCAGGTCCTGTGAGATGGTAGTGCCCAGGAACCTGAATGACTCCACTGCTGCCACAGTGCTGTTCAGAATGGTGAGCGGGGCTAATGCTGTGGTGTTTCCTCCTAAAGTCTTGCCCACTATACTATGATAATACCATGTTTCTTTTAACATGTACCATGTGTGGTGGTAGGGGCATGGTCAAGCGCCCATCTGGGGAGAGAGAAAGCGGTAAGGACATCCACCTGAGATGAATTGTGACTAAGTACCATTTCCATGTTCACAGTGAGAGTTGAGGGAGATAAAAGACGGCCCAGTTCATTGAAAGGGGGAGAAGAATCCCACAGCGATTGGGCCAGCCTGGTGGTTCTGGTGCCTAAGAGCGATGGCTCGGTTTGGTTCAAATCCGGCTCGAAGCAGGTCGGGCAGGACCAGTAACAGAGGTGCCATGACCCGGATGGGGTCTGTGAGGTGGCCACTATAACCGGTCCTGCTCGACCCGCTCCGAGCAGGATTCAAACTGGTGTTAGCGGGCATGGGAGGCAGGTGCGCTAACGAGGAGGCTAAAGGCTACAGCCTCTAGCGTCAGCTGCTAGTGCGCCTCTTGAGGCTAGGGGAGTGAGGTTTACACACTGCACAGCTACCAGCTGGCTACCATTACACTCACACTCCCATCCGGGTCACGGCACCAATTTGCTGCTGACCCGCTATGAGTGGGATTTGTACCGGACCGAGCCATCACTCTTAGGCACCAGAGTCTTAGGTCCTTACTGCTTTCTCTCTCCCCAGACGGGCACTTGACCACACCCTCACCTCCACACCATGGTTATACCATATTTGTCTGGAAATACTATGTTTTTAAACAAACAAAAGGCAGGGTATCAAGATATTTGCATGTTCAGTTTCACATTATCACTTTTTTTCCCAAGCCCTACAGAACCTGAACAGATGAGACATGATCGTTTGACACTTAAAGAATAGTGAATAAAAGCTACATTTTCAGCGCATTTTCTTTGAAAGTTCAGTTTTCATAATCGACTGCTTTTGATGCCTAATACGCATAAGTGCTGATAACATTTCAGTCACAACTGCGGTGATCATTTTTTACATTTGTAGATTTGACCACACTCCACACAACCAAGCAATTTTATATAAAGACATTTGATTGAAAAAGACGCTATCAAATGCTCACCTGAACGGTGTGATCCATGTTTAGTTAACGAAACTATCATCAGAAGAGATTAAACACACGCTCCGGTCTGCGCAACTGATGACGGCTGAATGTCACCTATCCCTCATCCTCCCTGGAATCTACGCGCCTGTTTGGACATGTACTATGGAAATGTTTAAAAATCATGTTTCCTTGGGAATTTACTATACCATGGAATTACAATGTTTTTTTTTTAAGTATTTTACCGTTATACCATGTTTTTGGACATGTACCATGGTTATATTATGTTTGTTTATTTTTTTGGACATATTCTACGGTAATACCATGTTTTTGGACATATTCTACAGTAATACCGTGTTTCTGGACATATAACATGGTTATATTATGTTTGTTTGGTTTTTTGGACATATTCTACAGTAATACCGTGTTTCTGGACATATAACATGGTTATATTATGTTTGTTTGTTTTTTGGACATATTCTACGGTAATACCGTGTTTCTGGACATGCACCATGGTTATATTATGTTTGTTTGTTTTTTGGACATATTCTACGGTAATACCGTGTTTTTGAACATGCACCATGGTTATATTATGTTTGTTTGTTTTTTTGGACATATTCTACGGTAATACCGTGTTTTTGGACATGCACCATGGTTATATTATGTTTGTTTGTTTTTTTGGACATATTCTACGGTAATACCGTGTTTTTGGACATGCACCATGGTTATATTATGTTTGTTTGTTTTTTTGGACATATTCTACGGTAATACCGTGTTTTTGGACATGCACCATGGTTATATTATGTTTGTTTGTTTTTTTGGACATATTCTACGGTAATACCGTGTTTTTGGACATGCACCATGGTTATATTATGTTTGTTTGTTTTTTTGGACATATTCTACGGTAATACCGTGTTTTTGGACATGCACCATGGTTATATTATGTTTGTTTGGTTTTTTGGACATATTCTACGGTAATACCGTGTTTTTGGACATGCACCATGGTTATATTATGTTTGTTTGTTTTTTTGGACATATTCTACGGTAATACCGTGTTTTTGGACATGCACCATGGTTATATTATGTTTGTTTGGTTTTTTGGACATATTCTACGGTAATACCGTGTTTTTGGACATGCACCATGGTTATATTATGTTTGTTTGGTTTTTTTGGACATATTCTACGGTAATACCGTGTTTTTGGACATGCACCATGGTTATATTATGTTTGTTTGTTTTTTTGGACATATTCTACGGTAATACCGTGTTTTTGGACATGCACCATGGTTATATTATGTTTGTTTGTTTTTTTGGACATATTCTACGGTAATACCGTGTTTTTGGACATGCACCATGGTTATATTATGTTTGTTTGTTTTTTTGGACATATTCTACGGTAATACCGTGTTTTTGGACATGCACCATGGTTATATTATGTTTGTTTGTTTTTTTGGACATATTCTACGGTAATACCGTGTTTTTGGACATGCACCATGGTTATATTATGTTTGTTTGTTTTTTTGGACATATTCTACGGTAATACCGTGTTTTTGGACATGCACCATGGTTATATTATGTTTGTTTGGTTTTTTGGACATATTCTACGGTAATACCGTGTTTCTGGACATATAACATGGTTATATTATGTTTGTTTGGTTTTTTGGACATATTCTACGGTTATACCGTGTTTTTGGACATGCACCATGGTTATATTATGTTTGTTTGGTTTTTTGGACATATTCTACGGTAATACCGTGTTTTTGGACATGCACCATGGTTATATTATGTTTGATTGGTTTTTTGGACATATTCTACGGTAATACCGTGTTTCTGGACATATAACATGGTTATATTATGTTTGTTTGGTTTTTTGGACATATTCTATGGTTATACCATGTTTTTGGACATGCACCATGGTTATATTATGTTTGTTTGGTTTTTTGGACATATTCCATGGTAATACCATGTTTTTGGACATGTACCATGGTTATAGCATTGTATTGAAGTTGCTTGAATTGTCTTGTGAATACCATGTAAAATGAATGTTGTAATCACACAGTACAATCCCACAGGGAATGTTACAAAACATTGGCATTACGTTACGGTTCTGTAAATGTTAAAAACGCTTTTAAAATAATTTATCGTCCTAATGATGGTATTAGTATTTCATCTCACAATATTATGACAAAGTATTTTCAGCGCCAAATTTTTGGACATCCATTAAACAACAGATTTTTTTTCTCCCCAATTTGGCAGGCCCAATTCCCAATGCGCTCTAAGTCCTCGTGGTGGCATAGTGACTCGCCTCAGTCCGGTTGGCGGAGGGCGAATCTCAGTTGCCTCCGCATTTGAGACTGTCAATCTGCACATCTTTCCAGGCAGCTTGTTGAGCACGTTACCATGGAGACACGGAGCATGTGGAGGCTCACACTATTCTCACCACGCGCCCCACCGAGAGCGACCGCAAATCGCGACCACAAGGAGGTTACCCCATGTTACTCTAACTTCCCTAGCAACCAAGCCAATTTGGTTGCTTAGGAGACCTGACTGGAGTCACTCAGCACACCCTGGATTAAAACTTGTGACTCCAGGGGTGGTAGTCAGCGTCAATACTCGCTGAGCAACCCAGGCCCCCAAACAACACATATTTAAGATGATAGCAAAGTTCTCACTAGATCAGGGGCCGGTTGCACCAGCTATACGTATGTTACAACTTAGTCTAGTTCTGGTGAAATGGGCACTAAGTCACAATTTACGCACTGAGCGTTGCACCAGTAAACTTGACATTAATGAGCTCATATTTGTGACAGGCATCAATCCTTTCAACATATATGATGATGTTTGCATTTACACTCGTTTACATTTACAAACATACTTTTAAGAAGCTCTTCAGCATGAAACACAAGATAAAAGTCAAATGCACAGCTTTTTAACACTTCTGTGTACAAATATGAAGGCTTCTTATTGGATCAATGCGGGTAAATGTCATATTATGTGACTATGTATTACTTTATAGAGAGCTTACGACCATCTAGTGAAGTCTTGCCTTAAGAGCAGGTGCTGCAACCAAATCAAGCACTGACTTAGTTACATACTAACTAGTAGTTACTAAGCCCTTGGTGTGAACTTTACGTCCCAACTTAAGTACAATACACACAGCTGGTGCAACCTGACCCTGAAAACATTTCTTTGCTGATACCATAATATTTATTCCCAACACTGAAATAATGTGGACAGTATGACTGCAGTATTTATACATACTCAACAACATGACATGATAATCATTGTCAGGAACCTTATACTAACCCTTCTTCATTATGCAAATAACTTTCCCATCGCAGTAAGCAAACGGGACTCTTCAGTGTTACAAATACAAATCTGTTACTTGGGATAATATATATATATATATATATCAAAGTGCAATGGCATTATCATCCGATAACATCACTGAACCATGGTACTGCGAAAGCTTTTTAGTTAACATGCTTTGTAGGCCACTGCTGAATGAATAAATGCAGGCTAAATGTAATATACAGTATGCGTTCTGCTTTAGTCGCCTTTCATTTGCAACAATGAAGTCTCTGTGTATAATCCGCTGACCTGGCAACTGTTTAAAGTGTGAGTGGTGATATCACATGCTAACACCAGGGAATTTATATATATAATCACAATCACCGTATGTTGAATGCTGATTTTATTTCAGTATATAACTAAATTCGGGGAACACTAAATGTTTCTAAATTCACTGAACAACCTTACAGATATGTTCTGTGTGATGTAGTGCAGTCATTGCTGGTGATTCACTGTTGCACTGAATCTCTGAGCCGAGACTGTTCTTCACAGAAACACAGTTTCACATTAATAATGTGCAAGCTTGCCTTTAGCTCTAGTTGCAACATGCGGGTAGGAACACAATATATGCATGTGTGTGTGTGTGTGTGTGTGTTTATGTGTGTGTGTGTGTCTGTGAGTGTGAGTGTGTGTGTGTGTGTGTGTGTGTGTGTGTGTGTGTCTGTGAGTGTGAGTGTGAGTGTGAGTATGTGTGTGTGTGTGTGTGTGTGTGTGTGTGTGTGTGCATTCACAAAATGGTTTAGAGATGAATAACTGTTTGTCAAATGGGACATACAGAGCGAAATACGTATTGATCGATAAGGGAAAACAGACACTAAAACAGCAGGATAATCTCATGTTAACCCTTGTGCGACTTTTTAGCTTTTTTGATAATTTCATCATTGTGTTAAAAATAGTCACACTCGGGACCTTCAGGACAAAAATGTCCCCATTGAAACCCATTAAAACTGCAATATCTGATCCCAGTGCCATTAAAGTGTAAAATCATGAATTCTATGATATTATTCTTTCATTCCGGAGTCCTTTCTTCAACATTTAATTTGTTTAGATTTTCACCCAGATGAGCCATTTTCCTCATGTTTATCCTGTGGAGCAAATACAAACTTTTCCCCTATTCTCTGTTTCCTGTATTATAGAGACCTGCAGGACAACGGAATAAATGATGCAGATACAAGTGTGTGTGTGTGTGTGTGTGTGTGTGTGTGTGTGTGTGTGTGTGTGTGTGTGTACGCATATCAGAGTGTGGTTATGCAGAACGGACCACAAAACGCTACCGCGATATGCAGAAAAGGACAGCGAACATTATCTAACGTTAAAATGTATGTTTTCTAATTTAATGCTGGCCCTTTAAATCATTTTCCGGTTCATGAATAATTAATTAGATTTGATATGATTTATTTGAAGCTTGTCCTTGCTTTTATAATCTGTTCGAGGTTGATTAGGGTTTTAGAAAGTAATTAGTAATAATTAATGCAATTACATTTCAGACAGAGTAATTAGTACAGTAATCTAATTGAATTAGTAGTTAGAAATTAGTTACTTTTTTATAGTAACTTGCCCAAAACTGGTATTAACATGGTACTCCAATGTATTTTAAAGACTGGCATGGCATTACCATGGTAAATATCCCCCAAAAATTAATATTACTATGGTAAACAACCACAACAACGTGGTAATTTTTTGTGTAGGGTGGGCAATTTGTGTAAGAAATAACGCAATAAGTCTCGTTTTACAGCTCACGCTGCTTCTGTAGATTACAGATGTACACAAGATGTATCGTGTTAAAGTTTAATTCAATAACAAAACGAAAGCGTCACGTGTCACAAGTGGAAAGGACTCTATTCAAACAGGTATGGCAACTCATACCACCCTACGCCCCGCCCTCCATTGTTGCGTCAAACAAAGCGAGCTCAACCTCCTCTTCCCAACGATTGGCTGAACGCATCGCCCGCCCAAGCCTGTCGCGTTCTCATTGGTCGAACGCCCAGTCAATCAAGCACGCCGGAAAAAAAGCATAAAATGTAAAACTCCGGCTGTCGCCAGTCAGTCAGTAATAAAGCGGGATAGGGTTAATGAAGGGTAGATGTGATCAAATATCTAATATCTGGATGATTTCGGGCTGGTTTGAGCAGATATGGAGTCACGGATGCGTTTAAATGGACGGTTTGTTTCGCGGAGTGATTGATTTTTGTCAATGGGGATTTTCTCGAAGATTCACACATCATCAGTCGTCAAAGAGTCATTCACTGATCTCGGATCTGTTTTAAAATCTTAAATCGCAGAGATGAAGCGGGTGAACAGTTTCCAGAGGTGCGTGTATGAGACGTCACTTTAGCTGTCCAAACAATGAGTGTGACTGCATGCTTCATTATTGCATGGGCTGATCTCTGTACTGTCTTCATTATTGATTAGTATGCATTGTTATTGGCTGTCAGCTTCATTCAGTGATCAGACCATGTGAAGATGGGTTGAGATAAGACCATGCATCCTCCTGTGGGCTGATCCAGTGGCGTAGCTAAGGGTGGGCCGGGGTGAGACGCGGCCCCACCAAAATTGGTCCCAGTCCCACCCAGAATAGTAGAGCTTTTCTTTTGTGTGGCCCATACATTTTTTATTGAGGCCCACCCAAAAGTAATTTCCTGGCTATGCCCTTGGTCTAATCATGTGTTAATTTTAGGCTGATCATTCATTGATCTGTACGTAGATCAGATCATGTATTGATTTTTTTGAGACTAACTTTTCCTTTTAGGTGAATGTCAGCATTTAATGCGAGTCTCTGGGCGGTTATCGGACATTCTGAGATAATACACACTGTCTTTACTAACATTATTCTGGATGCAGAGATCAGACCATGCATAATCTGTCCTGGGTTCATCCTGTGGTCTGATCATGCATTAATCTCAGTGCATGCTCTGATCATGCATTAATCTCAGTGCCTGATGGTCTGATCATGCATTAATCTCAGTGCATGGTGGTCTGATCGTGCATTAATCTCAGTGCATGCTCTGATCATGCATTAATCTCAGTGCCTGATGGTCTGATCATGCATTAATCTCAGTGCATGGTGGTCTGATCGTGCATTAATCTCAGTGCATGGTGGTCTGATCGTGCATTAATCTCAGTGCCTGATGGTCTGATCGTGCATTAATCTCAGTGCATGGTCTGATCGTGCATTAATCCCAGTGCATGCTCTGATCATGCATTAATCTCAGTGCCTGGTGGTCTGATCATGCATTAATCTCAGTGCATGCTCTGATCATGCATTAATCTCAGTGCATGCTCTGATCATGCATTAATCTCAGTGCATGGTCTGATCGTGCATTAATCTCAGTGCATGCTCTGATCGTGCATTAATCTCAGTGCGTGGTGCTCTGATCGTGCATTAATCTCAGTGCGTGGTGCTCTGATCGTGCATTAATCTCAGTGCGTGGTGCTCTGATCGTGCATTAATCTCAGTGCGTGGTGCTCTGATCGTGCATTAATCTCAGTGCATGCTCTTGATCGTGCATTAATCTCAGTGCATGCTCTGATCGTGCATTAATCTCAGTGCATGCTCTGATCGTGCATTAATCTCAGTGCATGGTGGTCTGATCGTGCATTAATCTCAGTGCATGCTCTGATCATGCATTAATCTCAGTGCCTGATGGTCTGATCATGCATTAATCTCAGTGCATGGTGGTCTGATCGTGCATTAATCTCAGTGCATGGTGGTCTGATCGTGCATTAATCTCAGTGCCTGATGGTCTGATCGTGCATTAATCTCAGTGCATGGTCTGATCGTGCATTAATCCCAGTGCATGCTCTGATCATGCATTAATCTCAGTGCCTGGTGGTCTGATCATGCATTAATCTCAGTGCATGCTCTGATCATGCATTAATCTCAGTGCATGCTCTGATCATGCATTAATCTCAGTGCATGGTCTGATCGTGCATTAATCTCAGTGCATGCTCTGATCGTGCATTAATCTCAGTGCGTGGTGCTCTGATCGTGCATTAATCTCAGTGCGTGGTGCTCTGATCGTGCATTAATCTCAGTGCGTGGTGCTCTGATCGTGCATTAATCTCAGTGCGTGGTGCTCTGATCGTGCATTAATCTCAGTGCATGCTCTTGATCGTGCATTAATCTCAGTGCATGCTCTGATCGTGCATTAATCTCAGTGCATGCTCTGATCGTGCATTAATCTCAGTGCATGGTGGTCTGATCGTGCATTAATCTCAGTGCATGGTGGTCTGATCGTGCATTAATCTCAGTACATGGTGGTCTGATCGTGCATTAATCTCAGTGCATGGTGGTCTGATCGTGCATTAATCTCAGTGCGTGGTGGTCTGATCGTGCATTAATCTCAGTGCGTGGTGCTCTGATCATGCATTAATCTCAGTGCGTGGTGCTCTGATCGTGCATTAATCTCAGTGCGTGGTGCTCTGATCGTGCATTAATCTCAGTGCGTGGTGCTCTGATCGTGCATTAATCTCAGTGCGTGGTGCTCTGATCGTGCATTAATCTCAGTGCGTGGTGCTCTGATCGTGCATTAATCTCAGTGCGTGGTGCTCTGATCGTGCATTAATCTCAGTGCGTGGTGCTCTGATCGTGCATTAATCTCAGTGCGTGGTGCTCTGATCGTGCATTAATCTCAGTGCATGCTCTGATCGTGCATTAATCTCAGTGCATGGTGGTCTGATCGTGCATTAATCTCAGTGCATGGTGGTCTGATCGTGCATTAATCGCAGTGCGTGGTGGTCTGATCGTGCATTAATCTCAGTGCGTGGTGCTCTGATCGTGCATTAATCTCAGTGCGTGGTGCTCTGATCGTGCATTAATCTCAGTGCGTGGTGCTCTGATCGTGCATTAATCTCAGTGCGTGGTGCTCTGATCGTGCATTAATCTCAGTGCATGCTCTGATCGTGCATTAATCCCAGTGTGTGGTGCTCTGATCGTGCATTAATCCCAGTGTGTGGTGCTCTGATCGTGCATTAATCTCCGTGCGTGGTGGTCTGATCGTGCATTAATCTCAGTGCATGGTCTGATCGTGCATTAATCCCAGTGCATGGTGGTCTGATCGTACATTAATCCCAGTGCGTGGTGCTCTGATCGTGCATTAATCTCAGTGCGTGGTGGTCTGATCGTGCATTAATCTCAGTGCATGGTGGTCTGATCGTGCATTAATCTCAGTGCATGGTGGTCTGATCATGCATTAATCTCAGTGCATGGTGGTCTGATCGTGCATTAATCTCAGTGCATGGTGGTCTGATCATGCATTAATCTCAGTGCATGGTGGTCTGATCGTGCATTAATCCCAGTGCGTGGTGCTCTGATCGTGCATTAATCTCAGTGCATGGTGGTCTGATATCTCCTCTCCAAATATCAGCTGGCGAACTGACTTTATCTGCATGGGGATATGGAGAGTAGAGAGGGCAGAATGGAGGATAGCCTATGTTTGTTTTATCATTTTTAAAAAAAAATAATTTCCCCCATCCAAATAGTTTCAAATAACATTTTCAAAGTTAAAAAAATATTTGTTGATTAAAATCCTGAATTTTTAAGTCAGAAGTAACATGCTGTTTCTCAGGGATACACCACATGACCTGAACAAAATGTGCCTTTTCATAAAAGTGTCAATAATCTGTTTTATGTTATTTTATTTTTTTTAATTCACGCTCCGTCTTGAGGGTCTAAAAGTGTGCGCTTAGTTTTATAGGGTTTTTTGTCAATATAAACAACAAAATGGCTTGTTGGCTACACTACATGACTTTGGCATGGTGGACAAAAGGGTTTTTAAATATGAATCATATTTTAAAACACAATTGTTTTACTGTTTATTTTTGTAAGTAATAATAAAAAAAGATTATTCTGCACTCATGCCAACATTTCTATTATTTTATCCCTTTTTCTCCCAAATTTTTGGAATGCCCAATTCCCACTATTTAGTAGGTCCTCGTGGTGGCGCGGTTACTCACCTCAATCCGGGTGGCGGAGGACGAGTCTCAGTCGCGTCCGCTTCTGAGACTGTCAATCCGCGCATCTCATCACGTGACTCGTTGTGCATGACACCGCGGAGACTCACAGCATGTGGAGACTCATGCTACTCTCCACGATCCACACACAACTCACCACACGACCCATTGAGAGAACCACTAATCACCACCACGAGGAGGTTACCCCATGTGACTCTACCCTCCCTAGCAAATTGGGTTGCTTAGGAGATCTGACTGGAGTCACTCAGCACACCCTGGATTCAAACTCGCGACTCCAGGTGTGACAGTCAGCATCAATACTCGCTGAGATACCCAGACCCTCACTTTTCTTTTTTTAAGAATGTCAGCTTTTAATGAGACATTTTTTTGTTTTGTTTTTTTGGTCTCCGGACGGTTGCACCACATGACATATTTTTTTTAATTTTTTTTACTATAAGCCCCATAAAGAAAAACAAAATCTAAATGACTTTAAACGCAGAAATGGAATTTTTTTTTATTCAATTAATTGTTTTGTGTGAATTGCATTTATGTATTTTTGAATAATTTAATAGATCATGTCATTGCCCATTATATCACCCACCCCAAATGCCTGCACACTGTGTGTATTTCTGTACAGGACAAATATTAAAAACATGTTTTAATAAATTGAGTGAGCTGGAACGAATATTGAAGTAAAAGCAGTCAAACATTGGCTTTACCTGCTGTTGTTCTGTTAATGTGAACGTGATGTTTGTTGTGTTTCAGGTTTATGAACAATCGGGCGGCTGCAAACTGCCGTTATCAGCCCACGTGTTATGAGCACGCTGCGAACTGCTACACCCATGCGGTAAAAGAGCATTCATTTGTCTTCATGCATGACTTTAAAAGTTTGAAAGCATTAAATGTATCCACCTAAAAGCTTATTTGGAGTCATGACAATGCCATCTGAACCTCCCTAGCTTTTCCATGCCCATTTTCCATCCTGCCTCTGACCCTTTACAATGAGTCAAGCTGTTTTTGCTACCGCACCTTTAAGAGTTCAAAGATGTGTTCATGAGCTCTGTTGTGATTTGCTAAATTCGATATTTCAAGAGCAAGAAAAACCGATCACTGTGGAAGTAAAATGAGTTTGCGAATGCCATTCCATGTTGATTAACAAGTGCCTCAAGACACCATAAAACAGCTCCTGTCACTTTAAATCATTCTCTGTTTCTAGCTCTTGATAGTGCCAGCGTTTGTGGGCGTGGCGCTGTTACACCGGCTGTCAGACGACCGCTGGGAGCGAATCACGGCGTGGGTGTACGGTATGGGTCTGATCGCGCTGTTCCTCTTCTCCACGGTTTTTCACATCATTTCTTGGAAGAAGAGCCACATGAGGTCAGTTTGCCCTCACATGGGCCAGTAAACATTAAGATAACAGTTGCAATGAAGTCATGATATTGTGCCGTTATCGGACAGCTGTAATAGTTTTGGCTTTTGTTTGACGTAAAATTAAATTACTGCCAAGCTCCAAAAAGAATTGCACTAAAAACCCAATTAAGTTGACATTACTCCATTGAATTGAGTGAACCCGCCCCTTCGGTGGGATTGAGTGAACCCGCCCCTTCGGTGGGATTGAGTGAACCCGCCCCTTCGGCGGGATTGAGTGAACCCATCCCTTCGGCGGGATTGAGTGAACCCGCCCCTTCGGCGGGATTGAGTGATCCCGTCCCTTCGGCGGGATTGAGTGAACCCGCCCCTTCGGCGGGATTGAGTGAACCCGTCCCTTCGGCGGGATTGAGTGAACCCGCCCCTTCGGCGGGATTGAGTGAACCCGCCCCTTCGGCGGGATTGAGTGAACCCGTCCCTTCGGCGGGATTGAGTGAACCCGCCCCTTCGGCGGGATTGAGTAATGGTGTTTTCAACACTTTGGCAATTAAATTGACTATTTAAGTTAAGGTAACTAGATGCAAGTTGACTATGATTTGTTATTTAAATGTTGTTGTAAAATCTGTATTCTTGGAAACGTATTTCTTGTGTTTGCAGGTCTATGGAGCACTGCTTCCACATGTGTGACCGAGTCGTCATATACTTCTTTATCGCTGCCTCATACACACCATGGTACAGTTTCTTTATCTCCATCTACAACATGCCAAATTAGTAACGCGACAAAGGCTGAGAGGGAATATTGAGAATTTTGAAAGTGCTTAAACAATGGAAGTTGTGATTTCTGGGCCAAATATTGTTTTTAGCTATATTAACAAGATTAACTGTCAGCCATTTAATGAAAGCACAGGGTGGGCGTGTGTGTGTGTGTGTGTGTGTGTGTGTGTGTGTGTGTGTGTTAGCATGAGCGTGTGTGTTAGCATGAGCGTGTGTGTTAGCATGAGCGTGTGTGTGTGTGTGTGTGTTAGCGCGTGTTTTAGTGCGTGTGTTTGTTAGCATATGTTTTTGTTTGTGTGTTAGCGTGAGTGTGTTAACGTGAGTGAGCGTGTGTGTTAGCATGAGCGTGTGTGTGTGTGTTAGCATGACTGTTTGTGTTTTAGTGCGCGTGTTTTAGTGCGTGTGTTTGTTAGCATATGTTTTTGTTTGTGTGTTAGCGTGAGTGTGTTAACGTGAGTGAGCGTGTGTGTTAGCGTGCGCGTTTGTTTGTGTGTTAGCGTGAGCATTTGTTTGTGTGTTAGCGTGAGCATTTGTTTGTGTGTTAGCGTGAGCGTGTGTTTTAGTGTGTGTGTTTTAGTGCGTGTTTGTTTGTTTGTGTGTTAGCGTGAGTGTTTGTTTGTTTTAGTGCGTGTTTGTTTGTGTGTTAGCATGAGCGTTTGTTTGCGTGTTAGCGTGAGCGTTTGTTTGCGTGTTAGCGTGAGCGTTTGTTTGCGTGTTAGCGTGAGCGTTTGTTTGCGTGTTAGCGTGAGCGTGTGTTTTAGTGTGTGTTTTAGTGCGTGTTTGTTTGTGTGTTAGCGTGAGCGTTTGTTTGTGTGTTAGCGTGAGCGTTTGTTTGTGTGTTAGCGTGCGTGTTTGTTTGTGTGTTAGCATGAGCGCGTGTGTTTTAGTGTGTGTGTGCGTGTTTTAGTGCGTGTTTGTTTATGTGTTAGCTTGTGTGTGTTAGCGTGAGCGTGTGTGGTTATAATTATTAACTCCAAGCTAATGTGTGTATGTATTTCTGCAGGTTGAATCTACGTGAGCTCGGGCCGTTCGCTGCTCACATGCGCTGGTTTGTTTGGCTGATGGCAGTCGCGGGAACGATCTACGTGTTTAACTACCACGAAAAGTACGTTCAGAAATAATATCCCGAAAAACAAACCTTTCATTGTTTTGTATCATCTCCTGCTATTATTCTAGCGTTGTTTAGCACAAGAGTCATGTTCATGAATGATCACGTGCTTCATAAAGGTTCAGACGACTAGTTTCAGATTTTGCTTCTTAAATGAGATTGCTGGTCATTTGTTTTACTAGTATATTGTCCTCCGGGCAAGAAGCATCTGAGAAATATCTGAGTTTCCAGGATACCACAGAAAGTTGTGATGTTTTCTTTTGGGTCCACGTAAATTTGTGCATTTAATAATATAATACCTAATTTGAATAATTGTTAATTTTATACAGGTAACAATACAAAAAACAATCGTGTGTGTGTGTGTGTGTGTGTGTGTTTGTTTGTACAGGTACAAGTTGGTGGAGTTGGCGTTTTATCTGACAATGGGCTTTTTTCCCGCATTGGTGGTGACATCAATGGTGAGTCACTTCCTGCTGAGCTCAACTTGATCTAGTCCAATGTGTACACCCCTAATGAACCTCACCACTTAAAGAACTTGCTTAACAAATTCCCTCCTTTAAAACAAGCACAAATCTGAGTTCCAGTGAGACACTTACAATGGAAGTCAATGGGGACAATCCATAAACGTGTATATTATATGTAGCCACAAGATGTAAACGTGTATATTTAATATGATTTTAGTGTGATATGATCTTATCGGTGTTATATTAGTTATATCAGAGCTGTAAACGTTCAAATACTGACTGTAAAATATAGTCACAAGACAAAAAAAATCGATAAAATCGTCAATTATACATCTTTGTTGCCATGACGACATGACACCCCATAATCCCCCAATGATTTTAACAACTTTACAGCTCAAATAATACTCCTGTTTTAATGTAATGTAAACGCTTTTATAAAATTATAAGCTTAAAATTTCTACTTTTAACTCTCCAATAATTGGCCCCATTCACTTCCATTGAAACTGTGTTTTACTATTTATTTATGCATTTATTTCAAAAGGTCAAAATATTTTTTGTGAAAACATTGTGGGGGAAAAAAAAAAAGTTTTTACTGTATTTTACTTCTTATATTAAACATTCTGAATCTATTTGGCAACAATGGCAATTCGGTTGAAATGTATTAAATGTCCATTATAGACAAACACGTGCAGTATTTATTGTTACCTTATCGCCTATCGCTAATCAATAGCTTTAAAGTAATTCTGGACACATTTTAAGAAAGAGTTAAAAGGTTTTTGTTTTTGTAAAATGATGTTTCAATTGTAAACTTGTCATGCAAGAGACATTTTTCCCTGCTGAAGTAAATAAGATCACTGTCACCTTTGACACAGTTCTGAACAAAACCGTTGGCATGTTTTCACCCGTCACACCTGAAATATTCACTGTAGCTGGAGTGGCTGATTCACATTTACTTTGAGGTTACGGAGTAGTTACGGTCACATGATCGGGACTGGTGGAAAAGTGCAGCTCTGCAACATGAGTGTGACAGTGTGTTTGCATCTCACAACAAGATGTCCTGCTCATATTTCACCCTAAAATCAAAACAAAAATAATGAAGAAATAATATTTTACATTCGCAGTCATTTTATGTTATTGCAGTATTTTCTTTTGATTTTGGGGGGGAAATATGACAGATTTCATGAGATTCACCCTTTCATACAAAGTACAACTGCATCCTCGGTCTCTGACGCCCCCTTGTGGCTGGGCGCTGTAGGTGCATATTCAATGAAAATTAATGCATTGTGCAAATATCAGAACAAAATGAACAATACAATCTTTTCCCAAGTATATCATGTTTATTAAAATGATTATGACGTAATTATAACCACTTTCATGCATAAAGCCAGTTACATTGCTGTGACAACTTTTCTGCTGAAGAGATCCACATCGACACATTAAAACTGTGGTGAAATTTAGGGATGACTCTTTTGACTTTGGCCAGTTAGCAACCATTTAACAACCACATAACAATACTCTAAAATACACCCAGAACACCCCAGAAAAACCACATCGGAACACTCTCTGAACACCATAGCAACTGCATAGCAACTGCATAGCAACATCTTGGCAACATTCTACTATTCAAGGCCACAAGGTTTAAATGGGCAAGCACCACTCAAATTGAATTCAGAAAATGGACTAATATTTTCTTGTGAATTATTTTCATGTCTGTAATTGTGTTTTCTTTTCAATCAGAGTAACACTGATGGACTGTCTGAGCTGGCGTTCGGAGGCTTCGTCTACTGCCTGGGCGTCGTCTTCTTCAAATCAGACGGCGTCATTCCGTTCGCTCACGCCATCTGGCACGTGTTCGTTGCGCTGGCTGCTGCCATCCATTACTACGCCATCTGGAAATATCTGTACCGCAGCCCGACGGCGGAGGACATCAGGGACGCTTGAGCACTTCTGGAAACTGAGCAGAACGTTTCCTCTTTCCTCCGTCGGTGTCTCTCATGTCTGTCTTATCATGCTAACACCACAGCGAACGTCAACTAGTTTACCAGTACGACCATGCAATGTTTACGGTGAATCAAAAGAAATCTGTCACGAACATGTCTGGGTCATATTTCACCCTAAAATCAAAAATAAGAATTTATATTTTGCATGAAGTAAAGCAAGAATTATGTGACATCATTTCCAAGCACAATTTACCCCGAATACTCCCATAATGTATTAATATACAGATCATGTAACATATGAAATATATGTAAATACTTCATAAACATTTGTTGCACAAAACATAATTTCATATTTAAATTTTGGTGTGAAATATGACTATATATCATTTTCTAGGCATGTTTTGCAAGACTTTTACAGTGCGTGTGTGTGTGTGTGTGTGTGTGTGTGTGTGTGTCTGTCGTGCGTGTGTGTGTGTGTGTGTGTGTGTGTGTCTGCGTGTCTGTCTGTAGTGCATGTGTGTCTGTACTGTGTGTGTGTCTGCGTGTCTGTCTGTAGTGCGTGCGTGTCTGTCGTGCGTGTGTGTGCGCGCGCGTGTCTGTCTGTAGTGTGTGTGTGTGTGTGTGTGTGTGTCTGTCTGTAGTGTGCATGTGTGTGTGTGCGCGTGTCTGTCTGTAGTGTGTGTGTGTGTGTGTGTGTGTGCGCGCGTGTCTGTCTGTAGTGCGTGTGTGTGTGTGTGTGCGTGCGTGCGTGCGTGTCTGTCGTGTGTGTGTGTGTGTGTGTGTGTCTGCGTGTCTGTCTGTAGTGCATGCGTGTCTGTACTGTGTGTGTGTCTGCGTGTCTGTCTGTAGTGCGTGCGTGTCTGTCGTGCGTGTGTGTGCGCGCGCGTGTCTGTCTGTAGTGTGTGTGTGTGTGTGTGTGTGTGTCTGTCTGTAGTGTGCATGTGTGTGTGTGCGCGTGTCTGTCTGTAGTGTGTGTCTGTCTGTCTGTCTGTCTGTCTGTAGTGTGTGTGTGTGTGTGTGTGTGTAGTGTGTGTGCGTGCGTGTCTGTCTGTAGTGCGTGTGTGTGTGTGTGTGCGTGTCTGTCTGTAGTGCGTGTGTGTGTGTGTGTGTGTGTGTGTGCGCGTGTGTGTGTGTGCGTGTCTGTCTGTAGTGCATGAGTGTGCGTGTCTGTCTGTAGTGTGTGTGTGTGTGTGTGTGTGTGTGTGTGTGTGTGTGTGTGTGTGTGTCTGTCTGTCTGTAGTGTGCATGTGTGTGTGCGCGCGTATCTGTCTGTAGTGCGTGTGTGTGCGCGTGTCTGTCTGTAGTGTGTGTGTGTGTGTGTGTAGTGCGTGTGTGCGTGCGTGTCTGTCTGTAGTGTGTGTGTGTGTGTGTGCGCGTGTCTGTCTGTAGTGTGTGTGTGTGTGTGCGTGTGTGTGTGTGCGTGTGTGTGTCTGTCTGTAGTGCGCGTGTGTGTGTGTCTGTCTGTAGTGCGCGTGTGTGTGTCTGTCTGTAGTGCGCGTGTGTGTGCGCGTGTGTGCGTGTCTGTCTGTAGTGTGCGTGTCTGTGTGTGTGTGTGTGTGTGTGTGCGCGCGTGCACGCTGCAGATTTAAATGCCTGCAGAAATACAGCTTTAGTAATATGTACATTTTCTTAAAACAGATGGACATTTAGCTTTTGTGAATCACTTCTGTTCTGATCTTTTGATAATTTTGCATTCTGATGTACACACATGCACGCACATGGTAGCTATTTCATATCATCTGTAGTGAATAACTTTGGTTCATTTATGTGTTTCTTTTTCTTTTATACCTCAGATGAACATTAGCTAGATGTTTTCTACACTCTTGAGCTCTTATTCCGCTCCTGGGGCAGAACTGAAAGTGTTGTGTAGAGGGTTTTCCTATGCAGCACTTTTCTAACTGGAAGAACCACTTCTATTTTATAATCATTTTTTATCAGGAAAAGGACGCATTGATCGATACAAATGCTGTAGGAACACTGCAAACAATCTGTACTTTTGTTTTCCAGTAATATATCCAAACATCCTTAAAACAAGATCAATTTAATTGAGAAGCAAAACTGCTTATTTCCAGAGAATATATCTAGACTGATTTTATTTTTTGTTTTGTTTTTTTTTAAAACTTTTCTGTTTCAGTGTTGAGAGCTGCCATTTTTGGGTAAATATACACAAGGTTTCTGTCACTTTACAGTTTTTCACTGCCCGAAACGCCTTGAAGAAGCACTATATGGTGCATCTAAAATTCAGCACAATTTTCAAATTAATATTTCAGGAAAATATATATATATATATATATATATATATATATATATTTTAATTTTTTTTTATTTTGCATTGAAATGACCCCAACCTGTTCTAGACGTGTTTTATAAGGTTCCTCTGACTGGGAGAGAGAGTTATCAACTGAGATTTAAGGGCGAAAAATAAACATTTGTTTATTAACATCTTTCATGAAATAACAGTTACCACACGGGCCTTTGCATGTGTAATATCACCTGGAAATGACAATTATGTTCGTAATGTGCATCCTAAACCATCAGCCAATGAACTTGTCATAACTTTAGATTACTGGACTACATTTTCCCATCATGCAAATCACCATGCCTGTATTCAGTGAGGAGAGCTGTGTGATGAAGAGGATCATGGGAAAGTGAGTTCTTAGATTATTTTAACCGTCAGTGTTTTCATTCCTGTGACTTTAATTGGGTTTTTCCCGCCTGTGACACTGAATGCATTCAGCTGTGATTATAAACAACGGGTTGGATTGTCTCGTTGTCTCAGCTGTCCCGTTACAAAACTGATGTGTTCTCAATAACAACACTGTGATTCAATCTCAGAGATGTGTTGCTAGCATGCTACACCCTGGTGCAGCTGCGTTGTTTGATTGCAGCTTTTGCACATTATTTGAGGTGTTGTAAAGTTTCACTGTGGCTGATAAACACATGCTTTATTTTTTCATGATTATAACTTCAAGTCGTTCGGTGAACTTCGGACTGCATGATCAGAGTAATTATGAATTGTAGATCTCTGGGACAAACTGACATTTGTAAAGTTTTCTACATCCTGTTTCCTGGCACATGATTCTGCTCTGGCCTTTTCAGATCCAACAGAACCTCTCGTGTTTGGTGCTGGTTTTACAAGACTGTGTGTGTCCAATACTTACAACGTTTCTAAAGTGTTAATAAAAGAAAGCAGCAACATTGTTTGCGTTATTTTGTGTGTGTGTGTGTAAAAGAGTGATAGTGACCGTTTGTGTGTAAGAGTGATAGTGACTGTGTGTGTGTGTGTGTGAAAGAGTGATAGTGACTGTGTGTGTGTGTGTGTAAAAGAGTGATAGTGACCGTTTGTGTGTAAGAGTGATAGTGACTGTGTGTGTGTGTGTGTGTGTGTGTGTGAAAGAGTGATAGTGACTGTGTGTGTGTGTGTGTGTGTGAGTGAGAGAGTGATAGTGACTGTGTGTGTGTGTGTGTGAAAGAGTGATAGTGACTGTGTGTGTGTGTGTAAGAGTGATAGTGACCATGTGTGTGTGTGAGAGGGATAGTGACCTTGTGTGTGTGTATGTGTGTGAAAGACTTATAGTAACTGTGTGTGTGTGAGAAAGAGTGATAGTAACTGTGTGTGTGTGAAAGAGTGATAGTAACTGTGTGTGTGTGAAAGAGTGATAGTGACTGTGTGTGTGTGAAAGAGTGATAGTGACTGTGTGTGTGAGAGAGAGAGAGACTGTGTGTGTGTGTGAGAGAGAGAGAGAGACAGTGTGTGTGTGGGAGAGAGAGTGATAGTGACTGTGTGTGTGTGTAAGAATGATAGTGACTGTGTGTGTGTGTAAGAGTGATAGTGACCGTGTGTGTTTGTGTGTGTGTGTGAAAGAGTGATAGTGACCGTGTGTGTGTGTGTGTGAGAGAGAGAGAGACAGTGTGTGTGAGAGAGAAAGAGAGAGACAGTGTGTGTGAAAGAGTGATAGTGACTGTGTGTGTGTGTGGGAGAGAGAGTGATAGTGACTGTGTGTGTGTGTAAGAGTGATAGTGACTGTGTGTGTGTGTGTGTGTGTGTGAAAGAGTGATAGTGACTGTGTGTGTGTGTGTGTGTATGTGTGAGAGAGAGAGAGATGGACTGTGCGTGTGTGTGTGTGTATGTGTATGTGTGAGAGAGAGAGAGATGGACCGCGCGCGCGCGCGCGCGCGCGCGTGTGTGTGTGTGTGTGTGTGTGTGTGTGTGTGTGAGAGTGTGAGTGAGAGTGAGCAATCCACATTTCACATGTGGCGTTTTTTTTGAGTGTCTCTCTCCCAATGTTCCAGTGTGCTGTTCTTTTTCTAACCCGCTCAGATACACAAGCAGGTACACAAACTTATTTCTCAAATCCGATCTTTAGGACTGTCAGTTCGTCATTTTACAAGAGATGAAAACTTTGTTCAGACATTGCAGTAAATATCAGGCCTATATCATAGTCATGTAAGCAACAACACAGTGCCAACAGAGCTGTAGTAAAAACCTGAAAGTCAATCAGCATTCGAGCTATCGGTTTTCAATGGCAGTTTTAGATTTAGGAGTAAAGTGAGGCCTGAGTTAAAATTACTTGAAGAGTCTTTCACATTGATTATAAACATTCATACCTCAAACATGAATCTTTAAGCTTCTGTGTTTGTTAAAAACACTTGTTGCTATTGCAATGCTAATTAAGGACTACAACTACCATCAGCATGTGAGCTACGTGCTTTACAAAATGGATGACTGTTGTAGTCCTTTTGTAGCGATGGCTTAGCAACATGCAATTTTAAAAGATTCATCAGCTTTAAAATCTACAATTGAGGTATGACTGCGTTTACATTCTGTTTTAAAACAACACCTAAAAGTCTCTTCGAGTACTTTTCACCACAGATCTTATTTTACTCAATTCGAAAATCCCTACTCTACAATACCCGTAGGAAATTCCTCAGGGCGAATTAGCCTTCCGGGTTTCCATACAAATGGACGTCACGGCTGAACAGCCCTTAACATAACTGTTCGCTCATTCACTGCAGTCACACAGTCTGCTAAATGAGCAAAGAGTGAACGCCCCACTAGATGATATTTTGGCGCTTTGAATGACTGGCATAATCAAAATGTTAGCTCACGTACATCTCCGAGATGTCTGTTTTAGATCTTTTCATCTGGATAGCATCACAATCTAATTAACATCCGCTAAACATCTTAAAAAGATCTGATTTACAAACACGCTACATCATAAACATCTCAGAGACATCTGCTAAACATCTTAAATAGATCTGATTTACAAACACTCTACATCATAAACATCTCAGACATCTGCTAAACATCTTAAAAAGATCTGATTTACAAACACGCTACATCATAAACATCTCAGACATCTGCTAAACATCTTAAAAAGATCTGATTTACAAACATCATAAACATCTCAGAGACATCTGCTGAACGTCTTATTGACATCCGAGAGGAAACGTCTTGTAGACGTATTGCAGATGAGCAAACAACCTAAACAATACGTCTTCCAGATGTAAACACATAAAATAGACGTCTTGTTGATACGTCCCTGATTATAGCACACGTATGTCTCCAAGACGTATTGTTTTACGTTGTTTGCTTATCTGCAAGACGACTATAAGGCGCATTTGTCTTGGATGTCAGTAAAGCCATCTTTACACTGCCAAGGCGGCACAGAAGAGCATTTAATCTGGCATTTCGATGCATTTACTTAGACTGTTTAATGCTGCTCAGAGCAGGCATAAAGGCATGAAATTATACCTTAAATATGAAGCTGAATTATGAAATATTGGGTATGATGTGACAAGTTTTGCACACCTGGATTTGGGGATTTTCTGGCATTCTTCTCTGCAGATCCTCTCAAGCTCTGTCAGGTTGGATGGCGACTGTCAGTGCACAGCCATTTTTAGGTCTCTCCAGATATGTTTGATTGGGTTCAAGTCCGGGCTCTGGCTGGGCCACTCAAGGACATTCACAGAGTTGTCCCGTAGCCACTCTTGCATTGTCTTTGCTGTGTGCTTTAGGGTCATTGTCCTGTTGAAAGTTTAACCTTCAGCTCAGTCTGAGGTCCTGAGTGCTCTGGACCAGGTTTTCTTTAAGGATATCTCTGTATTTTGCTGTGTTCAACTTTCCTTCAACCCTGACCAGTCCCCAGTCCCTGCCGCTGAAAAACACCCCCACAGCATGATGCTACACCACCATGCTTCACCGTTGGGATGGTGTTGTGCAGATGATGAGCGGTGCCTGATTCCCTGCAGACATGACGCTTGGAATTGAGACCAAACTGTTCAATCTTCATTTCATCGAACCAGAGAATCTTATTTCTCACAGTCTGAGAGTCCTTTAGGTGCTTTTTTTTGCAAATTCCAAGCGGGCTTTCATGCGTCTTGCACTGAGGAGAGGCGTCCATCTGTATTGCTCTGTTGACCAGGCGGCCAGCTCTAGGAAGAGTCCTGGTTGTTCCAAACTTCTTCCATTTAAGAATTATGGAGGCCATTGTGCTCTTGGGTACCTTCAATGCAGCCAAAACATTTTTGTAGCCTTCCCCAGACCTGTGCCTGGACACAATCCTGTCTCTGAGGTCTGCAGGCAGTTTCTTTGACCTCATAACTTGCTCTGATATGCATTTGCAGCTTTGAGGCCTTATATAGACAGGTGTGTGCCTTTCCAAATCATGTCCAATCAATACATTTTGGCACAGGTGGACTGCTTTATCATTATGGGTTATTGAGTGTTTTTAATCATTTAAAGCATTTTAGCATAAGGCTGCAAGATAACAAAATGTGAAAAAATGATAATGTACCATATATTTTATGCCACTTTGTCTGGACATTTAAAATGTCGAGTCCATTTGACACAATTTCCACAGAGATGGTTTACCTGATGACTAATACTTTGAATATGCAAACACTACTATCTACAAATTTTACATGCATTTATGCATTTTTAAATGAATTCATTACGCAACGTAATTATCTTGTGTTCATACAGTGTGGCCACAAGGGGCGCTAAAGCAGACATTAGCATGAACACATTTCTAACGGTCAGTTCTACGGTCACAAGTCTTGCAATGGACTTTAAAGATAAAGTTGCTGAACAACTGTTGGCATATTTAGCTAGTTATGTGAATATAAACGTATCTGATTGAATTGCGCACACACACAATATTTTCCCTATCCACGAAGTAGAGGAAAACACAAATAAAACTCAAACTCTTGTGGCTTTTCCTCACGCCCTCGGGGAGCTATTTTCACGGTCATTATTCACAAGAAGTGGTTTGGCTTAATCCTGGATTTATTTGAGTTTTGTACAGATGGAAAACAGTCAGCTTGTGAACTACACAGGGCTTTATACAGACGCAGCTCATGCTACAGTCTTCACATCTGCATTTATGTGACAAACAAACAAATAATGGGAAATTAAAAAGAACACAGAACATAAAACAAAACAGCACCATTTCTGCCCAAAGCTACCCTCAACAAATACACAAATATGTGCATGCTAACTTTGGCCTGAACTAGGGCAGATAAGGACTTTTATTGTTGACAGTGAAGTCACAGATGAATCGAATTGTGCTGATCTAAGATCAGCTGCCCTGCCTAAAACCCTGTTTTATCAATTACAACAGACAGAGCAAAACTGATCTAAGACCAGAGGAACTTCTACCATAGTTCCACCAAATATGCCACTTTTGGTTACTCCAGTAAAACTGTGTTAACTAGGATTTAGCAACTGTGGTCATCAAAAGGTGAAGTTAAAACGACTCTGAAGGACACCACATATTAATATATTCGCATTTTACTGTAGTAACAATATCTGTGGTAACTACTGCACTTCAGGGGGAACTTTTGAAGTAACTTGGTATGTTCAGGAAACCATATTGAGTGGCTGTTCAGAACTGAATACTAGCTTACTACTTGCCGAATGCTGGGCAATACAGTATTCAACATATTATTTAAAAACAATTGCAACTGGGACGTTTTAAACAGTAGTATACACCATGGTTGCCACGTGGCTTCACTATGTTGCATGTTTAATTCAGTGAGTGATGTCCGGTAGTCTCGTAAATAAAATGGTTAAGTTGCAATTTTAATTTAATTTATCTCAACATTTAACCCTCGACATCCGGGTTTTCAATCAAATTTACAGTGCGCAGTACCGACAATATCCTGCAGATAAAGTGCAAGTCATATGCTAGTATGCTATTCCGAACGTAGCTAGTGACTCCATTGACAACAAGACTTTTAACATTCAAACCAAGCAAAGCACAAGGAGCTTCTTTTCTAAAATGTCTTCAACAACACTCTACTGTGGTAAAATGTGACATGAGAAGGTATAGAAAGCATAGCCTTTAGATTTCCATTCAAAGAACCAATAGCAATACTGCTAAGCTAAAAACGTTAAGTGTGAGTTATACTGACTCTTGTGGTCGATGGAGGTATTGCAGCTCCTACCATTTGGAGAAACTATATGAATGTACAGAAAACTTTATAGGCCTATATATACTGTATGCATGTGTATATGTATGCATGTGTATATGTATGCATGTGTATATATATAATTTTTTGATTTTATTGTAAGGTCCGGTTGCTAATGTTTCCTGAGACAGAACAACTAAAGGCTATTTGCGAGGTTGCAGAAGGTTTTTAATGCCCAGATAAGTGGACTAGATCGTGGGAGTTTACTTTTCTGAATTACAATCTCTTGTTATACACATCATATTATATATCAAAACACTATGTCACATAGTTCTGAATAATAGATATATATCTATATTAACGCTATCATATATTTAAATCCTATCTCTTGTACAACAATGTATGTGTTGTGCCTTTGAAAATATTCAGACAGTATTATATAGGAAAAAATACTGTACAAAAAAGCAACATATAGAATAGTTTTCATATATATATATATATATATATATATATATATATATATATATATATCAAGAAATCTTCTGTGTGCTGAATCTTTTGGTCTGCAGTAAACAAACTGATTGGGTTTCAACCACAGCATTTGAGACACAACACCATCCTGCTAATCAAACACCTCAAAACCTCTTAAAACACATTCATGACAGTCATACAGATGAACACGCAAATCTACAGAGAAAAATATGATGGGGGGGGGGGGGTTGGGGGGGCAAAAAAAAAAAATCACAACAAATATATATATATATATATATATATATATATATATATATATATATATATATATATATATATATATATGTGTATGTACTTAAAAAAAATGGTGAAAATAAAATATTCTAAAACATGCTTGGGTATAAAATAAAGACGTAAAATAAAGAAAAACAAATGAAAAGGACAGATTTAATCATCCATTCTAAATAAAAAAAAAAAAGAGAAGAATATTACCCATTTACAATTAGCTCGAGGCCACAACTCAAACAATATTCATGCTGAAATATCCAGTAAAACAATAAATGATCAGGAAAATCACTATACAGCCATAACAATAAGAACAGCTCTAACAATAGTAGTTATTAACAGCTGAATATTTCAGAAACGAAAAAAAACTAAAAAAGTCCATAAATATATCAGGCAGATTACCGTGTAGGTACAGTAGAAACATTGCACCGGGTCAGATTGTGAAACACGCATTAGTGCAGGGGGTTAGAGCAAGAGAAAGACAAAATGGATTCAGCATTTTGGAGGGAAAGTTTCCGCACTACAGCAAAAATGACGTTAAGTGCGTCTCACGTCGTGCGGATGGCGGTATGAAACAGGCTTTTCCAACACAGAAAATAATCTAGCTTACACTTCATACATTTTTGCCCTCTGAAGAGAATTAGGCTTATTGCTCCATGGACAATGCAGTTAAAGACGAAAAACAACGCTGGTGTTTGTTATAGTTTGTAAAAACGAAACTATTGACGAATAACAGGAAAAACACAAAAACGAATATCATGCCCTTACACTAGCTAGTGTTATACACACTTAACAGAAAGAAAAGTGAAGATGCGTACAGCTGTTCGACTACAAATACGTTAATATACACAAAAAAACCTGTCAATTGAAGGAGAAAGCGTGAGTGGCAAGAAGTGGGCGGGGCCTCTGGAAAATGAGGGATGATTGACAGACACGAGGTTGAATGGCAGGGAGAATATTCATCAGTTTTCTGTCCATATTACAGGTGTATAAAATGACATGTCGAATCGTTTATGGAAAAAACGAAAAAAAACAAACGATCCATCGTTGGTGAAGGAACAAACAAACTAACAAATAAAACGAGAGATACATACGGTGTGTAATACAGGGACATGTACATAAGAGGAAGAAGACAGACACTAATGCACAAATTAAAAATAAATCGGCAAAGTATTCAACGAGATAAAATCAAGAGAGAGAGAGAAATTGGCGCCGCTTAACGAGGCTCACAGAAGTCCCTGGAGAGTGGTGGTGGGCGGGGCTGTTTGTAGGGAGTGGGCGGGGTTTTGTCAGGGTGGGGGGTGGGGTTTACAGAGGCCCGTGTCGCACCTCGTATTTGGCCATAATGTTCTTACAGCGACCGAGCTCCTTCCGCAGGTCGGCCACTTCCTGTCTGAGTGCCGCATTCTCTTTCTCCAGGAATCCCGCGCGGATGGCGATCTGGTTCTCTTTCAGCCGGCGTGCGTCCCGCGAGCGTTTGGCCGCGACATTGTTCTTTCTGCGCCTTGCCCAGTATTTGTCGTCCTGTGTGGAGACGCAGAGAAAAATTTTATTACATGGGAATTAAATACGTGATTTTTATAATTTTTAACGTTCGTACCACATTTGAAGGCTTCCTGTATAATTTACAGAATTAGCTGGGGGCGAAATGGACATTATAATTGAAAAGAATCACCTGATAGTTATTTATAAAGATACTATCCCCTTTAAAAGCTTCAATGTAGTTAGCTACTCACAGACAGACAGACGGACAATTGTTTTGCATTCATCATTCTTTGTTTTAGATATTAACGGACTTTCGTACAACAACATTCGCCCACAAATGGTCACATGACACATAAATGACTCCCTGGTTGGATTGCACTTATCGTTCATATCAGAACTCTGAATCTGAGGTTTATCCACCAATTAGTATGTGATTACAAATCTCAAACGCCATGTTGAGTGTGTTGCTATCATTCTCATTGTCAACCAAACGAGCCCAAATATTTGCGTAACATATACACAATGACTGCATGACTGCTCTCAATCAAACACGCCCACTTGCACACATTCACTGTTGACCTAGTGGTCAAACACGCTTAAGCATGACGTATGTGCTGCTGTGTGATTCAGCAAATATTTAGGGCATGCTCTGTTCCATTTGGCCTGTAAATCACTGGTAAAACAATTTCGATGTTTCATTTTCAGGAACATTTTATTTAGTTATGTACAGTTTTTGGTACCGTGTTGGGTCACCATTAGAAATCCAATGTAAAATCTGGATCCTGACGTGAAACCGGTTGAGAACCATTGGTTTATGGTTTGTGTTTACCTTCAAGTCCTCTGGAATGAAGACCTTGCGTGCCTTCTTGATCATGGGCTGTGGTTTTAGCTCCTCTGCGCTGAATTTGCGCTTGCGAGGGTCAAAGATCTCTTGACCCGGTACGCTGGAGAGGGCGAGGTCAGCAGGGTCGGGCTCATACCCAACCGGAACCTGGATCGAGTCTGGATCTATCGGACTGGGTGTGTCACGTGAAGTGGAAACAGCTGAAACAGAGAAAAAAAAATATTTCTTAATATTTGAAAAGCATGCAAGTGGCAGAGGAAAATCTAGGGGGATGGGGAGATGCCCATGAGAAAGAAGGTTCTAGAAACAGTGTGTTGTGTGTTTCAGTCTGTGTTCATTAGTGCAGGATTAAAGGATCAAATTAAACTCTTGACTGCTTTAAGGTTCATTAAACAAGTGTTGAGAGACGCACAACTGTGCCAAGAGCTGGCACACAGTCACACGCAATAATAACACAACTACTCACTACAACACACAATATTAACAACACACACTACACACTATAACAGTAGGCTTGAGAATTATGTTGGCATTTGTGGATGGGCATTAGTTTGGTTTAGGCCCTATTTCTCTTATCTCTACCAATTTGTCTGTGTAAATGAGGAACTGTCAGATCAAATTAAAGTTAAGTATGGAGTGCCACAGGGGTCAGTTTTAGGGCCTCTGCTTTTCTCCCTATATATTCTCCCCTGGGAGATATTATCCTGATAATATCCCTGGACTATGGAATAGGGTTGCAACGGTATGAGATTTTCATGGTACGATAACCATCTCAGAAAATATCATGGTATACGGTATTTCAAAATTACTATTATCAGTTACAATGACCTTTAAAGGCGTGAAAACAGAAGGGTTTTATTTTTATTTTTGTTTGAACAAACGCTTTATTATTTGAAACTTGAAACCATTTTTTTAATGGAAGTATGTGTAAAAAAAAAAAAAAAAAAAGGTCTCCCTTTTGAAAAGGAACAGAGTGTATAAATTATATCAAAGAGTGGATGGTTAGAAATGTCCTTACTAAAACACAAAATAACACAACACACATTACACACTCAATCGCACACGAAACTACACACTAGAACACTCACTATAACAGTAGGATTGAGAATTATGTTGGCATTTGTGGACAAGCATTAGCTTGGTTTAGGCCTTATTTCTCTTATCTCTACCAATTTGTCTGTGTTAATGAGGAACTGTCAGATCAAATTAAAGTTATGTATGGAGTGCCACAGGGGTCAGTTTAGGGCCTCTGCTTTTCTCACTATATATTCTCCCCCTGGGAGATATTATCAGGGACTATGGAATAGGGTTGCAACGGTATGAGATTTTCATGGTATGATAACCATCTCAGAAAATATCATGTTTACTATTATCAGTTACAATGACCTGGACAGACAGAGGATGAATTGATGCAAACTCAAAGACGTGGGACTCTTCAAGAGCCTCTGTCTGAAGCATGGGCTCAGGATGAAGTTCGCCAAAATTGCCTGTGATAAGCTTCCAGCCAGACTGTGATGCTCCTCACTGAATGATACATATATAATCTTGGTCAAAGGAGGGACAACTCCCTCTTAAACTACATAGAAAATTAATTAACCACTAACAACATCCTTCATCAGCCAAAATCAAAGGACAATGTATCTACGTGTATTTCCTCAGTTAATTCGAGATGAGGACTTTAACACTAAAACTTATAGTTAATATAAAATAATTTAGTTTAACCATTGACCCACAACATTTTCTTACACACAATAATAGCAACTACACATTTAAACACTGAAATACACAATAACAAAACTTAAAGGGTCTTGAATCCCCAAAACACATTTTTTGAGATGCAAACCGATATGTACAGGTTTGCACATCATTGAAAACATTGATAGCACTCATTAGGGTTACTGTTAAGGGGCAAGTGGTCATTTTTTAGTTTAATTATTGAGCCGTTTTGTTCTTCCGGCTTGTTCAAAAACAGGAGACAATGATGAAAACCCAAAACTCCAAATCATGTCAGCTCTATTTTTGATCTACATTACATCAAGTTTACGGGAACTGTTCTACCATTTTCACTCTTCACCCTTTTGTCCCATGATTAACATACAGTCCCAAACTCTTTTGTTTTCATCTCCACTCATAATGCACGGTTCAGCTGCCATCTCTGTTGTGTGTGTGTTTTTGGAAAAAGCTCTTGACCCCCTTCCGTTTCCCACCTTACCACCCAAAATACCAGCCCACATATTAACATTTTCCCACCCATTTCGAGAGTCGTTTCTCAGCCTGACATGTGAAAAATGGGGCTTAACTAGGCGGGTTTCGTGACCCTTTAATCCAACGTACAAAGTCAAGGTGAAACTATTTCAGGTGTGTATCTCCAAGCTAAACCGCCTCATCCGGTGAGGCGGAAACAGTGTCCTCTACAGATGAGACTCTGGCAAAGCTTCATTTTTCCTGAGAGAAGCGGCGAAGAACAATCAAGAATCTTATTCAAGATATCATTAAACTTTAAAGCTTTATTAATATGAGGAACGGAGAACACACAGCTCGAGTCAAAGTCTGCATCATGACCTAGATATTCAGCTTAAGCCTGACAAAGCTGTGTGTGCGTGCGTGCGCGTGCGTGCGTGTGTGTTCATGATCAACCCGACCAAACCCCTGACTTTTATTTGTAATTTTTTTACAGTACCAATAAATGATAAATGCTTGTATTTTACTCAAGCATTTGAACCTGCAAAAGCAACAGAACCTAAACAGTCACTCATAATCATAATGGTTAGCAGAAAAGCTCATGAAATAAAAAGTGTTTAAAGTCCCTCCAGATTTATTACTGTATTACTGTAATAAGCACTGACCTCAAAATAAATACAGCCTGAGAGAAAACAAGTCATATGATCAGGCACAATCTGGGTGCTGTTTGGGACTCTGAAATCAACCTTGTAGTATGAGGAGGGGGCAGAGTTATGGTGACTAATCACAGGGCTGTGCCTATAGTAATTTGCAGACTGTCCCTTAACTAATTTTTTTTCACCCCAATTTGGAACGCCCAATTCCCAATGTGCTCCAAGTCCTCGTGGTGGCGTAGTGACTCGCCTCAATCCGGGTGGCGGAGGACAAATCACAGACCGTCAGTCCGCGCATCTTATCACGTGGCTTGTTGAGCACATTACAGCAGAGGTGGAGGCTTCACGCTATTCTCCACGGCATCCATGCGCAACTCACCACACGTCCCACCGAGAGCGAGAACCACATTATAGTGACCACAATGAGGTTACCCCATGTGACTCTACCCTCCCTAGCAACCGGGCCAATTTGGTTGCTTAGGAAGCCCAACTGGAGTCACTCAGCACGCCCTGGATTCAAACTCGCGACTCTAGGTGTGATAGTCAGCGTCAATACTCGCTGAGCTACCCAGGCCCCCCCTGTCCCTTAACTCTTAACTCTGGGTCTGAAAAATGTCAAACCAAATTATAATGACTTTTGAAGTGCTCCTCACTCTTTGCAAGGCTCATAAACTGGCCAAATCGTCTTTTGCTTTTGAGTCTTCTGATATTAACAGGTTTGTAAAAAGGGGAAGGTTCAGGTGTTTCGGATATGGTTAGGCAATATCATCTCATTCATGTTAAAAAACCAATGCATCTCTGAAATGTCCTCATTGATACAGCAAAATCAACATGTGTGTGTGTGTGTGTTGACTCCATTGAGTGGCAGAGTGTTTAGGAATGTGGCTGTGACCGTCCCATGAACCCTGGCCAGCGGATGCCGGTGCTTCCTTAAACAGGGCGGTGTCTACGGTGGAAGTGGAAGGGTGCAGCAAAAAGATGCCTAAACCAGCTCCATTTTAACTCACAACCGATGGTTGCACAGATAAGACGTCAAACGGACCATGAGAGGCCAACATTGTGCAAACAAGTGAACAACATCCATACAAGCAGCCATATTGCCTAACTGTTGTTATTGAGTTTCACAGAGTAACAAAGAGCATCAGACGTTCAAAAACAGGTGTCGAGGTGAGACTCTAGATAATAGCCAGATAATCGGATTTGACATGAGGAAGCAGCTTTCCTTTGGCAGCCCGAATGTGTGTGCGTGTCTAATCCTACTCTGATCATTTCTGAAAACAAAAATCTCTCTGAATGATCTCACAGTAGAGGTCTGGTTCATTTAAGTGAATAGGTTCGTTCGGACAGTGCGCTTCAACAATCTGGTCCAAAACAATGATTCCTTACCACACCATTCTATACAACCATCTGTTAGCAATCCCGTTAATCTCAATGCAGTGATTTAGCTTCTGCGTGACCCCCTTGAAGTACGCAACCTACATACTTCCATTTTTGCTCAGGGTGCGTTCATGTCAGAATGGTGTTTATATTCACCAAATTTGTCATTTGTAGCGGGAAACACTTTTGATTAAGCTTTGATCAGTTGGTGGCATTAGCGAATTGCTATTGGACATAATTCAGTAAGGCTGGGTTGATTTTTTTTATTATATCGTTTGAAATCAATATTTATCACCATTGAC
This sequence comes from Moxostoma hubbsi, assembly GCA_032164185.1. Taxonomy (NCBI): domain Eukaryota; kingdom Metazoa; phylum Chordata; class Actinopteri; order Cypriniformes; family Catostomidae; genus Moxostoma; species Moxostoma hubbsi. Next base: position 38,305,087 of record JAVLUX010000024.1, on the reverse strand, counting down.
ATTTTTATACCATTAGTGGGGGAGGAAATGCATTTCACATGTTTGTTAGATCTCAATACGTTTTTAAACAGGGTAAGCTGCCTTCTAATTTAAAGCTCAAGAAAGGATTCAGTTCTACATAAGACGTGTATTATCTTTAATAATTGATCTTTTTATAACAATATCATATTAGCCAAATAGCTAGTGGCTAGTGGCTTCCTAGCCTCAATACTGGTTTACACGACAACCTGTCGAGGTAGCCGCTAACCAACTGTCTAATTGAGGTTCAGTTAGCTAGTTGCGTTTTTAGCTAATTATCAAAAATGACTCAGAGTTTATCATTGTTATCTAAATTATTATAGTTTTATCATCCAGCCCTATAATTCACATTTATTTGTGGGTTTTGACTGATCAGCTTGGTTCAAGGATCTTTCCTGTGCACCACCAAGAAAATTCAAAATGACCAAAGGGGGGCTACCCACCCCCCTTCAGTCGGACGGGCGAACTGACCAACGGGGACCACTGCGACTATACTGAGCTGTGATGTCAAAGACAGCAGACAGAGAAAAATATATGGTCCATTTATGCTTCTAAAAGACACCAAAAAAAAAAAAAAAAAAAAAATCGGTCACTGGCACAACATCTACTGTAATACAATGAAATTTTCGAAATTGCAAAATTTTGCAATGTTGCAAAAATACAAAAATAATTGTATGATAACACATCTACTTTTGAATGGCCATCAAAGGATCCTTTTCACAAACTGATGACGTGCTTGTAGAGTGGATGAGGGCGGGACCGGGCTGGAACAGCGCACGCCCGGTACCCAATCAGCCTGATGGGGGCACGCGAGGGATAAAGGCGGCAGAGGATGACAGTTTGAGAGAGAGAGAGAATTACAGGCAGCTGCCGTGTACGTGTTTATGTGTGTCTTTTTATTTAATTTAATATTATTTATATTGTTAAGCCGGTTCTCGCCTCCTCCGTGCCCATCTAAACCCCCATACATTGGTGCCGAAACCCGGGAAGGAGCAGGGATGCCCGTCGTAGAGTCCTCAACACAGCTGTCCACCCAGGGGAGCGCCGCTGCCATCCCCCGTGGGACGGAGTCGCCCTGGCGCCGTCCGCGAGGCGGGTTGGGACTCCCCAACTGCCTGGAGCGATGGAGTCGCTGCCAGGGGTGGAGGAGTGTCCCAACGTGCCGCCAGAAAAGCGGAGGGGCGTTCTGTCCTCTGGGGGTCGGAGGTTGACTCCAGTCCGCCCGGGGAGGAGCAGCTGTCGTCCGACTGAGAGGGTGGAGGCGTGATCATGGACCGCGCGACGGCGCATCAAAGAACCGGTGAGTGAGCTTCTTTTTCTCTTTCGTCTCTCTCTCTCTCGCCCTGTCGCTCCGTCTTGGCCGTTCCCTCACCTATTTTACTATTTATTTATTTTTTTCCCTCCTGTCTCCTCCCAAGTCGAGGAAACTAACTGCCAAACATCCATCCATCCATCCATCTTCAACCGCTTATCCGAAGTTGGGTCGCGGGGGCAGCAGCTCCAGCAGGGGGCCCCAAACAGGGAGGAGGCCTCGGGGAAGACCCAGGACTAGGTGGAGAGATTACATCTCCACACTGGCCTGGGAACGCCTCGGGGTCCCCCAGTCAGAGCTGGTTAATGTGGCTGGTTTGTGGCCAAACATACCCAGAAAAACCCAGCAACAGTACATTGTTTTTTACTTTTGACCCCAAACGAGCGAACACACGCATATGCACACACTCCGAGCAAGGTCCACTGCCAAACACATGCAGACCCTGCTGTTATTACAGGTTTATCTGCTCTCTAGATCTCACTCCCTCTGCATGCATGTGTTTTGGATATCTGCATGTTTGTTGTATGTTAAACGGAGTGTGTCTGTCTATTAAAAAGCATAATGTCAGTGACAACATGTGATCCAGGCACGACTCACGCAATGTGAGTTTCACTAGGAACATCCTGTGCTTCTACTACACAAAACCAGAGAGGGGAGTGGGAGGGGTGGAGAGGGGGCGTGTCCTTTGGGAGGAGGCTAAGTGGGTGGAGCCTAAGAGAGAAGGATAGAGAGGAATGAAAGGAAAGGGGTTGGGTGGGGATTGGCATGCCTTGACAAGCCTCTCTCTCGCACGCTCGCTCTTGTTCCACCAGCACAGCACATGGCGCTGCATGTGTGTATATCACATGGCCCTGCACGCTGCTCGGAGAACGCGCTGACTGCACGTGAGCCGACTGGTCATCTAGCACATGAAAACAAGAAATGTAAACAAGCACAAAGAAGCGCAGACGCACACATGCTTGTTTAAAGCGCGGACTAACATTTTATGCCAACTAAAGGCCCAAAGTGTGTGTGTGTGTGTGTGTTTGGGAAAGAGCTTTGTCTAATTTCATACGGCTGGTTTATTGGCTGGTATTTGGCGCTCTGTGAAAACATGTGAAGTATCTGTGTGTTTAAGTAGCCCTGCAGCGAATCTTGTACCTGAGCGTCATCTTGACATGGAGGAATGCACAATCAATGTGACAGCTGAATCTGATGAACCCTCAGGTGCATTACAGCAGGAGCTGTCAGTCCCCTTTTGGCAGATGAATTGCACGGTTTCTTATATTTAATGCACATCTGCAGTGTCAAATGAACACTGCTCCTAGTTTTGAGAGTCTGTAGAGACTATCTCTTCAGCCTGCAGCACAATCAGGTTTGTAACTGATATGAACAGCAGTAGAGATAAGGCTTACAGAGCACAGCTATGAGAACAGCACATTCCACAAACACCTGACAACATGAACTTCAATCAAACACATAGACACCATGGCGAGAAACTCTCACTTAGTGTGTCATTTCTTTCCGATGTTAAATAGTTTCTTGTATCCCAGTTTAATATTTAGAGACACTTCACTGGTAGGTTGATTTCCCCATAAGTGGTAACACTGTGACGCTTTCAAAACATTACTGTTTGTTTGAGCATCCCGACCAGTCCAACGCAACAACAGGTGTGTTTACATGCACACGGTTTATCCAAAAACATCCAACAATGCGAGAAAACGCATTTACGTGAGACTTGAAATTATCGGAGTATTCTCTGTTTGTGATGTTAACGCGTACACTGTCATGCCACAGTATTTGCGCACATTGGATAGCTCCGGTAAGGGTGATTACGTGCAATGCGAAACTAAGTGTGTTGATTGTTTTTTGCTGATTATGACCTTATAATCAAGAATCGTTTAAGAAGTTTAATTACAAATTGTAGACTAATTAAAAGTAATCGTGTAAGTAAACACACTCAACTGGTACAAAATGGTGAGTATTGCTTATGTTGTGGTTGTGCAAAATGCCACATGGTATGGAAATGCACGTTCAAATGTCCTCTTATTTTGGACATTAGATTTTATTTTTTATTTTTTTTACGTTTTTTTTCGTTTCCGAAGTTTTTGAATCATTTTTCCATAAAAAAAAAGTTTATCTCACAACATTATTGCAATGAAAACCTGAAAATACTGCAATATCCATTCTTGCTTATATCACCCACAGCTAGGCAGGACTACCTGTCCACCTAATCAAAGACTGTTCGAGAAACCTGTCTGAAAACAATCATTACGTTGGCTTGACAAAGCCAACATACTGCTATTCTACAAACTTGGATAAGGGTTGTTTAAAAATCCCTAAACCGAGACCAAAATATCTAACACTTTCCAGCTACATCTACTAAATTTGGCACAGACCTTCAGACTGTTCTGGAATACTCTGCTAAATCTTATCTAACTGATAGGACGTATGGGTTTTTGCACAGCGGACAATCAAATACCCGAAAAAGCCCATCGATTTACATAGACGGAATGTTGTCGAGCCAACGGAATGCTCGTTCATTCAAACTCCTTTTAAGAATTCAAATGTAAATAAACCCACACAAGGCCTTTGATCTGCTTTAACCTCATGCGACCCCGCGTCCACAAGTGTGGATGTTGTATTTTTGGCTTTGCTATATGCAACACATAATTTAAATGAATTAAAATCGACTGAATACTGTTCGCAAGACTCTACACTGTCATTTAATGGTTTAACTTCTGGTTCACCGCATCATGTGACACAACAGCATGATGTCGATTTCCTTAAAGCTCTCCTAGGGGTGCAGCGCAAACAAAAGTGCCTCTGGTAAGAAACCTCCTTTTTTTTTGATTGAAACCTGTTTGGTTGTAAAGAGTAGTGTCTGTAGTTTCATTTGATATGCCGCTTTAAAAAATCCATTCATTATTCGCGCTTCAGCGCACTGATAAAGATGATGTCCACATATGTGGAAAGTAGGACCGCATTCGCTCAAAAGTTGAAAAAAAAACATGTTCATCATTTTGAATAATGTTCAACATTAACACGTCTGTCAATAGTCAATTCACTTCATTTGAATATAAATGTTGTTGTATTTGATTTTGTTATTGCCGCACAATACGGCTCTATTCATTAACATTAGTAAACGCATTCCTGTATATTTACTGCACGTGTTCACACTGACAAACAATGTGTTCATGCAAAAGATGACAAATGTGCTTTCAGAGGGTTTATATGGAGTTGGGATGACAATAAGGTCCATTTCAGACTGTTCTGAGACCAGTGCAGACAGACAGCACACTGGAGGTTAAGTTATGCACTAAATAGGGAGCAAGGGAGCATCCTATAGCTCTCCTATAACTGTTCTGAGACCAGTGCAGACAGACAGCACACTGGAGGTTCAGTCATTCACTAAATAGGGAGCAAGGGAGCATCCTATAGCTCTCCTATAACTGTTCTGAGACCAGTGCAGACAGACAGCACACTGGAGGTTAAGTCATTCACTAAATAGGGAGCAAGGGAGCATCCTATAGCTCTCCTATAACTGTTCTGAGACCAGTGCAGACAGACAGCACACTGGAGGTTAAGTCATGCACTAAATAGGGAGCAAGGGAGCATCCTATAGCTCTCATATAACTGTTCTGAGACCAGTGCAGACAGACAGCACACTGGAGGTTAAGTCATGCACTAAATAGGGGGCAAGGGAGCATCCTATAGCTCTCCTATAACTGTTCTGAGACCAGTGCAGACAGACAGCACACTGGAGGTTAAGTCATGCACTAAATAGGGAGCAAGGGAGCATCCTATAGCTCTCCTATAACTGTTCTGAGACCAGTGCAGACAGACAGCACACTGGAGGTTAAGTCATGCACTAAATAGGGAGCAAGGGAGCATCCTATAGCTCTCCTATAACTGTTCTGAGACCAGTGCAGACAGACAGCACACTGGAGGTTAAGTCATGCACTAAATAGGGAGCAAGGGAGCATCCTATAGCTCTCTATGCAGTTAAGTGCGTTCACTCCTAAAATCCGCCCAAAAGTTCAGTTTCAGGCTGCAGATGATGTTTGGACGACTCAACATGGGACAATGATTATCAGTGCATTTATTTTAACAAGGCAGGAAGTGATTTGATGATGCTGGCCGTTACTTTGAATAACAATTATTAATTCAGCTTTATAAAAAATCATCTGTAATGTCTGTAATGTCTCAAAAACATGAATAAGCAACACTCCTGGACACATGATAAACTATTAGACTTTCTACAGCTTGGTATTGTTTAAAAGTTCACACTCTAAATCGATCTGACAGTCTGTCTGACTATCCAGCTAACTGGTGAGCTTACTGTAATGTCTGTATAACAATGAAACTTCAAACTTTTAAACTATTTTAAACTCATCTAAACAACGTCAAAGTTTGTCTTGCCAAAAAAGCCTCAGTTTTGTGTAATTATGTTGTAGAATCATGAAAGGATGACAGATGGAAAACAGAAGTCTCCACTCTTTCCGCAGGAGAATTGGCCATTTTAGAGACATTCGTGGAGCGATGCGCACATGCGAACGAAAACCACAGCTCGGGTGCTTCTCCGCCTAATGATATTTGGGAGAAGAGGCGATGCCATGGGTGTAAGACCGGGTCAATTAAATAGCTCAGTCTTGTTTGTGTATATGTTTAGGACCAATGATGTGTTTTGGTCAGTACCTGGTCTGTTTGGGCTCTGAAGGCAGTTCCTGGCGACTATCCCGGAGTGAACCGATGTGGTCGCCCGGTTACTGAGATCCACCACAGAGGGTGCTGCCGGGGCCAAGGGGGTCTGCTGGGAAGGTTGGATCTTCTCGCTCTGAGTGTTGGCAGGAATTCCGTTCTCCGACAGAAACTCCTCTAAATCCATGTACTCCAGCTGGAAGTTATCGCCATCGTACGACAGGGTCTTATCCCACAGCGTCGGCCCCAAGAAGGCAGACTGGGGGGTGTTGACGCCGTTTCCATCCTCTTCCAATTTCTTCTCCTTTTCATTCCCAAAACCTGGAGGAACAAGACAGAGGTGTCAAAAAAGGGACTTCGTTTACGATCCTTCATGTCGTTCCAAACATGATTGACTTAATTCCTCCCAAAGAACACAAACGGATGCATGTTCAAGAATATTTAGGCTGATGTATTACAACCATTTGAAAGTGGACGGTGACTACGGAGGTCAAGCTCCAAAAAAGCAGCATTGAAGTCTGATTAAAAAATGGTTTGTACCATTCGGGCGAAAGTTAAATTGTTTGGAACGTCACAAGGGTGAGTAAATGAAACCAAAGCAACATATTTGCATCTCGCCAATGCATATCCAGCTTAACATACTGTATAATCACCCGGTGATTACAAATAAGTGATCTGGACTGATTTACGGACAAAAGAAAGGAGTAAATGATGGCAGAATGTTCCCTGTAGACTGATCTGTTCCTTTAAACAAGATCAAATCAGCATATTTAGCGGTCACACTGCAAAACTCAGCACTAAATCTTACATATTGCCAAAGCCTATCCTTCATAGGTGCAGCTAAAAATAAACGCACACTGCTTTAGATTACAGTATTAGTTGATTTAGACAGGTTTGGAACACTAAAACAGACGCCGCTAAGTGGCGCCCTCTATAGGCAACTATGAGTAAAACACCTTCACCATTGCGTGCGAACTTCACCTCTCTATCCAAATAAAGTCAGCACTGGTGGAAACGTCTGTTTGCTTTGTTCTTTGTGCACAAATGCATGAATGTAAACCACAATAAGCATATTTAAAACTATAAACAATGCATTTAGGCAAGATTCGTTGTGGAATGGATTTGGGATTGTGCATAAAGTTGACTGAAACGCAATTAATATGCTATTGAAACATAAACTTACCAACCCTAAATAACAATGGGCATTTAAAGTGAAATTAAATGATTTCGCGTGCATGCACAAGCGGATACAGGTATGGGTGAGAGAAGCAGTGACAGACGGTGACATGTCGCGCTTTTAAGCGCGCGGTGCGTCTTGTCACTCTAAAACTGATGCAAAAGACCATTTAAACTCCCCCAGCTGCAGAATGTCCCCTTTATGTACCTTCATCGTGGTGAAAGGGCAGTTTCATTGGGTTTTCCAGCAGGGATTTTAGGACGCCGTGGGTTGGAGGTAGGAATGTTGAGTTTATAAGAAAAGGTCGAGACATCTTTTCCATCGCCGTAAAAGAAAATGAAAAAAATAAAATAAACAATTATCCTGGAGATCTGAAATGAAAACAGACGATTTATAAAGATGTCAAAATCCTTCAATGCACCGCGGGGATAGTGTCCTCAGCCCGTGCGCAGGCACCGATAAGCGGCGGCTGGTCTCGCGCGTCCGTGAGTTTGGCTGGCTGGAGCGCAAAAGCGCGTCTGATTCGCAATTCCATGTGCGAAGACTGACGCCCGTGACGTCAATGGAGAGGACAGGCTGTTGAACACGGGCACCGGCCAATGAGAGCGGACGGGGGGCGTGGCCTCCCGTCAAGACTTGATACATTGTTGCACGTCATTGCTTCTATTCTTTTTGCTAAAACTTGTATTAGAGGATTGTTACATTGTGACCAACGCAAGAGATCCGTGTTGTTTATGTTTGCATTTCATGTCCACTGAAAATGTGTATTATTTAAAATATATTTTTTTAAAGAATGCACTTTTTGTGCTAGGCAGAAAAATGCAATATTCTTTAACTATTATATTCTACTTGGTTTTCAATTTAATTTTATTCTATTTTATTTACTGGTGTTGTTTTTTTGTTTTTTCTAACTTTCAAATAGTTTTGGATAAAATTATCCGCTAAATATGTCAAAGTAATTATATTCTGAATGACATATTTTGATTCTTTTATTTTTATTTTTTTTTATGTTCGGTTTATTTTTAACATTAAAATGCATCAATTAAAATTCTGTAATAATATCATGTTGTTTATGTTTGTTACTTTTTATGTCAGTTGGATTATTAAAATGATTTTTTCAAAGGAAGTACTGTATGCATCCAAATTGTGAGATTTTTTTGCTAGCCATATTCTATTCTATTCTATTCTATTCTGTTCTATTCTATTCTGTTCTATTCTATTCTGTTCTATTCTATTCTGTTCTATTCTATTCTATTCTATTCTATTTGTTTGTGCTGTAGGTTTAGTTTCAAACTTGTAAATTGTTTCTGATAAAGCATCTGCTAAATATGTAAATGTAATTCCATTCTGCTGTATTATATATGCTTCTGTTGTATTTTATTTTAACATTAAAATGCATCAATTTGGGGGTCTGGGTATCTCAGCGAGTATTGACGCTGACTATCACACCTGGAGTCATGAGTTCAAGTCCAGGATGTGCTGAGTGACTCCAGTCAGGTCTCCTAAGCAACCAAATTGGCACGGTTGCTAGGGAGGGTAGTGTCACATGGACAGGGCTGGACTGGGAAGAGAAATCGGCCCGGGATTTTACATGGCAACTGGGCCAAAAAAAAGTGTGTGGGGGGGGGGGGGTGTTCGCTGTCTTTTTCTGCATATCGCGGCGCCATTTTGGCTTGACACGGCCCATTTGTCACACACCGGCACGCTCGGTTCTCCCGATGGCCAGTCCACACATGATTGGCCCCAAAGTGCGTCGGCCCATCGGGAAAATGCCCAGTATGCCAGATTACCAGCCCTGCACATGGGGTAACCTCCTCGTGGTGGTGATTAGTGGTTCTCTCAATGGGGCGTGTGGTGAGTTGTGTGTGGATCGTGGAGAGTAGCATGAGTCTCCACATGCTGTGAGTCTCCGCGGTGTCATGCACAACGAGTCACGTGATCAGATGCGCCGATTGACGGTCTCAGACACAGTATTGAGGTGAGTAACCGCCCCACCACAAGGACCTACTAAGTAGTGGGAATTGGGCGTTCCGAATTGGGAGAAAACGTGATAAAAAGAAAATAAATGCATAAATGTATTAAAATGCTGCAATAGATTCATTTAATGTTCGTATTTGATGTATATTGATAAACGCTATTATTAAAATACATTTTCACAGGATGTACGCAACAGTCATTTGTGCTAGACAGAACAATGTAATATTCTTTAATTTGTAAATGTAATTCTACTGTAATTCTTGTGTTCTACTTTATTTTTTACATTAAAATGCACAAATTTAAATGCTGCAGTAGATTAATGTTGTTTATGTTTGTTTTTTATGTAAATTTGATTATTAAAATGTGTGTGTGTGTGTGTGTGTGTGTGTGTGTGTGTGTTCCTATTATAGCCTATTCGATATGCCTCTGTAGAATTTAAAATGTATGAATAATGAAGCTGAAAAGAGTGTTGGTGTGACATTTTCTCTAAACTGAACAATGTAACAATGTGTGTTTTGTCACAATAAGAGAGTTTTAGCATACTATCTCATTAAACCACGTATCAAGCTCTTGTTTGTAGTTATCACGTACAATTAAGTTTTTAACACAAAGAAATGTGTTTTGACCATTTAATATTATCGCGCTCACTCGCATACAAGTACACACCTCGAAACACAACATTAACTTCTTGGAATGGCTAACACTCCCTGACTACACTGTAATAAACACTGCCCGCCACCTGCAGACAGCAGAGCGACCGCGCGCTGACGTTTGATTGGCTGACCGTGAGTGCGCGGAACAGACTGTCCAATCGTCGTTCAGCTGGTGCGTAATACGATGTGTTAAGGAACGCTGGCGCAGCGCTCAGCCCTTTGGCTCAAACTGACCTACTTTTGTCCAATAGCAGCAGCCAGTCGGTAATTCCGATGAGATCAGTACGGTCCACAGCACATTGAATGTCATGTGTTCGTGAATCCTGTGAAAACGACAGCTAAGACTTTAGGTCTGGCACGTTTGCTCAATCATGACTATGAAAGAGCATAAAAATGCATCAATATAATAGAAAATATATTTTATTTTGTACTAGATTACATAAACTAAACGATCGTTTATGGACGGTACAAAAAAAAAAAAAACAAACAACAAAAAAACGCATTTTCTGTAAAATAAATAAATAAATACAAATCTACATGTACCGCTCTATATTAATGCATTTCCTTTCAAAGTGCGCGCCTGGCTACGTGAGCGCGTGCACGCGGGTGTACATGAATGTGCGTAGTAACGGCGGTTGCCAAAGCAAAAGCATGTTTTGACGACGCGTGCATGAAAGTAGGACACAGAGATAGAGGAAGAGAGAGAAAGGAGTGACAGCGGAGAATACACGCCATGGCAACTGCTGTGAGAACCGCACATCATCAACGTCATCATCATCATCATCATCTTACAGCAGCAGAATCCAGCTGTGCGCGCGCTGCATGCACGCAAACTCACATGCACAAGCACAAACATGATCTTAAGAGACTGCAAGAGAATTAAGCAACATTGCACTGGGCTATCTATCTACCTGTCTGTCTGTCTATCTATCTACCAGTGGAGCTCAAAAAAGGGATTTTAGTCATGCTCTAGTCCAGAGTGAAAAAAATACATAATAATGCTGTGTCGTGTTTGACTATTACAAGCACAACTAGAATACAGAATAGACTTGACAGGGAGAGTAAATGTTCAAATTAAATTAAATTAAGTGTTATTTTATGTGTCTTTGTGCAAGATGAAGGGGAGGCCGATTAGTGTTTAATGTTTTGTTATGTTGTAGATTTGGACCGTCATGGTGAAATAACATGGTCATTTAAATGAATGAGAACTCACTGGAACCACTATCTATGACTGAATCAAGTTTAGCCAAAGAGTTATTTTTCGGTCACATGAAGTCCTCTTTGCAGCCTGAAATTCTTCATAACGTTGAACCTTTGTGACACCTGCGCTAAAACAAAAGCTAGACACAGTGCAATGAATAAAACAGAGCGCAGGGGTCTCTCTGTGACAAGATCCACCCCACGCTGTCTTAAAAAATGGATTGGGTACCAAACCTCAATTACTAGTTTTGTGTTCCACTGAAAGAAATAGCATATGGTTTTGTAAAAGTGGCTTTGGAGTAAGTGATAAGAGAAGTTGCTAGTTTGCTGGTGTGTTAGTTTGATAGATCCTGAGAAAATGCAGTCGCTGAGAAATGAAGGCTAGTTGTAACAATACCAACGTCTAAATAAAGCTAGATGTACCGCCAGAGAGTTTATGTAGTCAGTGCATTGCAATGGTGGAAAAAGGGCTTTTTGTTTAGATGCCGTGTTGTGTTCGGCCCACTCACGACCCCACAGGTATATGACCCTCACACTAGAGAGAAAAGCTCACAGTCAGTCGCAGCTCATTGCATCCTGAAGCATTTACTGTATTCTTCCTCAAGGTCTGCATGAATCATACACTCTGAATGTCAGAGGTTGTTTCATAGAGGAAAACTGTAAAAAATAGCTACATTTATTGTGGGAGTTATAGGAATGCATTCAAGCTGGGCTCTTTGCAGTATTTACTGGAGATACTGTGGGGTATCGTTCAATATGTACTGCACTGTAGGTAATAATTGCAAAAAAGAGGAAAGTTTGTCAAGAGAAATTTGTCTGGAGATGGATTGATGGATGATGGATGTGTTTGTGATGGATGGATGGATTTGTGATGGATGGATGGATGGATGGATTTGTGATGGATGGATGGATGGATGGATTTGTGATGGATGGATGGATTGATTTGTGATGGATGGATGGATGGATGGATTTGTGATGGATGGATGGATGGATTTGTGATGGATGGATGGATTGATTTGTGATAGATGGATGGATGGATGGATGGATGGATGGATTTGTGATGGATGGGTGGAAGGATGGATTTGTGATGAATGGATGGATGAATGGAAGAACGGATGGATGGATTTGTGATGGATGGATAAATGGATGGATGGATGGATGGATTGAATTGTGATGGATGGATTGATTTATGATGGATGGATTTGTGATGGATGGATGGATGGATGGATTTGTGATGGATGGATGGATTGATTTATGATGGATGGATGGATGGATTTGTGATGGATGGATGGATTGATTTATGATGGATGGATGGATGGATGGATGGATTTGTGATGGATGGGTGGATTGATTTATGATGGATGGATGGATGGATGGATGGATGGATGGATGGATGGATGGATGGATGGAATTGTGATGGATGGGTGGATTGATTTGTGATGGATGGATTGATTTATGATGGATGGATGGATGGATGGATTTGTGATGGATGGATGGATTGATTTGTGATAGATGGATGGATGGATGGATGGATTTGTGATGGATGGGTGGAAGGATGGATTTGTGATGA